>CM028129.1:818070000-818430000 GCA_016271365.2 Neoceratodus forsteri
TTGTGGAAACAAGACCATTAGGGGTAACAGCCTAAAGCTGGTGGGAGGAAGGTTCAGGAGGGAGATGAGGAGTCATTTTTTCACCAAGAGGGTGGCGGCTAAGTGGAATGAGTTGCTGGAGGAGGTGTATCCCTAAAAACAGTGGACAAGAGAGTTTGAGACAGGATGATGGGGAAAGTTGCAGGTAGAGGGGAGAAAGGAGTGGAGATGGGATTTGAGTGGGGTCAAGGGGGATATGGAGAGGGTGCAGTTCCCTCTGTGAACACAGTGGGAACTGCACACTCAAACAAAATAGCTTGACCATAAGGCCTTTAGTTACTGGCAGAGTCATATATTTGTATGACTACTATGCCTTGATGATGTCATCCTAGCCTCCCCATATTGGATATTTTTAATTTATCCTTCTCCTCTGGTATGGTCCTTGGTCACTGGAAAACTGCTAAAATTACTCCAGTCTTCAAAAGAGAGACCCTAAGCAATTAAACAAGTATAGACTAAATGCACTACTCCACAGTCTTGGCAAACTGCTGGAATGGATCATAGCCACTCAGTTGACTGAATTTCTTTTGGCCCATAACTGTTTCTTGCTTAGCCAGCATAGAGTCAAGGAAGGAACACAGTACCACCGCTACCCTAATTCAACTAAAGAGCGATATCAAAAGTGCCATGGGACCGGTTCACTGACACAGTGGTAGCACTACCACTTTTGACGATGACAACATGGGTTTGGAAGTGAGCATGAGGTGTCGGAGGACCAGGCAGGACAGGAGAACTGGACTACTCTCCTTATATGAGGAGGGAGAGGGGGCAGGACTCAGTGCTCAACTGGCCTCTGGTTGAAGCCAGAGGAAAGACAGGCCAAGCCTAAAAGGTGGGGGAGACATTGCAGATGTCAGTGCATGTGCCTTAATGTCAAGCACATGCCCCATCTCCTGGGGAGAAAATGAAAAATATCTCCTGGTGAGCAGAATGACTGCTGGCCTCCACAGGTCCTGCACCTGGTGACTCAGGCACCTCCCGGAATCTGGATCCGGTTCTGGTGAGTTGAGGGACTCCCCTCCACACTGCCATGGAGGGCAAGCAATGGGGGACTAAGGGAGAGGTAAGTCCTGGGGAAGGCCGGGGAGATGGGGCTGGGAGTACCATCAGGAAGGAGGGCCAACTGGGGAGTAAAAAAAAAATAAAATAAAATAAAGAACGTGCCATTGGTAACAGCTCCCTTACTGGAGCCATGCTAATAAACCTCTCTAAAGCATTTGACTCTGTTGACCCCTCACTGCTCCACTCAAAATTAATCTCAATGACTCTCTCTCTTATGGTTCCTGAGCTGTCCTGGTAGACAGCGGTATGTCCATTTCAATAACACCGTCTCTTCCCTCACCCAAATCAGTCCCACAGGACTCCATACTTGGTCCTCTACTCTTTTCCATCTTTATTAATGACCTCCCTTCTACCCCAACACACTGCTCATCAATTATTTATGCAGATCACACTGTGTTGTACTACAGCTCTCCCCCCATCTCAAAAGTAAACACCCAGTTAAAGGAAGACGTCTCCCAGGTCCAGGTGTGGCTCATTAAAAATAAACTGTTCCTAAACTCCTCAAAGACCCAAGCCATGCTATTAAGGTGTCAAGCTAGACTCATGTCCTGTATTCAGCCTCTGTCTCTCTAGTCTATGTTATGACAGCTCCCTCCTCTCCACAGTGCTGGATTTTAAATATCCCGGTATCACCCTAGACCCTGTCCTGTATTTCTCCCTCTATAGCACCCTGGTATGTTAAGCAGTCAACTTTAGATTTGGGCTTGCGTCCCATGCCAAATGCTGCCTCATATCCAAGGCTAGGCTTCCCATCTCCCAAGGAGTCCTCCTCCTTCAATTTTGGTATGGCAAACTCATTTTTTCTCACCCCTCTGAAGCAGCCCTCGACAAGTGGATAGAGAACTACAATAATATATCTCACTTCTCCTTGTTCTCCCCACTCCTTACACATCATCGCTCCCTGTATACCTCCTTGGGGTGGCTCTCTCCAACTGCATACCAGTCCTACACACTAGAGTGTTTTGTAGACAAGCTTCAAAGATTCCCATCCTCTGCCCCTCCCATATCCCTTACCTTGCACCTTGCCAAGCCTACTTGTTCATATTTTCTAAAGCAACCCTCCTCAGTGTTACTAAATGTTCTACCAAAATGGGGGAACAGGCCTTTATTGTCTTCACCTCAAACATCTGGAATCCACTTCCACTCAAAATCTGTAGCCTTTTCTTGCATGGGCTTGTCAAAGGAGCTCTCCATAAACAGCCAATGGGATTGTCCTCCTGTTACTACTCATGGTAGCACCAAAATATTCTCTTTGCACTTTGTTTTGTGTTCTGTTTCTCACTTTGCTCTGGGATTTGTCTTTCTAGCTGCTGAATGTAATTGACTGCTACTACAGTCTTGGATATATCTATGATATATAGGGGATAAGATAGAAACCTTTGACTACCTCATAGGGGTCAATAAGGTACAGGAGAGAAGCATTTTTCAGAAAAAAAAGGTGCTTAAGAACAAAGGAGACATGCTATAAAGCTTGGTGGGGTAGATTCAGGAAAGATGTGAGGAAGTGCTTCTTCACAGAAAGAGTGGTGGATTCCTGAAACAGCCTTCCAGTAGAGGTGTTGGGTGGGAAAAACAGTAGTAAGATTCAAGAATGCATGAGATAGGCACAAGGAAATCATAGTGAAAAGGAAGGGGGAGGGAGAAAGAGCTGTAAATCAAGTACAGTTTGCGGTAATAATGCAGGTAGGGAAACATGGGCAGACTGGGTGGGCTAAGCAGTCCTTATCTTCCAATAAATTCTATGTTTCTGTTTCTTATCTCATTCCAGTGTACAGCTGGTTGAATTCTTTTGTATGTTAATTTTTCTTGCTTCACCTGTAATAGCTAGGGTTACCACCTGTCCTGATTTTCACTGTACAGTCCTGATTTTGGCAACTGTATCCTGCAAAACAACATGAAACATACTACATGTCCTACCTTATGATAGAAAAAATATTTTCTAACTTTTCTCTAAATGTTAGAGAAAACTATAATACCTTAACCAAAATACCTTAAAATGATAAAAAAACAGTAGAAACGACTGAAATACTACAGCATTTAGTCTTAAGTCTGATTATTTAGAGTAAACAACTCTGCTGTATTGGTTGGGGTTACATATTGTTCTGCAAAAACCCATGTTTCAGTAAGAAATGTCTGACTTTGGGCCTCTTAAAATATTGTAACCCTAGAAATAGCTCTCCCACCAAGACTATTTAGCCAGGAATGTAATCTGGGCTGGACTTTGGCTAGAGAGTTTTCCCCTCTGCAATTTATAACTGTAATATGCTCTGTTCTCTTGTTGTTTGTTACAGTGCTTGCCAGACTTCCCCTGGCTACAATACAATCGATGTTTATTATTGTTAATACTTATGTATTTTCCCAGGTCATACCTGTAAATAGGCATTTACTAGCATAGTATACCCTACTCAATAAACAAAAGCTAACTAAGTAAAATAAAATAAAACAACTTAGAATATGGTCAAGCAGTGTCCAAACTTCAGACACAATTGTTATGAAACAGCAGAGTTTGGTACAACAAGCATTTGTTAATGTGGAACGTTCACTTGCAGGTATTTTCAGTGGAGTCTGGTACTGGCTTCGGAGGAGACAGGAGGCAGCAGTGAGAGTGGCAGGTGCTGCATGGTGGAAGCTGCACTGTAATGGACCCAGGACTCTTCCCTGAGGTACCCTGCTGGTCACCCCCTCTCCCCAGATTGGATCCCATTACCACTACCATCTGCCTTCTGTCAGTCAGCCAGTTTCTAACCCAGTTTATCAGCTTGTACCCCGTGGCCAGACTACCCATCTGGCTAATCAGCCTTCTATTTTGGATGTTGTCAAAGGCTTTGCTGAAATCAAGGTAGGTGACATCAACTATCCCTCCCTGATTTACTTCCTTAATGAGGCATTAGGGTTTCCAACCCTAATATACCACTACCACCCTGCAGAGACTGACAGGTATTGTGGTGTTTGGGGTCTTTGGCCCTAATGCTTACCCCATTCAATAAAGAAATCAGCTGAGATGGGTGCAGTATAGGAGAATGAGGTGAACGTTACGGCTGAAGGCCCCAGGCACACCCCAATGCCTGTCAGTGGCTGGAGGGTGGGGGTAAAATGACATGAGCATTACGAACGACAACCCCAAGGCACATCCCCAACACCTGTCAGTCTCTACAGGGTGGGGACTTATGGTTGGAAATCCTAATGTCCAAGGTGTTTGTTGGTATTTTTGCTCCAAATTTTTAACATGGGCTTTTTGGGACCCCACCTCATGAACAGTGGCAATATCATTCCATTACTCAATCCTGAAAGGTGATTTCATGGTGTGACTGCACCATTCAGCACCACACATGTGAAAACACATTCTGGGCAGGATGTGACAAATTAGAGCTATACTGTCCATGAGGCGGTATGAAAATCTGGCAGTGCTGAATATTTGGAGTGGAAATATAAACATTTGCCAAAGTTACATGCATGCGTATTGAAATTTCAACAACTGCATGTAACACAGGGGTTTTGGGGTATTTTTGTACCAAATATTCAACATGACCTTTTTGGGACCCACCTCATGAATGGTGACACTATGATTTTGTTAATCCATCCTGAAAGTTAATTTTGCACAGCAATCATGCCATTCTGTGCCACAGGTGCAAAAACATGTTTCGGGCATCATGTGAAAAATGACAGCTGTACTGTTCATGAGGAGGTGCGAAAAAATGGCAATGTGGAAAATCTGGAATAAAAATATAAAAAATTGGCACGGTTACGGGCATTGGGTGGGCAACATAGAAACATAGAATTTGACGGCAGATAAGGACCGCTTGGCCCACCCAGTCTGCTCATTTCCCTACCTACTGGATAAGCTGCAGATCCTAGTTAACCAGCAGCCTACTTCTTTCTACCCCACCCCCAGAATTGCCTTATGACTATCCCATGCATGTTGAATTCCACCACTGATTTTGACTCCACAACCTCCTCAGGCCATTCCATGCATCCACAACCCTCTCTGTGAAAAAATACTTCCTTAAATTACTCTCTGGCCGCCCCTCTATCTTCAAATTGTGCCCTCTTGTTCTTGCACACCTCTTTTTTGAAAGATGCTACCCTCTTGGACTTTGTTGATTCCCTTGAGGTACTTGAAAGTTTCTATCATGTCCCCTCTCCCTCCTTTCCTCGAGGCTATACATATTAAGCTCCTTAAGTCTCTCTTCATATGTCCTCCGTGCAGACCCTGCACCATTTTAGTGCCCTCCTCTGGACAGCTTCCATCCTGTCTATGTCTTTGCGGAGATTGGGTCTCCAGAACTGCACACAGTACTCAGATGGGGTCTCACCAGCTGTCTGTACAGAGGGATAATAACTTCCTGTTTTCTACTGGTGATGCCTCTCCTATGCATCCCAGTATCCCCCAGCCCTCCTTGCTGCCTCTCACATTGCTTGCCCACCTTTAGGTCATCTGATATGACTACCCCAGGTCCCTTTCCATTTTTGTTGTTGTTAGTATCTCACCCCCATTGTGTACTCTTCCCTGGGTTTTGTTTCCCAGGTGCATTACCTTGCACTTCTTAGCATTGAATCTAAGCTGCCATACATTTGACCATTCTTCTAACCTTGCCAAGTCCTTCTCATCCTTTCCACCCCACTTGTGCATCAACTCTGTTGCAGATCTTAGTGTCATCTGCAAAGAGACATACTTTTCCTTCCAGTCCTTCTGCAATGTCGCTTATAAAGACATTGAAGAGGACTGGTCCTAATACTGAACCTTGCGGTACCCCGCTAGTAACCCTCCTTTCTTCTGAGTGGACTCCATTTACTATTACTCTCTGTGTCCTATTCTCCAGCCAATTCTTTACCCAGGCTGTCATCTTGGGACCCACTCCCAGGCTGGCTAACTTATATATTAATCTTTTGTGTGGGACTGTGTCAAATGCCTTGCTAAAGTCTAGGTAGGCCATGTCCACAGCCCTCCCTGATCTACTACTTTGGTCACCCAGTCAAAGAAATCTATCAGATTGTCTGGCATGACCTTCCGCTGTGAATCCATGCTGCCTAGGGGTCTTGTGCCCCTCTGGCCTCTAGATACTCGACAATTCTTTCCTTTAGAAGTGATTCCATCATTTTCCCTATCACTGAGGTTAAACTAACAGGTCTATAGTTTCCTGCTTCTGCCTTGCTCCCACTTTTGTGAAGGGGAATCACATCTGCCCTCCTCCAGTCCTCGGGTACCACCCCATCCTCACATGATTTGTTAAAGAGGGTAGTCAGTGGTGTCACTAGAAGTGCCTAAAATTCGCTACACGTAGTATTTCGCATAGAACCCAAATTTCGCTTTCTACACCGCAAAGCAAGAACTACACATGTCAAAGTAACGCAAAGTTCCCATTGTTCTCTATGGACTTTGTGTTACTTCACCTTGTTTTCTATTGACTTTGTGTTACTTCGCCATGTTTTTGTGCTCTTTAAGGCAAATTTTGTAGTGAATCATAGGATGTAAGGTCACATGGGCTCTGTATTGTCTTGCACAGCCTCAAGTCATCATAGTGTGTGTAGTGGAAAGTTGGAGACAGTTTGCTGTCAGAGCTCTGAGGTTCAAACCCTCTAAAAACCTTTAAAAATGCCTTTTTTGCCACAGAATTTTGTGACAAAATTTAGTAGATCGATTATAGTAAACCCTGACGTGATTATATCATTGAGCATGTATTGATGTTTTGTGAATATTGAATGTTAATTTTGTGGATTCAGTCTCTGTTCTGAGAAACACTGTAGAAGTGTACTTCAGGGGAAGGGCTGATCTGTGGTGTACAAGGGAAAGTAGTGGGAAAGGCATTTTTTCCAACCATTGTTGGCTATTGTTTTATTATTTTTGTTTTCAGGTAGACACAGTGTGACTGCTCTGAATTGTTTATAAATATTTTCTGTTTGCTGGGCAGTGTTTTAATCTTTTTACAGGGCTCTCTCTGCTGTATTGTACTAAACAGTTAAAGTTTCTGTGTCTGACCTTTAATCTGTGTGCGTGCTGTCAATTGATATGCATTTCACTGTGGCACCACAATAGCAGTTCTCTGAATTTCTCAGCTTACCTGCAATTTATTTTCCTGCTTATGTGTAGCTAGGTACTTCATCCCCCCCCATCAAAATAAGGTAATGCTTTTTGACTCTCAGCTTCTTGAAGATTGGTTAAGGATGCAAGGACAAGTATTATGCTGTGCCTGTGCAGCTGCATTTAGTGTTTTGTTTCCCAGCCAGCCAAAACTGCCGAAATATCAAGTTGTTGTAAATTTTCCGTGTCATCTGAAAAAAAAAGCCAGAGAAGAGATAGTCAGGCAAAGCAGTTTCCGGCTGTGGTGCTGCTGCCAAGAAGACTATTAGCAGTGGAAGTTGTTGTGAAGATGAGTCCGGTTCATCAGGGGCTACCAATGGTAGCAGTTTCAAGAGTGTCGTGGCCATGGTAGTACGCAGCAGAAGGGAAAGGTAGTAGTTGGTGCAAGTAAAGGGATTTGTTGGCTATGTTTTTCACAGTGAAATCGGTCACTTCAATGCTGGTTGGAGACGGTGTTGTCCCTGCTGTTAGTAAAGTTAGTGAGGGCATGGTTGATAACATGAGTATTGCTACAAATTCAACCCTGTTAAACTGATCAAGTGGGAAAAATGTTGAATCCGCAGACTTGAGTGCAGCTGATGCCCCACTACCTACAGTGCTTGAACAAAATTCTGATCATGATGATGACTCACAGTCTCATGTTTCCACTGATATTGAGGTTAGGCCATCCAAACATTCAGACATTGATGAATAAAGTGTGGCTGATAATATTGAGGCTGCTGTTGAACTTGGAATATCTCCACAGGAGGACAGCCTCCAAAGTGAATTAGTGGATGACGATTATGATGATGTTGCTAGCGACCTCATTTGGGAACCTGAAAAAAGGAAGCGAAGGTGGCTGTTTGTAAGCAGTCTGTTAGTCAATCACCCCCTCCTCAAAGGTCTGCTGTAGCTATGTCTGTTGATGATGATCCTGAATTAATAGTCATAGATTGTGATTTTCCATCAAAGTCCAATTGAGTACAACAGCAAAAATCATGCAGTACACCCCATTTCATCACAACCAGAAGTGTAGTTACATATGCAGCAGCAGCACCAGTAGCAACATATGAAGTGTAGGGCATCCAAATCCCTTTTTGTACAAGATGGCAACAATCAAACAGTGGCAATCTGCCAGCTTTGCCACGTGCATGTGAAGAGTGACAGAAAGGGTAGCCATTTGGGCACTGGGGGCCAGCATACTCATCTGAAGAGCAGGCACAAGACACTGTGAACACAGCAACAGAGGGGAGCTAATGACGTAGTTGGGTGTTCACTCTCAGCCACCTTTGTGAGCATATTATCTCCTTCCATCGGTGTAAGTAGCCACGTCAGTAAAAGTGGTAAAATAACACCAGAGGATTACTACAGGCATGAGGATGATGATGATTTGGAATGTTCAAGCAGTGGTCAGAGTAGCAGTGGTGGTCCATGTAGTAATTCTACTACATCAACCCCTGTGCTTAAAACAAGAAAAATAACATGTATTGGCTTGTCACCTGTGCACCCACCATCACACAGCCAAGGTACCCCATCCAAGTCAATTAGTAGAGTAGAGCCAATTGGCACACCACATGTAAAGCAATGAACAATGCAGCCCACATGGCATAGCCTTTTTGCACACAACACTAAATACCCACCCAATCGTGCCAATGCATGTGAACTCAATGCTGCTGTAGCAGAAATGCTGGCAATTGACCTTTTGCCATTTTCCTTTGTGGAGAATTTGGGCTTCTGGTGCTTTGCAGCATGTGCATATCCTAAATGGAAGATCCTGTCCCAGACAAACTTTTCCACCCATGCTGTCCCTGAGTTATATTGGACGGTGACAGAGTCTGTAAGATATGCCCTTCAACATTTCTCATCACCTTACATTCACTTACTCATGGATATGTGGACAAGTGGCAAAATGGTGGGTGGTTCCTATCTGTATTACTGCACATTGGGCACAGCTACCTGGGGTTGTCTGTGATGGTGGGATGGGAAAACAGTGTAATAATTCAGACTGTGGTGGTGGTAGCAACCTTCATGGTATTAAACAACATGCCACGCTTGCAATATGTAGTGTAGCAGGGTCGCATACAGGCGAGCACATGCTAGACTTGCTATTGACAGAAATTGATGAGTGGCTGCACCCCTGTCCCTAAAAGCTGGCTTCATAGCTAGCGATAATGGATCAAATGTTGTGAAATATATCAGCAATGGTGGCTTTGAGTGGGTTCACTGTATAGACCACTGTTTAAATCTGGTGTTACAGGAGTTTCTGCAGTACCCTGAAATAAAGCAAATGCTGACTGTTGCCACGCTGCATCTGTGCCCACTTTGAGCACTGACTTCCTGCCTAGTTAACTGCCTCCCTGAATCATGTGACCTACACAGACAGTCAGGCATGTGATTAGTGTTCTGTTATTTAATGATTTTGCCTTACCAAACTGTAACTCAAAGTGAACTTGAAGTAGACAATGCGAAGTAAGGCGAATTTCAAGTTTTTAATGGACAATTTGCATAGTGCTATGCAAATTCAAAGTGGACCACTTCAGGTTCACTTCACCTGCTAATTAAAACTTCACTGCAGCTCTATGAACGTGCATAGAAACTGCACAGTGCATGCTCATAATGCGGTCATTTTTGGGATTTTTTTTACCAAATTTCAACATGAGTCATTTTGTTAATCAGTCCTGAAAGGTGTTTCCAAGCAGTGACTGCAAAATCACCTTTCAGGACCAAGTAATGAAATGACAGTGCCAAGTGTTCAAGAGGTGGAGTTCCAAAAAGGGCATGTTAAAAATTTTGGGTAAAAAGTCCCCAAAATGGCTGAGATATAAACATATGTTGAAACCCCATTTGACAGCCATTATACAACACTTACCTTGATTCTTCAGTTCATGGTTTGGCTTTGAAGAGTGCAGACGTGTCCCGGTCCAGAGAAGATTGCAGCTGCTGACCTCTAGAGGTAAGTATGGGGTAAGGGGGGTGCAAGGAGGTAGGTGCACAGAGGGAGGGGCAGGATGGGGAGAGGGGGATGGGGAAGACAACGAGGGACCATTTTCTTTTTTTCAGGTATAAAAAAAGAGTCAGGGGGACCATTTTCTTTTTTACAGTGAAACATAAAGATTAAAGCCACACCACGGTTCGTGAGAAAGCCTGACTGGGGGGGCACAAAGAGTGAGAACTGGAGACAGAGTATGGCAGCGGGTGGCAGGATCTGCCAATAGAGAAAGTCGCACCACAGCTCATGAGAAAACCTGGGGGGGCAAAGAGCAAGGACCAAAGACAGAGAATGTGGCGGTGGCCAGCAGAAGCCACCAATGCAGAAAGCTGCACCGTGGCTCATGAAAAATACTGGAGGGGGCAAAGAGCAAAGACCAGGAACAGAGAGCCAGGCAATGGGCAGCAGGAGCTGCCAATACAGAAAGCTGCACCGTGGCTCATGAGGAAGCCTGGGGAAGGCAAAGAGTGAGAAACTGGGGTGAGAGAGAGAGAGCATGAGGGGCTGCAGGAGCCGCCAATATGGAAAGCCGAACTGCGGCTCATAAGAAAGCTGGGGGGGGCAAAGAGCGAGGACCAGGGACAGAGAGCATGGTGGTGGGTGGCAGGAGCTGCATAACTCTGGCCATGCTCCTTAGTGTCAACTGTTTTGCACATGGCTGGAATTATGGCTATGAAAGAAATGAAGCTCTTTCCCATTGGAGCAGTTCATTTCTTTTAAATAGACAACATGCCACATCAGCAAAGCTGAACTTGTGACATAACCAGAGTGCCTGATCATTGGTGTACACTGCCAAGCCCATTGCAATTTCAGCTGTAATTGGCTCTGGCAGTGATATACCTCTCAAATGCCATATCGTCCCAATACGTTCCTTGTGCAAGTGCAAGTGAATGCAAAAATGAAACACATGATTTTTTTGATGGAAGCTACTGCAAATTGTGAAAACTGTCAACAAAAAGCCACAAAGTTTTGGTGCAAACAGAAGTACACAGACACTAGTGAAATATGCACCTGTGTTTATACTGATCCATTTAGAAAACCCTTTGCCTAGTATTTTGTATCTGGATAAAACATCCAGTGCAACTAGATTTGAGCTGAAGAATAGCTTACCAAACATTAGGATCTTTATAAAATGACTAGGTTTTATGAAAATCTGAATGATAAAAGCATAAGCAATGGGAAGATTATGACATTAACCTCAATTATTTTTGGGAGGGTTCCTGCAAAAGTTGGTGACAAATGATTGAAAATGTACAGTTATTAGCTAAAAAATTTAAGTACAAGAGAGATACCCAGCAGTAAACCAGTACAAGCGTGATGTGAATCTACATATTTGTCATTATAGGTTATCATCGCTTTTGGATGGTTAAAAACACTGAAGTTTCTATGGCATTACTGTCCACACAGGCATGACAATTAAGTATCCTACAAAAGGCACCTGTCGTGTAAAGAGCACTGGGCAATTGCAATATATGCTGTATTTTTACTTGTATAATATATTAATAATACACTATTGTTTTTCAGAAGAACAAGAAAGTTGTTCAAACATCATAAGGTTGTGGATTTATTTTGCAGCGCCTTCCCTGTTCTCTCAGACCTATAAAAATATTGATGTCTTTTTTGAACTGTTAGTCTTGAATTATTTCTCTCTCCAGCCATAATCAATATCATATTGTTATAAAGCATACTGAATATAAACTTACACAATAATGACAAATTTAATTCTCTTTATGCTGAGGGGTTAAATTTAATTCCTTTGAACAAAAGGAAAAGTTTGTGATTACAAATCCTTCCTACTAATTCACAAAGTATTGTGGCTGAGAATGCATTGACTAAAACACAACACAGTGGCAGATTTTTAAAATGTTCTTTTTGCCCTTACCATGCCTGTTACCCTTCTGTCTCTTTTTCATGTCCTACCAATACAATTGTCTCCTGCCTGGATACTTTCATAGCTGCGGTCATTTTACTTCAGTCTCTGACTGATGGGACTAACCCAGGATAACCTTTCTGTCCTTCCTGGGCAATATCTTTTCCCGACCCCTGTACTGCTTTTTGCCATAGGAGTGGTGAGAGTAGCAGGATTATTGACACTGGGAATCAACATGCCAGAGGAAGCGGGTTTACCAGGATTTGTTACCAATAGCATGGGCAGTACAGGAAGTTGTTATCTGAATTTGGGGAAAGAATTTTTCCAGTTTTTCTGTCTTCCCCTGGAGCTGAACTGTGAGTGTTGCCCCGAAGAAGGGAAGAGCCACGTGTGCCAATGCAAAGAGCCCAGGAAATAAAATTCCTGACCTTCAGGCTACCATTGTGAAGGTGGAACTGGATCTGGTGGCCATAACAGAATCATGGTGCACCAGCAACCACAGCTGGGAGCTGGTCATACCAGGTTATAGCATATTTTGAAAGGATAGGGCAGGGAGGAAAGGGGAGCTTGTTTTATATGTAAGGGAAGGCATCAAGGCCAGAGAAATAGGACACAGCAGAAAAAAAGGAGGAGTTGGAGGTTCTATGGGTTGGCCTAGAGACAGGGTTTGGGGCCTTTATCTGCATAGGGATGGTGTACAGACCACCAATACAACAGGAGGAGATGGACAGGGTTTTGGGGCAGGCCATTTTCAGAATGGCAAACAATGCTGAAGTAGTAATTATGGGGGACTTTAATCTGCTGGATGCAGACTGGAATATCCTGGCCACAGCTACAACTAGGCGCAGGGTCATCCTAGACTCCCTGCAAGGGGTGTTTCTCAGGCAACTGGTTATTGATCTCCCTAAAGATGGGGCAGTGCTGGATCTGGTACTTACAAACAGGGACAGCACTGCAGATGTCACAGTGGATAGCCTCCTGGATACAAGTGATCATTGTACAGTGTGGTTTGGCATATAGATTAAACAGGAGAAAAACACACTAGGATGAAGATCCTGGACTTCAGAGAGCAGATTTTAAAGAACTGGGAGACTGCCTTAGGAAATACCATGAAGGGGGGATAGCTGGGGGGTGGAGACACAGAAAAGAATAAGGGAGGGAATAATTAAGGTAACAGCAAGCTGTTTGAAGGTAGTAAGTAAGGGTAAGAGGAGGAAAAGGCCACTGTGGTTCTCAAAACAGGCTAATGCAGTAAGTGAGAAAAAAATCCAGCTTACAGGAAGTAAAAGGGGTCCCAAATGGAAGTGGACAGGGAGGCATATCAAGATCAAAGCAAGCAGGAAGGAGGGTAAGGACAGCAACGTCTCAAACTGAGTGAAGAGTATTGCCCAGGAGGTCAAAAGTGGGAATATGACTTTCTTCATGTGCATGAACAAAAAAGGAAGACGGGGTAGGATAGTGAGCATCAGCAGACGGGGAACTGTGCAGAGGAAGACCAAGAGAAAGCTAACATTTTTAACAAATACTTCTGCTCAGTCTTCACAAAGGAGGGGAGAGGAGACAGACTGACATGCATTAGCAAACACAATGGGGAGGGGGGAGTGGACACAAGTCCATTTATGAAAGAGAGAGAGAGAGAGAGTCTTCTGGGGATTGGAAGCCCTAAAGGTGATGGGGCTTGATGGGATACACCCAAGGGTACTAAAGGAACTGAGCAAGGTGCTAGTCACCCCTCTGGCAACACTATTCAGCACCTCATTGGAGATGGGGGTGGTTCCAGAGGATTGGAGGAGAGCCAATGTTGCCCCTCTGCACAAGAGCAGCAGCTGGGAGGAGGCTAGCAATTACAGACCAGCAAGTCTCACATTAGTGGTGGGGAAAATAATGGAGTCTCTGCTAAAGGAGAGACTGATGAAGTACCTTGAAATAAATGGGCTGCAGGACAACTCACAGCACAGCTTCATGGGGGGGGGGTCATGTCAAACAAATCTCATAGATTTCTTTGTCTGAGTAACTAGGGAGGTGGATCAATGGAGGCAGTGGATGTGGCCAATCTGGACTTCAGTAAATCCTTTAACACTGTGCCACACAGGAGGCTGAGAGAGATTTAGCAGCCTTGGGATGGGGGAGAAGGTGGTGAGCTGAGTATCTAACTGGTTTAAAGAAAGGAAGCAGAGGGTGGTGGTAAATGGCAGTCACTTAGAGGATGAGAGAGCAACCAGTGGGATACTACAGGGACTGGTACTGGGTCCTGTCCTCTTCAATGTCTTCATAAGTGACATTGCTGAGGAACTACTGGGGGAAGGTGCATCTCTTTGCGGATGACACAAAAATCTGCAACATGGTGGACACCCAGAACAGGGCGGAGACAATGCAAATGGATCTGTGGAAGCTAGAGGAGCAGTCTAGGGAGTGGCAGCTTGGTGTCAATTCCAAAAAGTGCAAAGTCATGCACTTGAGGTGGGGAATCCCAGTGGCTGTGTATAAGATGGGGGGGGGGGAGTACTTACCTAGCAGGCGAGGGACTTTGGGATGATCTAATCTGATAATCTCAACATGGCAGGGCAGTGCGACAAGGCAGTAGGCAAGGTGAGGCAGACGTTGGGGTGCATAGGGAGGGGGGACTTCTAGCAAGAGAAGGGAGGTGGTGTTGCTTCTGTATCACTCACTTGTAAAACCCCGCTTGGAGTACTGTGTCCAGTTCTGGGGGCTGCATCTCCACGGGGACATCAACAAGGTGGAAGCAGTCCATTGGAGGGCTACCAAAATGGTGCAGAGGTTGCACAAGAACCCATATGAGTAGAGGCTACAGGAGCTCAACATGTACTCCCTGCAGCAGAGGAGACAAGATTGTGACCTATAAGTAACTCACATGTATAACAAGGTGCAGGTGGGGAGTCTTTTATGGGAGGAGTTGCACCAGAACATGGGGGCATGTTATGAAGGTTGAGGGAGGACATTTAAGAGGGATGTGAGGAAATGCTTCCTGACAAAAAGGATGGTGGACACCTGGAACAGCCTGCCAGAGGAGGTGGTAGGGGTGAAGACAGTGGGGAGTTTCAAATATGCTTGGTATAGGTAGCTGGGTAAAATATTAGAGGGGAAGGAGGAAGGATGGATGCCTGTGACCAAATAGAGTCCAGGGTGTAGTAGTAGGCAAGGAAGGTAGGGCAGACTAGTTGGGCCTCTCAGTACTTTTCTGTCGACACAGTCTATGTTTCTAGGCAGACCTACCCTCACCTGCTCCTAGATGTAACCTTCACTGTCCAAAAGGAGGTGATAACTCATCAAGGCTTTCAGCTCACCAACTCCTACAAGGGAAGCTTGTATGCATATTGCCTGTATGTAGCAATGCTCTAGGAATGGAGTGCGAACCCAGCTGATGGCCACAACAAATGGCTATGCTTCCTACTCACCATTGGGCCAAACCACAAACAAATTATTTTTATTTAGTCAAGAGTAACAAGTCACAAATATATCTTAAAAGTAAGAAAAACAATACAAAACAATTTATGTCATCAATGTCATAAGTACATGGAGAGTATTTATGAGATATGGCATGTCCATTGAGATCCTATGGTAGGAATACAGTACTCACCATGTGACATTTGTACTAGATTAGATGTAGGAACCACAACCATCTTTGTTTATGTCAATTGATATCAAATGGCATATATATATTTTTTTCCAATTCTATTTCTTCACCTTTAGGCTCGGAACTCTCTCAGGCTACCTCATTCGCCTGCGTCGCTCTACCACCCGCTGTGTTCCCTGCCATCTTCAAAGTCATTATGACTCTGTGGGATACGGGGCCTACAGCACTGGGGAGACTGAAGGGGCAGTGCCGGGGGAACCAGTGTTGGGCGTGTGGCGGCGGCACTGGAGGAGCCGTCGCCTATCTGGCTGGAGGGGCTTTTTTCTTGTGTGTCCTTCCCACCTCCCCCCCATATGTGGTGCACATCCCCGATGATGTGGCACACAGCAACCCTGCCTGCATCAGACCACAGTCTGCATGCAGTTCAGCACTCTTCAGCACCCCCTGGTCTCCACCAGGAGCCATCGGAGTGCTGGGTGTCCCAGTGTCCTCCCCCAGGAAAGGCGAGCAGCCCAGTGGGCACTTGATCCTTTCCCTCCCCAGCCGATCCCCGGCACTCGAGTACGCTCTCGAACCTGGGTCACTGGCATGGCACAAGGTATGGTGTCCAGTGCCTCAACCCTCAGTGCCATCGGGCTGGCTCCGCCGAAAGGCATATTATACCCCTCTCCCTATGAAAATATACTTACAGGAATTTCCATTTATTTTCCTAATAAACATTTGCCACAGTTTTGGTACTAGTATTAGCATGCTAGCCTTTATTATAGAACCTTGTTGGCCATGCCTGACAGGAAGTGCATAATGGCATCTCATATTGATCAGCACCTGGACATTTATAATTTATAGTTTACATACATGAACTTGGTTGTCAGAAGCAAGCTAATTAAGTTATCTGATGACACAGAACTGAAGTATTTATTAGGTAGGAATCAGTAGAACATAGAAATATAAAACATAGAAACTCAGAGTTTGTCAGCAGATAAAGACTGCTTGGCCCACTCAGTCTGTTAAGATGTTCCCTGCCTAGTCTGTCTCTGCAGACTCTGACTGGTCTCCGGCGATCCTCCCTCCTCCCTGTCTGTTTACTAATATGCCTCTATTTCTATCCCACAAATGCTTGAAGCCGCCATTGCTTTCACCTCTACCACTTCCAACAGCAGTATGATCCAGGCATCAACCACCCTTTCAGTGAAGTAGTACTTCCTCACATCAATCCTAAACTCCTCCCTTCCAGATTCGTTGCATGCCACCTAATCCTAGTGTTCTTTCACATCTAAAGGAGACACCTCCTGCACCCTGCTCACCCCTATGAGGTACTGGTAGGCCTCAATCATGTCCCCTTTTGCTCTCCTCTCTTCCAGAGTGCACATGTTAAGACTCCTCAGTCTCTCCTCATGAGGCTTTTGGTGTAACCCTTGCACCATTTTAGTTGCCCCCCTCTAGACTACCTACACCCTGTCTATGTCCTTATGAGGTGCAACTTCCAGAATTATATACAATCCTCCAGGTGCGATGTCATCAGTGAGCGATACAGTGACAACTCCACATCCCTCTCCTGCTGGAGATAATGCTCCCTATGCACCTCAGCATCCCCCTAGTCCTACCCAATAACTTGTCACACTGCCATGTCACTTTGAGGGCATCAGTTATGATAACAAAAGGTTCCTTTCCTGCTTAGCGACTATCAGTACCTCCCACCATCCTATACTTAACTCCTGGGTTACTGTGCTCTAGGTGCATGCTTTTGCACTTTTTGGTATTGACCCCAACTGTCACGCTCTTGACCGCTCCTGAAGTTTTCCAAATATCCCTATGCATTCCCTAGACCCTACGTCCACATTATTAGAGATTTTGGTGTCCTCTGGAAAAAAAGACATACCTTCCCTTCCAGATCTTCTGCAATGCCACTTATGAAGATATTGAAGAGGACTGGTCTTAGTACAGAGCCCTGTGGCACCCCACTGATCACTCTCTTACCATTTGAGTGAATGCCATTAACCATCATCCTCTGATGCCTTTCCGTTAACCAGTTTCTAACCCTGTTCTTCACTTTGGATCCCACCCCTAGGCTGCTCAATTTCTTTATCAGTCTCCTGTGCTGCACCATATTGAAAGCTTTGCTAAAATCCAGATAGGTCACATCCACTGCCCTCCCCGATCTATTTCACTGGTCACCCAGTTGAAGAAATCAATCAGATTTGTCTGACATGACCTTCCCCTACTGTGAATCTATGCTGCCTGTCATCCTGTAGATCACTGGATTCAAGATACTCTGTCAGCCTTTCCTTCCTTTTAGCAGGATGTCCATTAATTTCCCCACTACTGAAGAGAGACTGACTGGCCTATAGTTGCTAGCCTCCTCCCTGCTGCCACTCTTATGTAGAGGGACCATGTTCACATTCTTCCAGTCCTCTGGGACCATGCCTGTTCCAGTGAGCTGTTGAATAAGGCCATCAGTGGGGCAACTTGTACCTGTCTGAACTCCTTAAGTACCCTTAGATGTATTCTGTTTTGTCCCATGGCTGTGTCCACCCTCAGAGCTGCAAGTCCCTTCATGATTCTTTCCTGTGAAAACAGAGCTATGTCCACCTCACTCCCTCCTTGTTTCTGCTGCTCCCTGGTTGTCTGCCTCCCCCCAACTGTGAACACCGAGGATAAGTACCTGTTCAGGTTGTCTGATTTTTCCTGGTTTTTCCTGGTCCTCTTCCATGCAGTTTCCCCTGCCACCCTCTTTATCCTTACTATCTCTCCCCTTGCTTTCCTCTTGTCACTTATGTACATGAAGAAAGTCCTAGCCTCTTTAGCTTCCCATTTGGCTATCTCTTCCTCTGTCTGAACCTTTGCTCCTCTCACTGCTTTTGTTGCTTCCCTCTGTTTTACTCGGTACACCTCCCTGTCTTCCTTCCTCTTAATTATATCAGGTGAATGTCACCCTGTTTTCCTTCACCTCCTGAGAGAACCGTAATGGCCTATTTTTCCTTCTGCTTTAATGCATTTCCTTCATGCAGAGGCTGGTGCCTCAACTACAGTGCAAAACATTTAGAAAAATTTAAACTTGATATGTAATTGTAGGTGGGCAGACACATGGCATCTGACTCTAGGATGATGTACTACAATGTTATCAATTCCTAAACAGTGCAGGGAAGCACTAGAAAATGAAAGGAAATACAGTGAGAATAAAAAAAAACACAAGGTCACACTTGTGTCAGTTTCAATGTAACTGTGGGGTAGGTAATCATTAATTACATGCAACAGGGTAATTACACTGTCGTTAAATCAATCAATCAATCAATCAAAATCTTTATTTAATCAGGCAAACATCATTGAGCGTAGCTCATTTACAAGATGGACCTGAGTGGTCATATAAATAAGAGTACAAGTATTTTTACATAGACAAGAATAACATAAACAGTAGTACAATGACATAAAGTGATAATATTCAACAATTTACATATATACAAGGCACAGTAAAACCATTTAACCTGTAAGAAAAAGGAGACAATGGGTATAGCAGGCATAATATATAAATTATAGGCCTAATTGGCTTTTTATGAGATATATCAGGTGATTGGAAAATAGAAGTAGAACTAACATAATGGAACACGGATAAAGGGGGTGGGAAGGTAGGCAGGGTAGGGGATTAGGCCTGATAAAAGCAATTGCAGAGTTCTGGAAATAGGGTGGAGAATAATCTTTTGAAGGATGTTAAAGGTAAGAGGCTATTTAGCTTCATGGATTTTTGGAGTGAATTCCATGCAACTGCTAGTGAGTAGCTGATAGTGGCCCTCCCAAACCGGGTGCAGGCATTGGGGACCTTTAGTATGATGAGTTTACTGATCCTTAAGGTGTATGGCCTAGAAGTAATTCGGGTAAAACAGTCTGTGATATAGGTGGGTAGTTTGCCTGATAAAGCTTTGAATATCCAGATTGCAGCATTCCTATTTCTTCTGTGTTGTAGTGATGTCCAGTTGACTGTTTCAGGTATGTAAATGCTCTTTTCATATAACTGCATTTGCAATGCAGTTACAGTGTTATGGAAACTTAAAGTGTTACCAAATATGAGTTAATGGAAATCATAATAGGACTATGAAATGTGCTAGCTGGATCCCACATCAAACTATACTCTCACTGCATAATCTTAAGCCTATTATTTATGAGCTTACGCTATACATTGTTATGTACAGTACATGGGTGTTGGCAAACAGACAATCAAGTTTCATATGCTTGTGTTTGAACAAGGGGTGGTTGGAGACGACTATTTTCTTTTAAGCTTAGCCACAAAAAATAAAAAAAAGTGTGTATAATTATTTCCAAAAAGAGGTGCTGTAAGAATATTACACTCTGCTATGAAAAAAGTTACACAAATTGCATAACATTCTCAGTTATTCAGTTTGCCCTTATAAGTATAACTCAAATTGTATATCAGTTATTCTATAGTTTTTTAACTTTGTAACTTTTAAAAGTTGAAAAAAAGTTATGGGCAGATGTAGCAGGTTAACTGCTATTCACCTAACATCTTTAGAAAATCTATGGAAATGGGGAAGGGTATCTCCTGCATTTCATCACAGGCCTTAACTTTGGACAAGTAAAACCTTTGACCAGAAGCCTGATTCTACAGTAGCAGAGACACCTCTTGCATGGTTTGTGTCCTTCCATAACTGTACACTATGGTAACTTCTGAGTGGAAGCAGGGCCCTATGAAAGAAGCAAATGATCTGTAAATGTGTCACAGGACCCATGTACAGTCCCAGTTTTAAAGTAAGACTTTTACAATACTGTGTTCAGTACTGGTCACCACATTTTAAAAATCTATAATTGGACTCGAAAGGAAAACAAAGAACTGCTAGGTTGATTCCTAGACTAAAAGACAGGACTACAAAGTCACATAAGGTAGTCTTAACTTTTTAAAATCATGAAAAAATGAGGCGTTGGGGAGAAATGTAGATAAAGTGTAAAAACAGTTTTCCTGTGAGATAGCCACTTTGAATTAATGGGACACATTCATGCCCACTGTTTCAGGTATGTAAGTGAAAGCAGAAAAAACAGGTGAGGGATAGTAAGGTGAAGAAAGGAAGAAGAGAAGTGTGTGTGTGTGGGGGGGGGCAGGAAAGAGCAGACACCATAAACAAATATTTTTGTTAGTGTTCATGGAGGAAGAGGGGTAAGGGACCACAGATAAGTGCCAGGAGCATTAACCTAAGGGAGGTGGGCACTAGTCCTTTAACAGAGGAGAGACTCATGAAGAAACTTGAAAATCTGAAAGTGGACAAGACAATGTGGCCAGATGGGATACATCCAAGTATATTGAAGGAGCTCAGAGAGGTGCTGGCTGCACCTCTGACAGTCCTGATCAATCATTCACTGGAGACTGGAGTGGTCCTGGAGGACTGGAGGAGAGAAGATGTAGTCCTACTTCACAAAAGTGGTAGCAGGGAGGAAGCTGGCAATTACAGGCCAGTTAGCATGACTTCTGTGGTGGGGAAATGAATGGAATCACTGCTAAAAGAAAGGACTATAGAATATCTTGATACCAGCAGCTTACAGGATCCGAGGCAGCATGGAATCACTGGGGGGAGGTCATGTCAAACAAATCTGATAGATGTCTTTGACTGGGTGACCATGGAGGTTGATCAGGGTGGAGCGGAGGATGTGGCCAACCTAGATTTCAGTGAGACCTTCAACACTGTTCTGCATAAGAGACTAGTAAACAAGCTGGGCAGCCTGGGAGTGGGTCCAAAAGTGGTAAACTGGGTAAGGAATTGATTGGGGGATAAGTGTCAGAGGGTGGTGGTTAATGGAGTTCTCTCCGAGGAAGGGAGGGTGACCAGTAGGATGCCACAAGGATCAGTATTGGGACCGGTCCACTTTAATGTCTTTATTAGTGACATTGCAGAGGGGCTGGAAGGAAAGGTATGCTTTTTTGCAGATGATAATAAAATCTGCAATAGGGTAGATGCTCCTAGTGGTGGTAGAAAGAATGAATAGGGATATAAGAAAGTTTAAGGAGTGGTAAAGAGTGCTGCATGTTTCAGTGCAAAGAACTGCAAAATCATGCACTTGGGGCATAGAAACCCGGGGAAAGAGTACACAATGGGGGAGTGATACTGATGACCACCAAACAGGAAAGAGATCTGAGGGTAATCATATCTGATGACCTAAAGGTGGCCAAACAGTGTCATAAGGCTGTGGGGAGAGCCAGCGGGATGCTAGGGTGCATAGGGAGGGGTATCACCAGCAGAAAGAGGGAGATGGTTATACCACTGTATGTTATGTTATTGTCTGCATTGTATATTTGTTGTAACCATGCACCCAGGACCTCCTTGTGAATGAGCTTACTCAATGGAGCTTTCCTGCAATAAACTTGAACTTGAAATCATTGGTGAGATCTGACCTAGAGTACTGTATCCAGTTCTGGAGACCACATCTCTGGAAGGACACAGAAAGAGCACAGGCAGTCCAGAGAAGGCAAACTAAAATGGTGCAGGGTCTGCAACAGAGACCCTATGATGAGAGGCTGAAGGACCTCAATATGTACACTCTGGAGGAAGGAGAGAAAGGGGGATATGATAAAGATTTTCAAATGCCTCACAGTATAAATAATGTACAAGAGGGAAGCATTTTTCAGAAAAAAAGATGCTCATGAACAAGGGATCATGCTATGAAGTTGGAGGGGGATAGACTCTGGGGAAATGTAAGTAAGTACTTCACAGAAAGAATGGTGGATGCCTGAAATAGCCTTCCAGCAGAGGTGGTGGGGGCAATAACTGTAACAGGATTAAAGAATGCATGGGATAGGCATAAGGGAACCTTAGTCATTAGGGAAGGGAGGGCTAAGCCAGAGATCAAGTAGGGTCCACACTATTAGAGTAGGTAGGAAAAATTGGTAGACTAGATGGGCCAAACAGTCCTTATCTGCCTTCAAATTCTATATTTCTGTGTTTCTAGGAACATCATAGTTTGCTAGCCATTAAAAAGCTCTTCCATACAGGGTATAGGGCTCATCTGTAGCTGGAAGCACTCCAGAGGAATAGATGACTGAGTCTGATCAACAGTAACACTACACTGAAGCCATTTTTATGTTCACCATTAGCATTTTATTAGGAGAGTGGCTTTTGAGGGGTGTAACACTGTCAGTCCAATGCAGAGTGGTCTGCAAGCGGCTTATCCATGTCATACCAGTCATCAGCCAGGCTAATCAGGACACTGTTCTGGTTTGCTGGGAGGAAACTTCATGTAGTTCAAAGTAGAGAGCCAACCCAATCATAGGTCAGCTTTCCTTCGATCTACATAACTGCTGCCCAGCAGGCATAGCTGATCTGTCATGATCAGCCTGCTGAGGTTGAATTAAACCCTGCAGCAAAGAAAACTGTCTATCGATGTGTGTTGCTGCTACTGCCATTACTGTTCCCCTGCCCAACCCTTCCACTCAGCACCCATCACCACAACCCCCACAAATGCAACACCAACTCTGGGAGTGCCCTATACCCCAATGTCACCACCTGAAATAAAGAAAGCTGTCCCTAGTAGTTTATTAAATCCCCTTTAAAACAGAAAACCATCCATTGATGTCTTTTGCTGCTACCACAGTTAGCCCCCCCCAAGCTCTTACTTACCCAATGGGGTTCCAACACCATAATCATCTCTGGACCGCAGACATGTCTTCACTCTTCAATGCCAGATTGTGAACTGAGGAAATCAGGTATACAGTTAAGTGTATTTCAATGGGATTTTGAACTTAATAGCAAAATTTGGTCATTTTTAAATATTTTTGCCCCAAATTTTCAATATGCCTTTTTTGGGACCCCACATCATGAACAATGGCAGTGCAGTTAGGCAAATATGTCCTGAAAGGTGATTTTGTGGTCTCTGCATGACATTACCTCTCAGGCAGGAATTAAACATTTTTTCTAGCCTTGTTCATGAGGTGGGTCATAAGAAGGGTATGTTGAAAATTTGGAGTAAAAATGTTAAGCAACAAAGTTATGAGTCTCTGTTGAAATTTACAAACATAGGCTCTTAACTTTGGTAATTGTCAATATTTTGACCCCACATTTTTCAACATAGCCATTTCTTCAGAGCACCTGGCCAAATAAGTAAAAATGACAAACAAAATAGGACATATTCCAGTTTTCGTGGAGCCTGGATTAGGGACATTGAATGGATGGTACCCAGCATAATAGCAAATGCAGGCCACAACCCTTTGGTGGTGGTCCATGTGGGAATAAACAATGTAAATAAATTCACAATTGAAGATATTAAAAATAGCTTTATTTCTCTTGTGGAATTATTAAAAAAGAAGGGTTGTGATATTATTATCTCAGAGATCCTACCAGTACCCAGAGTGAATATTAAAATACACAATAAAATGAAAGCCATCAATGAGTGGTTAAGGAAATGGACCTTAAACACATTAATTGTCTAACTCACTGGGAAAGGTTCATTGATGACTATAGCTTATCTAGCTGGGATGGATTACACCTAAGCCAAAGGGGTAGTATGGTACTTTGCAAAATTATCCTGAAAAAGATTGAAACACATTTAAACTAGGTACCTGGGGACAAAAAGGGGCAAAGTTAAAATATGCTGAGTCAAACTCCCCACATAAACATAAAGCTACTACTACATACTATACTATCCTTACAACCAATGCTATAAGTTTGAATACTACTAAATTAAGCAAACTTGTGGCCATTAGCTGTAGTAAAAAGATCAATATCATCTCCATCACAGAAACCTGGTGGGATAGTTCATCAGAATGGGTTAATATACATGGTTATAACCTTGTATACAGAAACAAGGCTATAAAAAGAGGTGGAGGTGTTTGCCTCTATCTGAAAGAATCTATCATATTTGAAGAGATTAACACCATGGATGATAGCATAGAGGGTGTTTTGTACGAATCAAAAACAAATCCAGAAAACCTCTCATTATAGGGACTTTGTATAGACCACCATCTGCTGATGCTAGCTATAACGAGAGTTTACTCACCCTAATTACTGATTTAGCTAATAAATCTGGCATACTACTAATGGGAGATTTAAATCTGCCCAGAATCAATTGGGATAATCTAACAGTTAATAATCAAGTTGAATCTCTATTTCTTGATCTTATTATCACTCTTGGCCTGCATCAATTGGCAACTGGAACAACTAGGGATAAAAATATTTTGGATGTAATCCTTACTAATATTGAATCAGATACAGACAACATTACTGTAACTTACTCCCTTAGTAATATTGATCATAATATAATACATTTGACTTAATTACTTCAAGAATTTGTACTAAATCAATTAACTTTATATATAATTATGCTAGGAGTAACTATGAGGACAACAGAACATCTCTGGATAAATTCAGTTGGATCTCCTTATTATCTGACCTTAAGGTGAATGAAAGTTGGAACTTACTGAAAAATATCCTACTTAATTTAGAATCATTATATATCCCAATAAAAAAAAAATAAGATAATAAAAGAAAGATCCCCTCATGGCTCACTCCATCAATTGTAAAGCAAATAAAAAAAAGAGGTGGCTTATATAAAAATGAAAGAATAAATAAATAAAAATGCTGAAACTCTTTCATCCTTTAAACAAGAAGTTAAAAAAAACAAGGCACTTATTAAAATTGAAAGAAAAAAAAATGGAATTCAAACTTTCAGTTTCCAAAGGGGACGCTTTTTACACCTATGTAAATTCTTATAAAAAATCTGTAAACCCAATTTCATGTATACAAAGGAATGGTGAAGACATAAATGATATTCTCGAAATAACAGAACTCTTCAATGGGTATTTTGGATCAGTATTCTCAAAGAAAGATTCTAATGTACAGCCATCAAATTATTCTCCAAACAACTATGAGCAAATTACACATGAAGAAATAAAATCTGCAGTCCTTTCTTTAAAAAAATACTTCTTCACCTGGGCTAGATTATTTGAATATGTGTCTGTTTAAAGGAATCATAGATCAACTAGTGTATCCTCTATTTATTATTTTTAATAAATCCCTTATGACTGGGGAAGTTCCCAACGATTGGCGAACGGCACTTGTGGTCCCAATTTTCAAAAAGGGAAATAAAAAAACTAAAAACTATAGACCCATTAGCCTAACTTCTATTGGTTGTAAATTATTGGAAAACAATCCTAAAAAACAAAATAGACATTGAAATCGAGGCCCTGGGTCTAACAGATACAACTCAACACAGATTTCAAAAAGGTAGCTCACATACAACTAACTTAATTACCTTCTATGAAACCGTTAGTAGCAGTTTGGATCAGAGCATCCCAATAGATATTATATACCTGGATTTCAAAAAAGCTTTTGATTTAGTCCCCCATCTTTCTCTAATAAATAAAATTATTAAATTGGGGTTCAGTAGTTATTTAACTTCCTGGATTAGGAACTGACTGTCAAATCGATAGCAAAGAGTTAAGATAGGCAACATCCTTTCATCAGACATTGAGGTAACCAGTAGAGTGCCCCAGGGGTCTGTATTGGGTCCTACCCTATTTGGAATCTATATCAGTGACCTTCACACAGGAGTGTCTAGTAACATCTGTAAATTTGCCGATGACACAAAACTCTCCACAGAGGTTGATACCCCACAAAAAGTTTTATTATTAAAACAGGACCTATGCATTAATGAAACTTGGGCACATAATAATAAAATGTTATTTAACACTGAAAAATGTGCTGTAATTCACTTAGGGACAAAAAATGTTAACTCTCAGTATTACTTAAATGAGACAGAAATAACACGTGCTTAAGTAGAAAGGGATTTGGGAATCATTATTAATAGCTCATTCACGTCCACTGACCACTGCAGAAAACTCACACAGACAGGTAATAATATATTATCTGCCATTGAAAGAACATTTGTTAGTAGGAGTGAATACTGTATATTACCCCTTTACAAATCATTCATACACCCTCATACTGACTATGCAGCTTCCTTCTGGGCCCCTCATTATGAAAGAGATCAAAAATTAGTGGAAAGTATGCAAAGAAGGACTACAAAATTGATACCCAGAGTCAAACATTTGCCATATGAACAAAGACTAGGGGAACTAGATTTATATGATCTTAAACTAAGAAGAGACTGAGGTGATATGTTACTTCTGTATAATATCCTGAAGGACAAACTACTAGTGAACAATACCAGTACTGAAATGGCTTCCAAACCTAATAATCTGAGATGTCACCATAGACAGATTAGGATTCCAAATGCTTGTACTAATAAAAGACAGTACTTCTTTACTATATGAGCAGCTTCCTTATGGAATTCCTTACCCAATCATATTGTACATATGACTGCTCTGGAGTCATTTAAAGTAAAACTGGATGGATTCCTCTTGGGCTAGTGTTTAATTTACCCTGCATGTGCAGGGAAGGTGGTCATGATGGGCCCAGAGCCTCCTTCCACCTTTTGCATACAGAGTAATACCTCATGACTGTGATAGCTCTTATTTTTCAAATTCTGGCCAAAATTTGTTTTCACACTTGTGGTGTGACATCAACTTTTGGGCAGGATTTGAAAATTCTCTTCACCCTTGTTCATGAAATGACTCACAGGAAGGCTATGTGGGTCATAGGAAGGATATGTTGAAAAACTGGGGCAAAAATATGAGAAACAACAGCATTATGAGTCTACATTGCAATTTTTCAATGCATGCTTGTAACTGCGGTAATTTTCTATATTTTAACCCCAATGTTTCAACATAGCAATTTCTTCACACCACCTCATGAATGTGACAGCTGTCATTTCTCAAATCCTACCCAAAATGTAATTTAATATTTTAACATTTGTGGCACGAAATTATGTTTCAGCCATTGTTTTATAAATGACACATGTCATGCTCAGGAGTGGTCATAAAATTATTATGTTGAAAATCTGGGGTAAAAATGTGAAAAACCAACTAAGTTATGAGTAAACAAATCGTTCCAACATTTACTCATAATGTTATTTTTTGCAGATTTTGTCCCCTAATGTTCAACATATTTCTTGTTTTACCCCATCTCCTGAACATGGCAGGTGCCATTTTTCAAATCCCATCAGAAACTTGTTTCCATAATCGCACAGTGAAATCACCTTTTGGATGAGATTTAAAAATTCCACCTGTCTTGATCATAGCCTCAGGTCACACAAAGTGTATTGGACATTTGGGGTCAAAATGTGAGAGCCCACTTAAAAATAGAATATTGCTTCTCAGCTGCCCTATCCTGGGATAATTATAATTTAACAATGTGTCAAAGCAGGACACCACTGAAAATGAGATATGACATCTCATCTGCTCTATCCTAGGTAACTACATAGTAAAAAATGTGTACAAGCAAGACCCACTACAACAGCAATATCAGTGGTGAACATTTGGCATTGACAAATGCTTGTTAAAACATTGTGATGTCATCAAGAAAAAGTGCCTAACTACAGTGAGTTAAGCACAGCTTGTTCCTCAGTACCATCACAACATTCTACAAAATGTTGCAATGTAGTATAAATATTGAACAGGCTCAGTTATCAATATCTTGGGATCACTTCCAGTGAAAGATGACCCCAGTAACCTCATTTGAAAGAACTTGTGATGGGCTTTCAGACCATGTCAGCCAGCGTTTCCCTTTAAGGTTGAGCAATGGAATGTTTAGATTTCAAAAAGCACCATTGGAGGAGAAGAATAAATCATGTAGATATAGTGTTGTAAACCCAAATTATTGAATTAAACTTGGCTCACACAGGACCAAGGGCATGAACAAATCAAGAGGAGCATTTTCACTCAATAAAAATGGCATGGTCACTGACAATATCATGGAAGTAATTCAGTAGTTGATATCATTCAATAAAACAAAATTAGATGCAGTCATGAAGAACTGCTGTTTGGAAAAAAGTGAGTTTTCATGGCTTAAATACCCTTTTCTTATTCCTTTGGTTTCTTATGTAATAAAATATTATGACTGCCATAATGAGAAGTATCACTTTTAATTCCAACTGAAGACAAAATAAACAAATGTGCATGCAGTTTCCTTTATGTTGCTACTCTATATTACAGAAACAATTCTAACATTACCAGATACAAAAATATTTTCAGAACTCTAATTTACATTATTTATACACTAAAATATCATTACGTTAATATACTTGCAGATTTCAAAACGTTTTTATATTAGAAAAAACACAGATTAATGATTAAGTCTAATAAAATACCAAACTGCAAAGACTGACCAATATGATATTAAAATGGTTTGTGCAATACAGTAAAGCAGTGATAGCTGCGATGTACACTGCATTCATGCGAAACTATGGCAATATAGTGTTTACGTATAACACTTAGATTAATATAGCTATATAGGATGAGAAACCTTAAGAAGTAAACTGGAATCATGCAAATGTGTTTGTTCCATGAATATTTTTAGCAATTAAAAACAAGCATTTATATACCTTCAGTCAGCACACATTTTAGCCTTCAGACTTTTTACTATTATCATACTAATGTTTTGAACATTGACATATTTAAATTACAAGAGTGCAAGTTTGCAAATTACATTCCAAGTGACAGACCTAGATAACATATCATGAAATTATACAATTTTTTGCTCTTTCTTCTCTTCCTGCTATGCAACTGGCCTCTACCACCTAACATTGAGGAATCAGGTAGAGCAGAACCACCATATTTGTGAACAAGTTCATCACTGGTAACATATCGAAGCTGAGTAGGCCTGGGAATTGGTTCTCCTAAGAAATAGCCTTCAGCATCTGAGTCTGTTGAGGAAGAGCAAGTAGAACACAAATCATCATGGTCATTAAAGTATGGTCTCCACTTCTCACTGAAAGGATTTTGTAATGTAAGGTCTGATGTAGTTCTTGGACACTGACTATACCTCCTTTGATCATTCTGTAATGCATCTCTTGTTCCTCCTTGCAACATGAATTGATCACAGTCCTCTCTTGTATAAAACGGAGGCCTCTCAAATAATCTGTAGCTTTGTTCAGTAGCAAGATGAAGGGCATTATCTGAACGAGAGCGTCTAGACCTCCTTGTTTTATGTCGACGATGACCATGACTGTTATCCTGAGCACGCATTCGTCTATGAGGACGTTCACTCATTGGTGGAAGCTGTGCACTGTTCTGGCTTGGCATCCTGTTCAAGGATACTTCAGAGTCATAACCAAATCCAAGAGGCTTTCTTGAATGTGCTGAATATTCCCTATACTGTAGAGGATGCTGATGTAATTCCCGTTTTGGTTCAATGTCCTGGTACCGTTGTGCAGAAGCCAAGCTTCGGATGGACTCTGTGCTTCTAAACCGCGTGGAAGAGTTAAGGGTCCCAATGTTACTTATCCTTTCTGAGACATTCATTCCAGAATCTTTGCTCAGATCTGGCATTGAGAACCTGGACAAATGTTCCTGGCGTCTAGAGATTCCCTCTGCAGAAATCCCTAGAAACAGACAAATTATAAAATGGTTTAGTGATCCAAGCAAATGTCACCTTATTCTCAAATATTTTATTTTTCATTCTGTCAAAATATACTGTGGTATATATGTAGTAAGATGCTAATTTACATGGACAATCAGAATACATATGTGTATATATTATGTAGTTAACACTAAATTGAAGTTGTATAGTATTTTTTATCACTTAATATTAAAGGAGTGACATTCACAAGCATTGTAAGTGCATAATTATCCTTCCAAGTTCTGAGATGGTACAAAGTAAATCTTAGAAAATGCTGTAGCATTATTGGTCCTTGTAGGAATGAAAAAAGACTGTAGATAATTCACAACTTTTATTGGACCATCATATAAGTTACCATTCAAAACAGAAGATTCATGGACCTACTTTGTCTATCTAAACCTTTAAAAGGTAACATAACTATTTGACAACTACTGTTAGTCTTTTTAGAATGGAATGTATGGTTTCAAAATTATAATGCATGAAATATAAAATGTATGGTTAGTGAGAATATTTTCTCTGATAATTTAACAGCATTTACTCTTTCAAAGTTGATATTTCAGCACAAGAAATACAATGTGTGATTTATTAATCTAGACAGCCGACCACCTTGCTAAGTGAAATGAAAAGAAAATCTTGGGCCTAAACAGTGATGTACCATGCACCTGATGAAATGTTATTTAAATATTTTTGTCTGAAGAGACCAACATTGAATACTGTGCACATGGGTCAGGTGTTAGTATTTTCTAATATGCAAAATTATTTGCAAATGAAAACATTAAATGTTATGGCATCAATAGAGATAAGCAGGTTAACAATGTATTTTTGTACAGTGAAGTATGAGGTAGAATATTGGTAGTCTGTACTTGTTTCAGATAATCAGACATTTTTAGTCTGACATCTTTGTATTCTAATGAGAAAGTGCTGTATTTCATGTTAAATGTTCAGCATAGCTCTAAATATGAAAGACATCATATTTATTTATTTAGCTTTTGTTGACCAGGTAGGTACACTAGACAATCTGTATGCCTATTTTCAGGTATGACCCAGGACAGTACAATGAAAATACAGGTTAAAACAAGGTACATAACAAGAAGAGGGGAAATGTACAGAGTTACAAGAGAGCAAGATAAACATAGATAGTCTACAGTGAGCAGTAATAGGTAAAATATACATATACATACAGAATAAATAGACTAACACATTCAATGGTATTAACATTGCATGAGTGACCCTATTTACCAGGGCCACTTAATACATCAGCAGATGGCGATCAATCACATGCTACACAGAGATTAAAGGACAGTAGGCAGTGGATCAGAAAGGGACCAATTTGGATTGACTTAAATAAGACAGTTTTCAATGGGTCATTTGACCTGCTCAATAGTGCTAGAACAAATTCAGTAGTTTCAGACTACCTGTTGTTTTGTACAATGCTCAGTGAAAGAGATAAGAAATTAAACTAGTAGTGTACTACCATGGTTCTCCAGGCATTCATAATTATTTGAAGTTAGTACTTGTATCTTTAAGTTAAACTGTAGCTACAGAAGCTTATGACAGCATTTTTCAAATGTCCACAAATAAATGTGCAAAACAATCTGTTAACTAGGCCTTACCTGTTACATTTGAAAGTGCAAGAGAGTCCATTGATCCTCTAGGGGTTTGCTGTGTAGGTGTAAGTTGCTCATTAAAACTAAGCGCACTGATTGGATATCTAGTTCGGCACTGCTGAGAAATCATTTCATGTACGTTATTATACCTCTCAACATTAGAGTCGATTTTTGTTTCAGTAAAACTGTGGTTGGAGGCGTCACTGTAACTTTCTTGCCTTCCAAGGTTCCCTGGATGGTAATCATCACTTTGTTCATGGATAAAGCTGGCACTACGTCCCTGAAGGCTTGAACTTCTCTTTGGAAAATTATAATCATTAGTCCACATTTCATGCTGACTGTTTGCTGCAGGTGATGAGTTATAGGAAGTCCTTACATTACATTGGCTAAGAAGTTGCAAAGGACTCTGTGATTGACTTTGCTCAGACTGATTAACGCTATGGTAAAGTTCTTCTCTGCTTTTCCATAATTGTTCTCTGCTAAGACTGGGAGTCTGACTTGACAGACTTAGCAAATCCATCTGAAGGGAGAGTGGATCTACATCTGCTGATAATCTATTTGTCGCTTGTAACTGAATGGACTGCTTAGAGCTGCCCTCGCGGGCTCTTCCACTGTTTCTGCCAATTTTGGCACTGCGACGGGATTCTCTTGACTTTGCACTTTGAAATGCTGAGTCTGATGAATCAGAGCAGTTAGGGTCCTCCCCAGCACTGCAAGCTCTAGAGCAAAATATCTGTCCCTGCTTAGGCAGGAAAGGACGCCCAAGTAGAGATTTTTTGCAGTTAGCACAACAAAAACAATCTTCTGTAGCATGCCAGTGCTGCCCATCATATGTCATCTGGCCTTGGTCTATGCCTATGATTGCAAAAACAAGAAATGCATAAAAGTTACAGCTTGACCGTAGTTAGTTATAAATTGCAGAATCAAAACCTGTAGCATGTGTATTTCTGACAGACAGGAATGATAGGTCAAAGTACAGTAGGTAAGAAATTATACAGTACAATGTCTTTATATAATGATAATATATTCTGTTAACTTCTTTTAATAACTATAGAAATTTTGTGTAAGTGAATTTTTTAGATAGCTTTCAGAAAACGTATTGGAAGATTGTATGCAATGATGATTACAGCCTTTTAGTCAGTCTAGTAGGTTACTAAAATAGCAGTGTATTAGTACTGTATGTCTCAGAATTACTGTACGTTAACTTTTCATAGTATCTCTTGACATGCTATTAATTGTATGCTAGTGGTTTACCAAATTCAAAAATAATTTTTGGAGCTTTTGTATGCTGGGATTTAAAATTAATAAATATAGCAAACCACATATACATCAATTAAAAAAACAGGGTCTCTGCCTGAAAAGGTACAAATCTTACAACAGGCTTCATCCATTTAAGGCAAAAACCTAACTACCAAAACTCCTTTGACAGTACACTGCTTTCTTTATTTTGACCCTTGCAATGTGTTTTGGGATGCACTTTGCTGTACATAGAATTCCTTCTGCATTAACAGTTTGTTTAGTCCATAAATACTGCATAAATCTGGCTGTAGAAATGGCCTTTTTCATGAGTTTAGGAAGCACACACAACTGTTCCCATCTCAAAGTGTTTCAGATAATAAAAAATTAGCATCAAACACCCACTGTATTACCATAAATAAACAATGACCATCTAACTTGAACCCAGATGCTTCTTTCCTTGTAAAGTGGAGCTCCAGCCACCTGCACAAAACTAATTTATTTTATTTTATTTTATTGAAATCTAGGATTACAAATACCTTTGAGCAGGAACTGCTCATTTACAAAGGTTCCACGTTGAAGAAATGGGGGGTATACATACATACAAAGGTCAACATAATAATACATAGTTACACAATAAAAAGAAGTAAGAGACTGAGGCTTAGGAAATTCCAGTAATTCAAAATGTGCCAAATGCTAGGTAGCATGACATACCAGCCAAGCACTGCAGGTGAGAGGGAAGGGGTATGCAGGCAGGAAGGCCATTGTCGGATACTCTTACAATAATTGGCATCCCAATTGTACAATATTTACTCAAGTACTGGAATTTAAAACTATACTATTCTTAAGTATTAAGGTAGTTGAAGGGTTGTATCACTACAGAGTAGAACCAAAGTAAAAATGTCAGTGGCTCACAAAAAGAGACATGTTACACAGACTTTAGAAACCGCATACAGTAGGTTTCTTCTTCAGGCACTGTGTAAACCCAGGTAGATGGTAAAGAATTTATACAGGCTGAATTATTACTTTGGATTATTAACTAAAGTGGCTGAAATGCAAAATGCATTGCAATATGATTAGAGGCAAACAACTCTGTTTAATGCATTAGGGTTGTTCCACAGCTACAAAAGTGAGGAAATTCGGTGTTAGGGTTGAAAGGCCCCCTTGGACCCCCCCCGCCCACACCCCCAACTGGCATCAGGGTGCTGGTTGGGTTCCCTGCCCTAACTTTCACCCCATCAGATGTGTGAAGAAGCAGAGGTATAGGAGAATGGGGTGAGAGTTAGGACCAACAACCCCAACACTAAACCATTCTTTTTGCAGGGTGTAAAGAATTGCTGTCATTTTCCACAGCCTGGAAAGTACTGTTGAACTTTCTAGGCTTCCAAATTCATTTGACAGTGTCATAAGTATGTGAAAGCATTGTAAAAGTACTTTTCCAGAAATTTGAAAAATATATTTCTGGGGTGTTTTACCCCAATAAAGACATACCTAGCATCCTCAGGGTCTGACTAGGTGAATACAAAAAGAATTAGGTTGCTAGAGGGTCCCACATTTAAATGTAAAGCATTTTTCTGATGACCAACTGAAAACATAATGGCAGATTTGCAACAGTAAAAGGGCCATTTGTGAAAGTAAAAACTGCATTTGCGACACTGACAAACTTTTTGTCAACTTTTCCCATTGACTTATAATGAGAAAATGTTTTTTGAATAACTTTTGAACCATTTAATATTTTTTCATGAAATCTTCAAAGGCACATTAGGGACCTCGGCAGCATGTTCCCTGAAGATTTGGACTGGTCGCTATTGCGACCTGTGAATGACAAGAATTCCAAAAAGCATAAGCGCTTGTCAGAATCATGCTTTAATAACTCTGCAGCTGTATCTCTGAACAGTACAAAAGTTGGCAGATCCCAAGATGTATGATTCTTGATCTAGTATTCCAAATTTTAGGCAAATCCATTGAATGGTTGCAGAGTTATTAAGGTGCAAAATTTCAGGTTTAACATGTAAATGGCTCCTCAACTCTAACTATGGTAGCACTACCGTGCTACCATAATATATATATATACATATACACACACTTTGCAAAAAACTGCATTAATGTACCAGTTAGGGACCAACTTAACATCACAAAAGTAGGGAAATGTGGTGTTAGGATTAGAACCCTAACTCCCCACCCCAACCCCCATGCAAAAAAGGAAATCAACAATAGGGTTTTGGTCTCTGAAGTCTTGGTTAATCAGTGGTGGGGTCTTCCTTGATCAACCTTAATGGTCCCCCCTACCCCAGCCTATAACCTCCTGTCTGAAGCACAAGGCACAGTACAGCTTCAAGGCAGTGCCTTATAGTGATACAGCCTACAAAGGTAGAGAAGTATGTTTCACCACATGGTGCCAACACAATCTGTTGTAGCTTTCTTGACACAGGGCCCTGTAGGCCTTGTGCACAGCAATGAGATCATGTCTGACATTGTTTGCTGAGGGAACAGGATGGGAATTAGTGTTGACAACCCCAAGGAAGATCCCATCACTGCTTCACCAAGACTCAGGAGAAGCAAAAACCTAATGTTTATTTTCCTTTTACTGCTTGGGAGGTGGTGTGGGGAGTTAGGGTTGGAAGCCTTGATGCCACATTTTTCTACTTTTGTGATGTTAAGTTGAACCCTAACTGGTGCATTAATATAGTTTGTTGCAAAGGATTTCCTTTCTTTTTGAGATAGTGTAATTGCACCTCATTCACACGGGTCCCTTCAGGACCTATGTGAAGAAATACAAATGTGCAGAGCCCAAAACAGACTCTGTCTGCTTACAGAGCTGCATTTCTGTGCAGTGACAGATGTCGAGAATTCATGCAGCTGTTTGGTGGACTGCAGAACCACAGGGACCTCTGGTTCCTATGCTTCCAAGTGGCCACAGATACAGATGAAGAGGGCTAAGACTCCATCTGTCAGTCAATGTACAAATACCTCTGTACCCAAGGGAGCAGAGCTGCAGGGTCCTACACCAAGAGAAGAGTTGTCTTCACTATATGGTACCCAGTCCCAGGTAACCGTGCAGCTTTCATTTCCTAGCTGCTGGTTGTTGGATAACTGAATCACCCTCCACACTCCTTGTAGCTGGATCACTGAGCTCACCCCTGAACTGGCATGGGATAACAAAACATACCCGCTGGGGTGAAGACTGGTGCTACACACAAAGTTCTTAATAATTTTAATTATATATATTTTTATCTTCATCCCACATTTTCAAGTTACTCATTTTATGACCACCCCTATAAACATGACATGTGGCTTTTATAGTACATTGTCCAAAACCTCTCATTTCATACCATACATCTCAACCCAGATTTAAAAAAGGACACCTGTCACATATATGAGGGTACGTGGAAAAATGTTTATGTTGAAGTTTGGAGTCAAAATATTGAGAATTAGCAAAATTATGAGTGAACGTTGATATACTGCAATGTTCACTCATAGCCTGGACATTTTAACATATTTATACACACATTTTCAGCACAGTCTTCTTATTACCCCACCTTGTGAACCCAGTAGGTGAAAATTTTCAAATCTCTGTCGAAACACCATTTCACACCACAGGTGCAAAAACTCATTTTGGCCAGTATTTGAAAAATGACAGCTGTCACATTCATGAGGTGGTGTGAAAAAATGGCTAGGTTGAAAATTTGGGGTCAGAATATTAAAAATTACCTACATAATGAATAAATATAGGAACATTTCAACATACACTCATAACTTTGTAATTTTTACATATTTTGACCCCAAGTTTTCAACATAACTTTCTCATGACCCCACCTCATGAAAAAGCATGGTGACAATTTCTAAATCCCACCCAAAGGATGATTCCATAATACAACTGCAAAATTGTCTTTTGAGGGGTGTGGGGAGGTGAGTGCTGAGTGGGAGGTTTGGGTGGAGTGGATGGGGGTTGTACTGAGGTCAGATCAGCAAGGGGCTGTTTTCTTTTTTACAGGTTAAAAAAATCAACAAGTGATGGTTTTCTTTATTACAAGGGATTGGACACCCAAATATTGGGCTACTGTTCAGCGGCACAAGGGGTGGGCAAGCTGGTGCCACCATATTCATAGTGGGAATGGGGGTGGGTGACCTGGCTGGGAAGGGGATCAAAAGAAGTGGTACAGGGGTTAAGCATCCCAATTTGCTTATTTTGTATATGAAATACAAAAACACTGGGGGGCAACCTGAAGAGGAGAAAGAAGCAGGACCATAGATGGGTGCCCTGGACCACTTTAAATAAAGTATGAAACACATAAACATTGGGAAGGGAGGCAGGTGACCTGGACAGGAGTGGGGAAAGATGTGGTATTAGGGGTGGGCACCCTGATCCACTTAAAAAAATATTTTAAATTAGAGCAATTGAGTGAGAGACAGAGAGAGCAGGGGATGACAGGCTTACTGCTTCAACTGAAGCTGGCAGCAGCACTCCAGCTGCAGCTTCAGTATTCAATAAAGTCCCACTGTTCTCACACAGAGTACATGGGTGGATTGCTCCTCTCACTAAGCTGGGCACCCTCGATTTTGGGGTGCCAAGAAAAGGTATCTTTGGCCATACTTTAAAAAAAGAAACAGCAGACCCTAGCTAAATGGGTCCTGTTTTGCTAGGTTTAGGTGTTTGTTTTTTTAAAATGATACTGTTTTTATGTATCTTCCTTGTTTTTTTAGTTCAGGGGAAAAACAAGATGGTGGCCGTCATGACGTGAACATAATTTTTTGTGTTGTGAGAAGCAAGTAGTGAGAAAACAAAAACAGTCTTGCGACATGATTTTTTCATGTCGTATCAGAACATTACTTAGAAAAACCTACTGAGCATGCTCAGAACAGCAATAAACAAATCCTTATAATTCTGGAACTATTTAATATTTCTTCACAAAACCTTACAAAAGCACTACTTAGGCATAACAAACTTCTACCCTGAAAGTTTTGAAACAAAATGTAGGCTGAGTAGGCTGTTCGTGAGTGCAAAACCAAAAACCCATGTTAAGTATAGGAAAAAATTAGACTTTTACAGGAAAATGACATATGCGTATCTCAGACACCACACAAGCGGTCATCATGAAACTTTGCACATATTTCAAATGTGCACACTAGACAAAGCATGCACAATTTCAGCTAATTTCATCAAATGCTTCCAAAGCTATTACGGTATAAAAGTAGGGGTTTATCATAAAATCTGTCTGTCAACCCAACAATACTCATGCTACCGCCCCAGTACTATATATTTATACATAGTCCAGATTTTCAAAGAGCCTGACATGGCTCAGACAATAAGTCCCTCTACTTGATTCACAAAGCTCAAAGAATGATGCAAGCAAACATAAATGACGCAAGCGGCGCCTTGCTTCAAAAGATGCAGCTTCCTCAATTCACACACATGGTCTGTGCCAGAATGGGGAACCAGTGCACCAAAGTTGCTCTGTGCCACCCTTGTGGCAATCATCAGGGTGTGCCATGTCGCAAGCTGGCTTGCACCATGGTGGGGCTGCACCATCCCCTTTTCTTGAATTCACAAAGCACTGCCGTAGTTGCAGGGGTATGGTGGTGCCATAGTGGTAGCTGGAGAGGTGAAGGGCATGGGCAAAAGTGATGTGGCACCCGGTAGAGGTGCTGATTATATTGCTGTACTTATAAAGACCCTTGTTAGTCACCCAGTCACCCAGTGCCCTTGGTTGGTCACATAACGACCATTACGATATATAAAAACATTGAAAAAGTTGCCCCCATAGACTTTAATGGAGTGCATCCCCATGTTCTTCCTGGGCACACGTCATTATGTGCCGGAGCATGGGGGTGGATCCTGGGTGGCTCCAGTTTCCAGCAAGTGGAAGGGATCAGAGGACTGCAAATTTGTGGTCCCTTCAACTCTTAAAATGTTAAAGAACATTTATAAACATCTGCACAGATGGTGTTCCATTGAGGCAAGGCACCACTATATGTGGTGCAGTTCCCATTTGGTGGAAGCTTGGTAGGTCTCTCTAAAGGGACATGAAATTATCAGGGTATTTGAGTCAAGTGGTTAAAACTGCTAAAATATACAGTCTTAATTCAACAGGGCAAATCCAAACCAATGCATGTCTCCTGTCTGCTCTGAGCATTACAATGAGGACCCAGAGCTTAGCTGTGTAAGCATCAGATGGATGTGACTGAGGGATGCATCCTGGTAATAAGGATGCCAGAACAGCCGTTGAGAAAACAGTCAGTGAGAGAACAAGAATTAGCCTGCACTCCTGACACTTTCCAATAGCCAGAGAAGCAAGCCTGCACAAGAATCAGCCAGCTTTCAAGTGAACAACCACTGGAACAAGCCAGCACCTCTACAGGCCAGTGCCAGAGTAAGACAGAACCCCATTTAGAACTAGCGTTAGCTGTGCTAAACTATCAACTTTTGCAAACCAAGATGCCAACCAAGACCTCCATCCTGCTATGCTGCTGCTACAATAAAGGTATATTTTTATAGGTCCTGTTTGTGCTGAATCTCACTCCAGTCCACCAGGCAGAAGCAACAGAACCCATAGAGCACTTAGCACCAATTTCACCACACTGGTGATGGGAGTAGGATTCACATTCTATTCCTGTAGGATTGGAGTGAGTGAGTTGCAATATAGACGCCACAGAACCATCACACTGGGGAATCTCCTGATTAAGCTCCACGTCACTTGTGCTTAGATGGAAGATGAACTATATGCCAGTTGAACTAAATTCCAAGCCACTCATTACAGTCAGGAAAGAATGGAGGCATGACTGGACATGATGGGCAGGACAATCTTGGGTGGAAGGCAAAATGGAAACAGGCCAAGTTGTAAATGACAGAGTTGTTTCAGACAGTGACATCAGAGTAGAAAGGCACACTTCAAGAAATGGAGGAGCATGTTAAAGAAAATGCAGATACGATACTGGAGATAAGACTTGGGGTTGTGTGGAAGACAAGAGGACTTCTGGTCAAGAGGATTAAATGTTAGGTCACACTCTGAGCAAGTGAATAGTTGGGCCAAAGAGCAGAAGGAAATTGGAGGTAGTGAGAATGCACCGAACACATGCAGCTGCCACCCCAGGGCTGCTGAACCAGCTAGCTACAGAGAAGTTTACTGGATGCACACCAGGAAGAAATCAGTAGATCCTGGGACTAAAGGCACAAATACTGCAGAGTTTGCATCCTAGAGTGAAGGAAGAGTCTCAGTGAGAAACAGCCAGAAAAGGACACAGCAGTCTATCTTCAAGGAAATTACAGAGCTTGATTGGTTTGATTGGAGGTGGCATCTAGGAATGATTGGTGCTCTGTCAGCTGGAACAACATCCACAAGGTTACAGGAGTATGCATTTCTGTGATAAAATTGGGGGACAGTATAAACAATAAAGTTGTTAAGGGGATAAGGAAAAAGTGGGCTAAAACGGGGCTGGGTGTATTGCAGGAACAAAATAAAAATGTTCCTCAGTAGAGAACAGTGCAGCACCAGGGCCAGACAGAGAGATCCTGTCTGCCTCTGAAGTGCTGGTTTGACAAATATGGGAGTAGTAGAAGAAGAGACCACTTTATGTTCCAGTGCTTTAAATATGTGCATAAACTGGTTACCCAAGTTTTGTGAGCAAGTTTTGGATGCAGATATCTGACATCACTGGCCCTGAGCTATCAGAAGAAAAATAATTGCATATATTGAAAACTTTAGAGAAAAACAGTACAACCCCCCCCAAAAAAAAACAGTGAGAACTTGATGGTGAACATTCCATATGTAATTTTTAAGTACTGTGTTTTCAAAGTTTTGAGTTATGAGGGATACTGTACAGCAGGCTGAATTTGCAGCTTTTATATTTTGTACAGTTCAACCTCATGTACTAGTTTGTGTTGGCTTAAAGTTGCACACCTGACAATCTGCTGAATTAGTATTAGTATATAGTATAATACACAAATCTCTACTATCCCCAGTATCATAATTGCAGTAATCCCTCACTTTAGCCACAGCTAGTCACAGCCAGAGTTACCTTGAGTTATTAGGTGAGAATAGGATTGGGCCCCAGAGTTACAGTAGAGACAAGTGCATTCAGGAGTGAGAGTGAGTGTCATCACTTAAAGGAAAAAAATGCAGTCTGTTTAACAAACACTCAGTCTCTCTCTTCACTTGTTTGCTGACATCCGTGTTGGGTGATGAACTGGAGAGGGGTCAGAGTTTGGTAAGGTGGGTTCTATTTTATTTTTTTTAACTTACTTTACTTTCACTTGCAAAAGGCAGGAAAGTCAGCTGTTGGATAATAAATGGTAGGCACGTGGTTGACAAACAGAAGAACAAGAAAGAGAACAGGACCAAAAAATCACAGAAAACCTTCAGCAGTGTAGGTTGTATTGTGGATGGTGCAGCTCACTGTAAATTGGGTGCCAAATGTTTTTGACATTTAGTGGTAAAAAAATTCACAAAGTAATGTTTGTTGTTATATTATTTTCATGGGTCAGGAGCTCCCACAAACATAATAAAAATAAATGACAGTGACTATAACCTTATACAGCATATTTATCTGGATGATTTGGGAAAAAATTACGTGTGCAATAAATTCCAGACCTGGCGCAGTCTAGGAGGGAAGCATGGACATGCTGTCTCCCTGGTGGCTGAGAAGGAAGAAGAGCTTTAATTACATTTCTGGCAATATTCACCCTAACTCTGGCCCTCCACTACACTCTTCCTGTACAGGAACAAAACAAGGAGTGATCTCACTGGCTGCCATCAACATCTGCAGCTTGCTGGCAAAACTAGATGACCTTTGCATCTGGGTCACCCAGCATAATCCTGATATTTTCTTAGTCATAGAGACATGGCTTTCACCTAAAATAGTGGATGCCTCCATAACCCTCCCAGGATACACAGTCTTCAGGCATAACAGGCTTAATAAGCTGCGGGGTGCATAATCTATGTAAAGGACACCATCAAGGCAACATCCACTTCCCATCCCATGCATAGAAAACAACGTACAGGTACTATCAATCAAGGTCTTACTTGGTGCGCACAATAAATCTCTCACTGTGGCCTCGATATACATCCCACCAAAGCACAATGTCTCAATGGCTAATCTCGGTCTCAGACAGTATTCAGCACTTTTACTCCAACTCTGAAACCATCCTTATGGTCAATTTCAATGCAAACTAGATATCACTGATGCAGGCAGCTATAGGGATGCCATCTCGGCTGAACACTTCATGCAACTGGTTAACTCTCTTACCAGCACAAATTGTAGAACAGGAACCAGCACCCTGCTGGATTGGGTTCTATCTAATCATCCTAAACACCTAACCAATGTAACTGTCCTTCCTAATGCTATCAGTGACCATTCCCTGATCATGTGCCATTGGACCAACAAGTTTCTCAAACCTCCCACCCAAACAATCACTTGCAGGACTCTACTCTTTGGGTACCTCAACCTGCTCAAACAGCAGCTGTGTAACCTTGACTGGGCTCTGTTTGATGCTGCTGCTGATGTCAACACAGCATTTGCCTACTTCATCCACCAATTCAAAGCCACCTGTGACCAACATGCCCCCCTCAAAACATGGAAAGTTAAGGGTCTCAGCAACCCCATGGTCACTCTGAACCTACTGGAGCTCATGAACAATAGCGACCACCTGTGGCATCATGCCAGGGCAACAGGAAAGCTAGGAGACATTCAGATATACAAGACAGCTGGGAAGTACTGTATGCATATGATCCCTGTCCTAAAGAACCAGAACTACAAGGAAGAGCTCACCAACTCCTGGAAAGATGGGAGAAAGTTCTGGCAAAACATCAAAGTAGTAACAGGCAAGGACTCTAAGCAATCCCCAGCAATGCTTAACAATGACAGATCACCAACATCGACCACATAGCCAACACTTTTAACACGGCTTTTATGGATTTCAGTGGTATCCTTCCACCTGAATTCTTCATAGACTTGGGACCATCAGTACCAATTGATAGGGGACAATTACAAAACTAATAAAAGAGGGGCATGGTTTTCTCAGAGAATAGTTACTCAATGGAATGCTTTACCTGGTTCTGTTGTTCCATGTGACACTATTAGACAGTTTAAACTTGCCTTAGATGAGCTAAACCAAAATTGTCTTTCTAAAATTTTGTAAATAATGGTGCACGACAATAATGGCCTAACAGCTAAAAGTTCCTGATTGATCCTACAAATCCTCCTCATTGGAGAAGAACACTGATATCAGCCCGCTGCACTCTCACCCCTCCTTCTACTTCAAAACAATCACTGTCAACACAGCCAGGAAATACTTCCCAAAAGTCCTAGGTAAATCTGGGTTCAGTGGAGATTCCTTAGACCTGAAACTTGTTGCCCTAACATTGGAGGAAATCCTATCACCTCTTACCAAAATTATTAATCTCTCTTTTAAGCTGTCCCAATTCCCCAACAAGTGGAAATCCATGCTAGTGACCCCGGTTCACAAAATTGGAGATAGGGTGTACCATGGGAACTACAGGGCCATATCCATCCTCCCCCCCCCCAAAAGCCTTAGAATGTGTTGTTGTTGACCAACTTGTCAACTACCTCAATAAGTACCAGCTACAATATCCCTAGCAACATGGATTCAGAAAGCGACATAGCATCACCACAGCACTCACTCAATTCATAGCCTTCATTCATGAGTCACTCGATCAAAGCTATCTTGTCAGTGCTGCATTTTTAGATCTATCCAAGGCCTTTTTGATACAGTGAACCACACTCTTCTGCTTACTCAGCTATCAACACTTGGCCTGTCCAAGGACAGCTGATCCTGGTTCAAATGTTACCTTATAGGTTGCGTCCAACACGTTAGGATCAACAACCACGTCTCAGATAGCCGAACGGTCCAATTTGGCATCCCACAAGGGTCCATTCTGGGACCCCTTCTGTTCAGTGTATTCATGACCACCTGCCCCACTTCTGCCAAGACCATTTATTGCTGTATGCTGATGATGCAGTCATTTTCACCCGCAACCATAACCCAATCACCTTGAGAAGCAACTACAGCTCAGCTTTGCACATCAGAGGACTGGGTCAACAGACATAAACTAATATGTAATCACAAAAAAAGCAAAGGTTAAGATATTCTGTGGCCAGCACAGCAAATATCGATCTCATCCACTAACAACCTGCAATGCTGTGTGGAATGAGTATAACATTTTAAATACCTCTGTATTACCCTGGACAGCACCTTCTCCTTCTTCCATCATATTGAACACATTGCCAAGGCTGTCAACATTTGCATCAGGCTTCTGCAAACACACAAATGGACTCTGACCTCAGACGCACTAAAAATTGCAACCCATAGCTCCATCATGTCCATAATGGACTATGGGCTCACAATCTATGGCACCGCTACTGAAACATCCTTACAAAGAATTTCCACAGCCTTGAACAAGACCTGTAGGCTCCTCGCAGGAGATGATCGACTCATGCATACCTACATCCTCTATATTAAGACTGGCTGGCTTCAACTCAAAGACAGAATCAAACTTCAAACCTGTCTTCTAGCTAATAAAATTTACCTGGATTTGGCACCTCCAGGGGTACAAAACATCCTCTGTTGCACCTGCAATTTCAACCATACCAGAGGCTCTATTAATCAAATCTTCCAGGTACCTCACTGCCGTACTTCCCAGGGACAAAGTTCCTTTGCCTAACAGGCACCCATCCGGCTAAACTCGCTCCCTTGCAACATCACCTCAATTTGTAAGTCTGACCTGTTTAAACATCATCTTCAACAGTACCTAATCAAGCACAACCAATGTGACTGCTTCCACTGAGTTGCTGTGCCACACACAGCAAAACCCTCAACAATCACAATGCAACTACCACTTATCATCCTTTGCTCCTAGCAGCACTAATGTCCCAATCCCACTCACTTACCCTTCCCTCTCCTTCCTCCTACCCTCATTCCTCCCTGACTCCCTCTTAGCCCTACTCAGCCTTCTCTCTTGAATGATCTCCACCCCACCCACCCCTTTAATCCTCCTACCACCCTTGACTAAGCCTCTGCAATGCTTCCCCTCATCTCCTTATGCCCCACCCACCCCTCCCTACTAGACAAGGCCTCTTGGCTGCATACCACTCTCTTGGCTAATTATGAGCCTCCTGCTCTTCTTTGCCCATCCTCTTCTAAACTTACCCCAGCACTCCTGACTTTCAACTGACACGGCCCCTTGGCTGCTACTCTCTCTCTTACCCCTGCTTAAATTCTCCCACAACTCTCTAGCAATTGACCTGGCATACATTATCCAATGCCAGTAATAGATATTGTTAATTTACTCCTGTATTTAACCTGGCATACATTGTACAATGCCTGTAATTAGTTACAGTCTGTGCTCATGTGCTCACTCTGTTTTCCACAACTGGTTGTATATTCCTGCTCTGTGTATCCTCTTGTTGATGTAGAACCTATGTAAATGAGCCCCTGGCTTATAGGTGTAAATCCAAGATCTTAATAAAAATGTACAGGAAAAAGAGGAAATGGTTGGCTCGGGGGATTCTCCCTGAGACAAGCCTGTGAAGTTGCAGTGCTGGCAGTTTTCCCCCTTGGTTGCTAGGATAGGGGAGACAGTACTAGAGAGTGAACCTTGTTGCATGAAAGCTTGCTGAGAGGGAAGAACATGACTGAAGAGGATCTGTGTGACTGAAAATTCATTGGCAAAACCATCTATGGGAAATATTACTTGAAAGGAACCATGTTGCATTTGTTTGGGTCTCAGTGGTGACTGCTAAAAATGTAAGTGTATGTGGGGAACATTTTTACAAATAGAAAATTTATGAAAAAAAGTGTGATTTAAAAAGAGAAGAAAAGAAAAAATGTCCCAACTGTGTGTTGCCCCAATTGGAAATGGAGATCATGAGGATTGTGCCATTTTATCAGAGCCATGCAATTAGGCCTCCAGCCAAAGTGTGTATTTGATTAAACATAAAAGGATTGACAGGGCTTTGAACTTGCTGGTAGTACAAAATGATCTCTCAGGGATTAAAAAGGAGAAAAGCAAAACTGAAGTAATGGGATTATACAGGAGTATAATCTTGCTTTTAAGATGTGGGTATTGTAGTAAGTCTAAAGGTTTGTGTGGGTTTCCAAGGGACACGGCTGCTGAAAATGCACCCTGCCCCTCTGATGGCTAATGAACAACTGAGCAGTTACTGTCCCATAGCCACTGTGTTGCACTTGCTGATGCTGTAGTCCCGGTGTCTTCAGATGAAGTCACCTGGGCATGAAGTCATAGTGGTGGTTCATAGGCACTGCTTGCATCAGGGCTATTATCACATTATAGGCCATGATGCAATAGCTGATGGGTCACCTAGAAACTTGTGGTTTCTAGGTTTTAAGAAATCTGCTATTAATGATGGAGGCATGAAATTATCTGAGCATTTTGAGTCAAGTGGTTGAACTGGTAACATTTGCAGCCCTAGTTCAATAGGGCAAAGTCAGACTAATGTATGTCTCCAGTCTGCCTAAGTGTTGGGATGAAGACCAAGAGCCAAGCTGTGTCTATTTTTATATTTTCTATGTGTGGTGTCTCTCATCTCTCATTCTGGTCCCCAAGGTAGAAGCCACAGATCCTGTAGAAAGCATAAGGGTAAATTTGCTATACTGTAGATTGCATTTAGGGTGAAGTTCGACATATAATAACCTATTATATTGTGTGAAAGTGTGTGTGTGTGTGTGTGTATAAGATGTTTCAAGATGGCCGCTGTAAATACAGTTCTCTGATTGGACAAAACTGGTCACCTGGCATTCTTATTTGTGCCCATGTATGCATTGAGAAGCCTTGTTCCTAGTGTTCCACTGATTTGGACATCTCATTCATTGATTTACTGCCAGACTCACCTATCAGTGCCAGACTTATGTCCACAGGCTCTCTCAGTGGTTGGACATTTTCAGGCCCTGGCATATTTTGCCAGGTGGCCTCCCCAAAGCTGCCAGTGAATGGGAATGGATTCTTGCTTGCAGGACAGCAGATGTTGGCAGGGTCCAGGCACTGAGGGGTTGAGGCATGGAAAGAAGTGTAACAGCCATCATCCATTGCATCTGGTCAGGCCACATTTTCTGCTTTTTCTCTTTTCCAGTCCCCCTTCCCTCACAAGAGTATGCATGCTATGGTGTTCTAGGGGTGCACAGCAGTGAGAACTTCCACACACCATCAAGTATGTCACTTTCACTCAACCACCAGGAACAACTGCGTAAAAGGTGCATTGTTCAGCTCAGCCACTGGGACAAAAGCATCTACATGGATGCTCTGAGTCCTCCCTGCCAGCCTCCACTTCTGTTTTCCAAAACTCAGGGTATAACCCTGCATCAACAGCATGCTGCAGCACTCCTCCACCACTCTGTGCCATGGCATCAGCTGATGCTGCATTACATGCCAAAATCAATTCATTTTATAGGTGGCATGACACACTCCAGGGCTCTGTATTCATTTGGAGATATAGGAACTTTTCTTTCTAAAGCTGAGGAGCTTTTGTCTTGCAACCTCATGCTTCAGCACACACCTGAGGAGTACAATGTCTGTATGTGCATGAAGAATGAATCTTTGTCTCAAAGAATTATTTTGGCCTAATGACTGTTCCCTAACTGTGGTCATACTTCCATTTGTGACATCATAATCTTCCTTACAAAATACTATGATTTTATGTCCTGAGTATCTTAACATTTGCTAGGGATTAATCAACAGGAGCAGATAACTGAAACCATATAGTGGCTTGAAAAATACTGCCCTCTAATTGGTTGGCTGGCACGATTTCCCCTTTGTAAATCCTGGCATGACCAACAAGTAAAAGTGCCACTCAGGCACATTCCCCTCTCCTTTTTTAAAATCACTCAGACCGACAGCAAAGGCAAAAACTGCTATACTGGATGCCGGTAAACTACAAGAGTTTCAAACATTGATGGCTGAAGGGGAAGGAGCTCCCTCTAAAGAAACAGCCTGCCAAACATCAAACCACGGCAACCCCCCCATTCAGAGCTTACCTAAATGGATTCCAACCCTTCTGTCTCCTGACATCTTCACTCTCCGGTCAAAGGACTTCCAAAGAGTGGGACTGGTAGGGCTGTCACATCAAGGCTCCACAGATGAAACATGTGGCCATTGCCACTTGGCACTCTCTGACCTCGGGCCCACTCCAGTATTCAGAGGGCTGAGGCAGAGGGCAGAAACAATAGGGAGAAAAAAAGCACCACCAACTTTTTTTTCTTGGCTGAGAAACCGAAAAGGGCTCTGAAGGAGTATTAAAAAGCACGGCAGCAACATCCTCTCCCATGCATGCGCACAATGCATCAACTATGGAGGCAGTTGTCTGTAGCTGAAATCGGCTGTGGGCCAAGTGCTGAAGGCTGCCCAGGCTCCTAAAACTAAAACAGAGCCTGGACACAATAAACTGGTGACATCGAGCACAATGTACAAGCTTTCCCAGCCCCAGGGAAAGCATGGGGGAGGGAATGTCAAAACAATACTGTACATGCACAGCAAAAGGGTATCCCTAGCAACCAAGGACTGTTTTTTCAGGTGCAGTAATAAATGCAATAAAAATAAAACAAAATCCAAACAAAACATATCTTTTCTTTATTTTTTCACACAAAAAATAGAGGACACTATTGTATAATTGCAATATACCACTCTGGGATTTAGGTGATGCTGGGATTTACCCACTTCTGGTGTGGTTTATTCACTCGGCCTGCAGTCTCATGACCAAACCACACCAGGCATGGGTAAATCCCAGCATCACCCATATATTGCTTAAATATCCTATTTTTATGCAAAGGCCCTTGTAAAGAATGTAATGGCTTGGAATTTTTTTAAATATTTGAGTTCTGCTAATTCAGTCTGTGACTGATTTTCTGGTGACTGGAGCCCTTTAGTAAAATTCATCTTTCTGTGTTCATCACAACCTAAAAAGTTGTCATCTTTGGTTTGAGACAATGATCACACCACAAGGACAGTCTACAATCAGGGAGAAACTAGTGACTGTAGTTTCTGGACTAACCTTTGTAGATTGCTTTCATTAGTCATTTTGGCACTTTTCAGTCTGATTTAAAGTTTAGCATGCTTAAGCACCTTCATGGGAGCTGCATATATTTCCATTGATGCAATACATTAGGGTGATGTCTATATTTTTCTTTCCTACTAAGCCCATCACGCTGCTAATATGGAGTGACACCTCTTGGGTAAAACTCTGTCATTGAAAATGTATTAAAATATCATAGAAGTATGTATTGGTCTTACCTATATGTTCTCCACATGTATCACAATACTCTGCATACAAGGACTCAAAACAGTTACAACAATAAGGTCGCCCTTCTTTCATAATGTATCTCTGACCACCCAGGACAGTTTCACATTCAAAACAGCAGAAGTGCTTCATGTGCCAGTGTCTTCCTTCAGCCTCTGTGCATTCATCAGCAAAAATGATCTGCAAGAAGAGAAGCATGTTTATTTATGGAAAGAACTGATACCATGATTTTAAACAGTCTGCCATCACACCTCGGGGAAATAGAAGGGCTGTCTAGGTCACAGAAGTAGTTCATATTGCTCATAAAAAAGCAACACTGTTGCTTTTGATGCAGTAAAGGAGCATCTACTGTAGACTCTCTTCCTGAATTGTGTCACTTTTATCTAAAAACAATGATGATAAAATACTTAATTTTCACTCTTGGGGCCAGATTCTGAAATGATCCCTTGGAGTGATGTAAGTTGTGATGCTCCAGGGATGTGGCAATACCTGGGTGCACCAGGGACCCTGTGCTGGATTCTGCAAAATAGCAGGGTCCCGTCACTGAAATCCCCAGGTTTGCCGCAATTGGAGATCAGCACCCAACCATCAACGCAGCTGCGGCACATGCCGGATGGATCTGGCTCCCCCCTCACTGGTGCAACACAAGATGGGCCAGCACTGGTGGTGGTGGTGAGGGGGGGAACCACTTGCCAGGAGGGGTCAGGGGACAGGAGGGGCATGGGGGGCACAGGGTGAGATGGAGTGAAAGCGGGGAAGCAAGAGATTGTTTTGGCTCCAGGCAGGGTGCATATGTCTATGTATAATATATACAGAGGCATATGCACCCCACCAGGTGTCACAGCAATCCCTTACTTCCCCACTGTCTCACCAACCTACCTTATGCTCCTCTGTGTCCCTTCTGCTCCCTGACCCCACATGTAGCCCCCCCACAGTGTCCCACACTGGCGCAAGGGGCTTAGACCACCTCCTGGCAGGTCTAAGTGGAGCCCCTTGCTACGACCACAATAGGACTTTTAGAATTCCCAGTAAGGGAATGTTGCAGCTCCACTGTGGCCCAAGCCCCCTTGCAACCTGGCGTATCCAGATGCAGGTCACAAGGGTGGTGCAGTACCCCTTTGGAGCAGTGGCTTCCCATTCTAGTGTAGACTGCATACCGGAATAGGGAATGCTGCAAACTATGACACAAGGTGCAACTTGCATCATTGATGTTTGACGCAAGCACCTTGCGCCAGTGGTACTACTTTTGGAAATAGGCCCCTAGTGCCTCCTTATCCGAAGAAAACATTACTCTGGCCCTTTCCCATTGTCCAGAACAATCACAACAGGTGCCCCCTTAGATGCCTGTCATGATTAGCGTGGAACTGGCAGGAGTGGGATGAAGCCATCTATTTTGGGGATCCAGAGAAAATAACTGAAGTGAAAATAAATGGTTTTACCTCAATTATTTTTAGCTAACAGTAACGTGATTCAGTGATGGAGCCTAGGTGTTCCCTTTTTGAATCAAAAATGGCAGTGCTGTCTTTTTTCTGTAAACAGGAACTGCTGCTTTAGGAGTGGCATTAAATGATTGGTTCTATGCAGAACTATTTGTAGTTCTTTGAACTAGCTGCATACTAGATGTATTTCCATAAGAATATTCCTTGTGTATTTGATTATAAGGCTATGTTCAACAGTTACATTTATTTTTTATTTGTGTTTGTTAAGCATTCCATTTGGTAATGACTGAAAACAGAACGTCTTCTCAGTTCACTTTTCAAGTTAAAAATAAATAAATAAGTTGAAACATTCTTCTGTGGCAATCGTTTCCTGTACTTTAAACAAAACCAGCTGTTAATATACTAAGTTATGCCAGAAATCATGTGCTCTCTTCTCTAGCCATCACTATGATAGCTGAAGACACAAAGACAAAAACTGAAGTACAGTTAGTGATTCATTATGGCCTGTCTCTGGAGTATTGTCATTTAGTCTGTTTTTCTATCTAACATGCTTTTGAGAAATTTGACATCCTTGTTATCTCTTTTACTGAATGTAATTTAATAGAGAAAATCAGCTGGTTAAGGATCACAGTGCTGATGCTCATAAAATTAATGACTGTTTAAGCAAGCAATAGTTGAAAAACTATTAACTGCCAAGATGACTACTGGCCCTTTGTCAGTAATGCATCACACATGTTTTCCAGTCATAAGGCTTAGTTTTAACCAATGTGATTCATTGGAGCAAACCAAGGGGCATGGATATATGTACAGTATCACCGGTCATGGATAGTTTCTCTAATAAAATGTCATCAAACTCTCCTGGCTGGAGGAAGGATTCAACAATGGCAACCCCAGCATCAGGGTAGGGAAAGGGTATCCTCCAATCTGGTCCACATTAGAAGAGATGTTCTTCATTTTATCACACAGAAGCCTGATGTCCCACATGGAGTTAATGCTGTACCATGTGCTGTGACTTCACAGAAAAACTACAGTTAGAATAATGCATAGAGGGTGGTGTGCAACCTTTTTTTTGTTGTTGTTGTGGTTTTGTTTTACACACAGTTGAGGTGTGGAATGCCACATAAACCACGAGAGTGAAGCCTGAGCAGTTTATATTGGCATCCCACAATACAAGGTGTGTAAAACATGGGTTACAAATCACTCTCCATGATTGCTGGTTTGAAATGTCAGAAACCACCATCCTGTTTAGCCCGAAACCCCCAGCGTAGCTAGCACTCGGTTCCCCTCACTCATACAAATTCTGTGAAACTGGCCCCAGTGCCAACACACACACATTGTGGCATCCCCCCCAGCAGCCCATGTGGAGGTGACAGGGCGCATGCTACCAGAGTTCCACATAGCCCTGGGGACACCACTGGGTTAGAGACCCACCACCACTGACGGTGGTGGGCCATGGCCACAACTGTATAACCCATGCCAACTCCTATGCATTTACACATGTAACCCCAGGTGCTGTGCACATGGCGGTCTACTCAATGGATCACTTCCTGTGTGATGTCTGCCCTGGTCCCATCATGGCCTGACGATGGATCACAGGGCTCCCTTCTATGCCTCTGACTCCATGCCTCCTCCACCTGGGTGAGTGCAGACTGTGCACTGAGATCGGTAGGATGAGAAAGGAGAGGTGCAGTCAGCTACCCTCGGTAATGCACAGTGCCCCATCCACTAGACAGCAGCCCACAGACCCGCAAATCTGCCTGTACCATGGCTCAGCCACAACAGATGCCATGTGCAGGGGATGGAGTGTGCAGGGCTGCCTGGTACCAGAGGCTCAGTCAGTGACCCCACACACCAGCAGACTGACATGAGCACATACAGTACAACCCTCTCATGAAGTGGGACATTCACACTGCATGCTGCCCTGTGTAGTGCCACTACTGGGGTTAGACTGAGGTACAGGTGTCCCACCTGGGGTGTTGACACCAGTGCCCCCTGGACACCTGATAGAGGGGCCCAGGGGACAGATGTATGTTTATTGGTAGACACCTGCCATATGTACTGTGAGCCATTGCTCGCTGCCCACAGAGATGAATAGGGTGCATAGACATGCACCAAAGCTGAGCACACTACAGCTGCTTGCATGGTGAGGGTGGCCAGGTACGCAACAGATGTTTTGTTAGCCACTAATGGGAGGATGATGAGTGAGTTTTTTTTAAATATCCTTTAGAAACAGTGACACTTTTCATGGGGTGTCTGACAGAATTGGGTTAGAGACAGATTTACAAACCAAAAGCCAGTTATCCAACTGTGAAAGATGAGGAAAAGTGCTCTCGGTCCCCTACTGTGAAACATGAGGGTCAATTTTATTTATATTTTTTTTATTTTAAGAATAAATGTTTTATTTTTGAATTTTCAACTGGGAAAGAAATGCTGAGATACAGCTCCTTTCTAGGGGCTATGCAGGAGACAACTAGGCACAGGGATATTAGGTGTTTTCTTCATGGTCACACAGTATGCAGGCTGATGTGGGATTCCAACACAGGTACCACTGTTAAGTAAATCCTCAGGGTCATAGTTTTGTGCTCTTGCTGTCTCTTGTTCTCTCTCTCACCCTCTTTTTCTCTCTCATTCTAACAGGGTAAACTCTGCTGAGCAAAGCTAATTTTTAGTGAGGTCCTCCTAGGATGGGATAGCACAGAACACAGTTGCAACTGTATATAAATTACTGCTTACATAATACGATAGCAATACTGTCTGTCTCTCTGTCTATCTATCTGTCTCATCCATCTGTCACTCTATCTCTCTATCTATCTGTATTAGCTTTAAATATATATTTAGTAACATCACATATTGAGGATGGGAACTGCTTATGTGGAATATAACTTGCTTAATTTTATGTCACTTTTACCAGCAAGCTTAATGCCTTGTGTGGGTGGGGTGGCACTAGGTCAACAGTTTCAGTGACCAGGACAATGCCAGTCGCTATCTGAAGATAATAGGTGCACCTAGTGATGTCTCTTCTGGTTCAAGTCAGTGTTATCATCTCAGGCTGATTGGGCAAGAGGACAGCAAAAGTGAGGGGTTCTGCCAGCCTCAATCAGCACAAGATAAGAGACTGACACTTGTAGCACTATTAACTTACTACAAGTGACTCCAGCAGGCTTGAGTGATCTATTATAAATCATGACATAATTCTTAGCCAATCAGGGTTGTTTATATCTAAACATTCCAGACTCCTACTTCCTGTTTGTATTGCAGAGTGCTGCCACAGAGTTACCAGGGCTGCTCAATCATGTGTCTGTGTGTGTGTGTTTTGTTAACACATGAGGAGCTAGAAACTATCCTTTTTTGCATTGTTTCATTTATTTATTTACTTAATTAAGATGCAACTTCTCATAGGATAACATTGGAAGTTTAGTAAGCCATACAAAGAAGGAAAGAAATGGCTGTTTTGGCACAGAGGGCCCTGCACTTCCACAAAAACATACATGTACACATCTGTGGAGGGATGGGACTGCAGGGCCCCGCAGGCAAATAAAGATACGATTATACTATTTTAAACAGTAAGAAAATTCATTGAAAAAACTTCATTAATGCACTAGTTAGGGTTAAACTATCAAAAGTAGGGGAATGTGGTGGTAAGTTTTCCAAACCTAACACCCCACCCCAACCCTGCAGGCAGCAACAGGAAGAACCATTATGGTTGGCCCTCTCCCGCATTATGGCAAATCAGGTGTCAGGTGTGCCTTGGGGTTGTCAACAATAACTCTCAGCCCATTCTTATGTACTCTATACAGCTCAGTTTCTTTAATGATGGAATGGGGTGAGCATTAGTGTTGACAAACCTGAGGCACACCTTGGAAGCCCTAATGCTACATTTCCCTACTTTTGTTGGTTTAACCCTAACAAGTACATTAATGATGTTTTTGCAATGAATATATATATATATATATATAAAATGTTCCAGTTAGGGTCAAAGTAACAAAAGTTGGGAAATGAGGCATTAGGGTTTCCAACCCTAACACCCCACCCTACCAAACCAGGCAGTAGAGCAGGTGTGGGGTGTGCCTTGGGCTTCTGAAGCCTAGCACTCACCCCATTTCATCCATAAATAAGGTCAGATGTATAGACTTTATGAGAATGGAGTGAGCATTAGGCTTGAGAAGCCCAGTGCACACTCCACACCTGCTCTCCTGCCTGGCTTGGGAGGGTGGAGTGTTAGGGCTGGAAACCCTAACACCTCATTTCCCAGCTTTTGTCACTTTGATCCTAACAGGAGCATTAATGAAGTTTTTTGCAACCTATTTCCTTACTTTTTGAGATAGTATAGTAATATCCTTATTTTACTGAGCTCCCATCCATCCATAGATGCTTATTATGTAGCTGTGGAAGAACAGGACCCTCTGGGCCCTGCACTTCCATTTGTAGGACAACAGTGACCAACTTGTCAGCATAGCCATCTTATAAACCAACCTCATGTACCCAGTACAGAACATTTTTAAATCCTCACCAAAACCTAATTCTGCCCAACTGCAACACCATTCCATGTCACAGGTACAAAAACACATTTTGGGCAGGATTTGAAAAATTACAGCTGTAACATACTGTACATGAGGTGGGGTAATAGGAAGACTACATTGACAATCTGGTGTAAAAATATTTAATAGTTCTGAAGTTACGAGTGGGCATAGTGAAATTGCAATGAATGGTCATAACTATGGCATATTTTCATATTTTGACCCCACATTTTCAACATAGTCTTATGACCCCACCTCATAAACCCCATAGGTTAAAATTTTCAAATCCATGCCAAAACACCATTCCATGCCACAGGTGTGAAAACATGTTTCAGACAGGATGTGAAAAATGACAGCTGTACTGTTCATGAGGTGGTGTGAAAAAATGGTTATGATGAAATTTTGGAGTCAAAATATTGATAATCACCAAAGTTATGTGCATGCATAGAAACATTTAAATAAATGTGTGTAACTCAACCATTTTTAGGAATTTTTTCACCAGATTTTAATTATGGCCTTTTTGGAGCCCACCTCGTGAACACTGATGGTAAAATTATATTACTTGGTCCTGAAAGGTGATTTCATGCAGCAACCGCAAAATCACCTTCCAGGCCTGATTAACGAAATAACAGTTGCAATGTTCATGAGGTGGGGTCCCAAAAAGGTCATGTTGAAAATTTGTTGAAAAAATTCCAAAATAAAATGGCAAAGTGATAAGTTGAAAACACCATTGAAATACATTTACCTTGATTCCTCAGTTTGCGGTTCAGCTTTGAAGAGTGCAGACATGTCCCGGCCTACAGAAGAGGACAGCTGATGACCTACAGTGGTAAGTAAAGGGTGGTGTGGCATGGGTAGGTGCTCATGGGGAGGGCCATGATGGGGGTAAGGAACAGTGGAGATGACAAGGGACTGTTTTCTTTTTTTTAGGTTTAAAAACAAAAAGACGTCAGGGGACTGTTTTTTTATTTTTACAGGATACAACAAAACAAATCTTTTGGGACACTGAAGTCGGCTTGCCAGTGTCCCACGCTACTGGGGGTGGTGTCTAAATGCCATCACATGGATTTGTCCCCCCGATGTTGGCTATACTAAATAAAACAGTGGACTTTACCTGCAGTGAAGGTTTTAACTCTGAAGAAGCCAACGTTTGGCATTGAAAAATAAATATTGTATACTCTGGTGGTTTTGAGAAATTTTCAGTTGGGAGAAAGTGTCTTTTCAAAACAGGAACAGTGTCAAACAATGCAGGGTGTATACTTTGCTCCAGAAGGTACATGTGCAGACTTTGTATTGTGTGCCTTTATCTCTGGACACTGGCAGCACCTTATGCATTGCCTCTGATTAGAGCCTGAACAGCCTACACACGCTGTTTCTTCAACCTTTATTCTCTGATGGTTGGCTTCTGACTCACAAACATGCAAAGGGAAAACTATCCAGGCAATTAACATGCATAATTCAAGGACTGCTGCAATGTTCCCTTAGTTTAGTGTTGGCTGTGTAATTATTAATAGTCATTTAAAACTTTGGGTTGTCTAATAGGTTGTAAAGGAAAGTCACCAGTTCACCAGTGCATTTCTCCTACTTGACCAATGCACAGCAAATTGTTGTCTTTTGAATAGAACTTTGGTGATACTCTGGACTGTGTGGCATGTACAGAAACTACTACTCAAGAAGAGAAAAGGCTCTTCTCATGTCATGCCCCTTCCTCTTGGAGGTTTTAAAAATCATAAAAAATACTTGATTTAGGTAAATACCAACAGAGGTTTACCTAATCGGGGGCAGAGGAATTGTATTCTTGGGTCAGTTTGCACCAAATAGTTTCGTTTTTCTGCGGATGTGTGTGTCACAAATTGCGACAGTTGTTTCATGGGACACTCTTCCTTGTTTTCACGAAACAATGGGATTTTGCCACAATTTGTGGCACAAACTCCCCCTTTGTTTATTAAACAACTGCCACAATTTGTGGCACAAATACATCTGTGGACAAAAATAACATATGTCTGGGCACTTGGGGGGCAAACTGACCCCAGAAACTGATTCCTCGGGCACCGATTAGGTAAACACAACTATTGGTGTTTACCAACTGCAAGTATTTTTTGAACTATTTAAATTTGTTTGCCTCGCTAACTGAAAACAAGATGATGGAATTGTGACACTACATTCCACATTTGCGATGATAAATATTACTTTTGTAACAACAAAATGGTTGTTTAGCACGTCACATCTAATTTTCCCCATATGAAATAATGGGAAAATTGAAGCTTTAATAACTTTTGAATGGATTCATATTTTTTCATCAAACTTTCAAAAGACACATCTGCGACCCGAACCCAATACACCCTAAAAATTTCAGACCAAACCCCCAAGCCATGTCTGAGAAAAGGCATGACAAAGAATTTACATAAAAATGGTAATTTTCACGTTTTGTGACATTCTGCCTCCGCACCCGCACATCTGACCAGAACAAAACTTTTGTTCTGAAATTTAATATGATTTATTAAGTTTCCAACAGAACAATAACAATAACAATTGTAGACCAGAATGAAACTTGCTGGATCCACAAATATTTGGTCCCAGATGGTGCATACAAAATTTTATGTAAATCGGTCAAACAGTTGCAGTTATTAAAGCGCAGATATTTGGGTTTTAACATAGAAGTGACAGTTGAACCCTAACTATAGGGGCACTATCATGACCTTATAATATATGTATATGTGTATATATGTATATGTGTATATATATATATATACATATATATATATATATACACACACATATATGATACATAATGGGCAGTAGGTGATATGGATAATATTCTCACTCCTGCAGAGTGAGCTCTGTATATTCATGAGTGCTGAAGTCATGAGTGAGAGTATCCAGAGCTCATGATGCAGGAGTGAGAATATTATCCATAGCACACAATCTGTCCATTATATGTGCTATTTATACAATGGGATGAGAGCTTCCAAAGTATAGTTATGTTTTCCTGTTTGCTGTGTGTTCTTTTATTTTATTGTTTGGTACCTGTGTAAGTTTTTAGAGGTGACTTGTTCAGAGTCACACACTGTGGATGTGGAGGTTGTGAGAATCAAACCCAGGTCTGGTGTGCTGAATGTACAAAGCTTGTTCAAAATTAATTCCTCTAACCTCTAGGCTATACTGAGAGCATTGTTTGTGCTCTGAGTGGGCTGGGAGTGTTACACACAGTATGAGAAACAGGTGAATGTGTTTGGCAATGCTAATTAAGTTAGTTTCAGTGAGGAACAGCAACTGTGAGGCACTGTGATTTAGATTACAGGTTTTCTTTAACTTAAAATAACATAGTAATGGGCTAGGAGTTTTACAAACCCTGTGGGAAACAGCTAAATGTTCTTTGCAATGTTTAGTGAGTTACTTGCAAGTAGCAGTGAGGAAACAGAAAGTGTGAGGCACTATTATTTAGAATGCAGGATTTTTTGAAAATGTAGTAATGGGTTGGGAGTTTTACAACACTGTGGAAAACAGCTGAATGTTAACTGAGTTGCTTGCAAGTAGCAGTGAGAAACAGATTTGTAAAGAAGTTCAATTTACTGTGCAGGCGTGCGTGAGTGAGTGAGTGGTGACATCAGCAGAGTATGTATATTTGTCAGATATCACACTCCAGTGATGTCATCGTCGGATATCACACTTCAGTGGAAATAACCTAGTTTATCACACTGATATTGCTCTCACCCCATTGTATAAAAATATATATATATATATTTTTTTTTGTCAGTGGCTCAGTAGGTAGCACACTCGCCTCTGAGGCCGGGAGATCAGAGGGCTGTGGGTTCAGTTCCAACATCTGGCATTTGGGTTAATATCCCAGTACTGACACTGTAGTGCAGCATGAGAGGGGTATTGCACTTCTGAGGTGCCATCTTTTGGATGAGACATTAAACCGAGGACCCATCTGCCTGGAGTGGTGGTAGTTCAAGTGTATGTTAAAGATCCCATGGCACTTATTGAAAAGAGTAGGGGAATTTCCCTAATGTCCTGGCCAAATTTCCCTCATTCACATAAAAAAAATACTACCAACAGCTTAATCTGGTTTAAGGTCAGTTGGCATTCATCTGTATCCCCCTCCCCCAGGTTGTGCCTGAAAATAAGCAGCATTTATCTAGTGCACTTACCCAGTAAACAAAAAATAAATAATATTTGCAAAAAACTTTGTTTATGCACTTGTTTGGGTAAAAGCAACAAAAGTAGGGAAAGGTGGCAATGGGGTTTCCAATCCTAACACCCACCCCCACCCTGCAGGCAGCAGCAGGCATGGGGTGTGCCTTGCCATTGTCATCCCTAATGCTCACCCCATTCCATGAGTAAGTAAGCTGAGATGGGTACAGTACATGAGAATATGGTGAGCATTAGGGCTGACAGTGGCAAGGTACACCCCATGCCTGCTGCTGCCTGCAGGGTGGTGGAGGTGGTGGTGTGCTGGAGTTGGAAACCCTAGCACCACATTTCCATAGTTTTGTCACTTTAACCCTAACTAGTGCATTAGCAAAGTTTTTTTTGCAAAGAATTTCCTTTGTTTTTGAGAAAGTGTATTTGTATTCTTCTTTGCCTGTGGGAGTGCTGGGTACTCTGGGCCCTGCCCCTCCAGGCCCTGCACTCCAATCAAGCCATCATTTTTGATATAGTGTAATCCTATCCTTATTTCTCTGTGGGAGTGCAGGGCCCAATCCATAACGATATCATGCACTCCTATCCATGCAATATTTTTCAGATACTGTAGTAGTATTCTTATTTGCCTGTGGGGCCCTCCGGTAGTGTACAGCATCAGAAAACAACTCATAGTGCAATCTTATCCTGCAGAAAACACAACAAAATAAGAAAGCTCTGCAATTTGACAAAGAATTATTATATTTTCTCAAAACCACCAAAAGGCACATCTGTGAAGCAAGCCTTTTCTACCCTGAAAATGACAGTCCAAAATTCCAAACGGTTTCTTTGCTATCAAGTGACAAAGAAACAGCGATATAAAATTTCTTTATTTGCAAATTGCAAAACAGAAACCTGTTTCACAATCTTTTTTTCATAATTTGCAATTTGCAAAAATGGATTTTCTTTTACTGCAAACAAGGATCCTGTTTTGTGGTTAAGGTTTTCCAAGATTTGTGAAACAGGATTTCCGCGGCTAAGAAAAAGCACATTTCTCACAAAATAATAAAAAAATTAACCCCAGAATGCAATTCTACGTGCCCTGATTAGGTAAACATAACTGTACCCTGTACGGGCCCTGTATTATTTTTGAAATTTAACTTTGTTTCTCTTGCTAACGGAAAATAAGGTGGTGGCAGCATGAACTAGGGTTCCACATTTATGATCAAGAATCCTGTTTTGCCATCAAGAATCCCATTTTGAGCCTCACATCTAACTTTTCCCACAGGAAAAAATGGAAAATTTTACAATTTAATAACTTTGGAATGGATTAATATTTTTTCATCAAACCTTCAAAAGGCACCACTGTGATCCAAGACCTATATACCATAAAAAATGTCAGACCAGAATTCCACACCATTTCAGTTCAGCGCGATGACAAAGAATTTGATAAACCCAGTAATTTGCTGTATACATTTTTTTGAGACTCCATATCTGCACACTCACATATCCAACCAGAACAAAACTTGTCACATCAAGTGATCTTTTGCCCCGATGGGGCATGCTACATTTCATGTAAATCGCTTGAATGGTTGTGAAGTTATTAAAGCACAAATTGTGATCAGGAATCCAGTTTTGTAATCAAGAATCCTGTTTCGAGCTTCACATTTAACTTTTCCCTTAAAAAATAATGGTAAACTTTAAAATGTAATAACTTTGGAATGGATTAATATTTTTTTACCAACCCTTCAAAAGGCACCACAGTGACCCAAGGCCTATATACACTAAAAATGTCAGACCAAAATTCCACACTGTTTTTGAGCAACACGGTGACGAAGAATGACAAAACCCAGTAATTTACACATTTATAAGACTCTGTACCCTCACATCCAACCAGAACAAAACTTGACACATCAAGAGATCCTTGGTCTCTGATGGTGCATGCCGCATTTCATGCAAATCACATTAATAGCTGCAAAGCTATTAAAGCACAAATTGTAATCAAGAATCCTGTTTCATGATCAAGAATCCTGTTTTGAGCCTGACATCTAATCTTTTCCACAGAAATAATGGGAAACTTTAAAATTTAATAACTTTGGAACAGATTAATATTTTTTCACCAAACCTTCAAAAGGCACCACTGTGACCCAAAACCTATATATCCCAAAATTTCACACTGTTTTTGCACAACGCAGGTGGCCAAAAATTTGAAAAAAACAATGGTAATTTACACATTTTTTTAGACTCCATATCTCTGCACCTGCACAAACAACTGGAACAAAACTTGCCACATCAAGAGATCTTTGGTCCCTGAGAGCACATGCCACATTTCATGCAAATCGCTTGAATAGTTACAAAGTTATTAAAATGCAAAATTTTCAGTTTAACATAGAAGAGAAGAGAAGATTTAACCCTAACTACAGGGGTGCAACCCTGCCCCAATAATGTATCTACATATTCATTGCAAGAAAACTACATTAATGCATCTGTTTAGGTTTAAACACAAAGCACCTAAAGTAGGGAAATTTGATGTTAGGGAAAAAGTGCCCTGAGCCTTGATGAAACTAGGGTATTTTGTTCCTCAGGGAATTGAGAGATTGTGTTTTGCAGCACTGGCAGTGCCCTAAAGTTGCCACTCTCTTTCTGGGCTAATTAAAATACTCACATACCAATACTTGGAGATATGGTACTAAAGTTAGGATAACATCAATACAAGGTTATGCCATTCTTGAAAGCCCAAGAAACACCATCACCACGCCACATATTCACCAAGGCTTTTGGGGCTTTTTACTCAAATATCAGATTTCCCTACTTTTGATGTTTTGTGTTTAAACTCTAACTGATGCATTAATGTTGTTATTTTGCAATGAATTTTCTTGATATACAATAACTCATACACACAATTTTGATTTGACAAACTAAATGGCAAACAGTCCATGCATTACAAATCTTGGCTTTTAGCTGGCATTGTCAATATTTTTAATGGGAAACAGTCCCTGAATTGACAATGCTGACCTTCATCCCACATTGACAGGATTGTTAATGGTTATGGTCTCTAGCTTAACAATTCTAGTTTTTACCTAATGTTACTACACTAATACTCCCTATGGCAAACAGTTCCTGGCTTGACAATGACACATAATGCCTGGACTGACACTGCTGGTCTGTATCCAGCACAGGCATTACCTTTAATGGTAAACACTCATTAAATTGACAGTTCTGACATTATTAATACTGTCGATGGCAAGAAACATCTGCAATTAACATTACTTTTCTGGTTAAAATTTATAGACAGTTATGACCGAAAATTTGCGATAATTTTTTTAAATATTTCAATGAAGCTGCAAACTGTGTACATTTTCAGTTACAGTGGCAATCACTTATAAGATTATCGGATATTAAAACACTTTGTTGATGTCCCGATATTTGTCCATTACTTTCAGTAGCAGTAAAGTCCATTTATAAGAACAGTTAGCCAATTTATAAGAGCAGTTTTTCCAGAGATAGTGGTACAGGTAGATAGTCACCACTGATTGCGCCTAGCCTGGGCTGAATCATGATCTAGTTCCTCAATATGTCACTTAAATAGTGAATGGGTTGTAACAGATCCCCCATGAAAGACGCAGACACATTCCTTCAGGGTTAGCTGTGACACTGAACTTTTCAACAACACTGTAGTCTAATTGTTTGAGCAAGACTTCTTTGAAAAAGCTATATTATACTGCTTTTAACAATGGGTTCTTTAAAAACTAGTTTGAGTATTACTCTCTTAACCATAGCTTTTACATGGATTTTCATTGTTTTCAGTGAAGACTTCTTATTAGGGCATATTACAAAACAAGAACATTTTTGCTTGGTATTTAGGGCGTGCTAACAACATGGCTCCACTGTACTTGTATATGAAAAAAAAATCACAACTTCCAATTCTTTAATCAGTAGTTTTGAGGTGAAATATTTAAAAGTTAGTTGCAGCAGAAAACTTACAATAATTTTTGAACGTTGCTTTTGAGGTTTAAAATTTCCAAGTCATTGCAACAAAACAAATCAACATTTTTTTTTAACATTTCATTTCTAGTTGAAATGTCCAGTCACCTGAGACACAAAAATCTTGTTTGCTTATCATGTTACACATGTGCGACAGAAAAATAGTTGTTAAAATATCTACAACCTGCTACTGCCCCTGTACTTAAGTAATCATAGCAAACTTAATTAAAAAAAACAAGTAAAAAAAAAACTAAAAAGTATTTTTGGTTCCAACATCACCAAAGGGCAATATTCTGGGGCAAACACTAATGAACCTGAAAGTTTCAGATTTCAAATCAGAAAAAATCTTTACTTATTTATAAGCAAACCAAAATCTTATTTTTTCATATTTTTACATTCGCTTGCGTGCATGTTAAGGAACATCTTGAGAGAATAGGACAGTTTGGAGGTGTGACTGTCCTGTACAATCCACTGCTCCGTCGAGCAGGCATGGCGGTCCTGCACCAATTGATGCGGGTGCTGTGTATGACAGCGGTGGTGTTCACTTCAAAGAAAACCACCGCTGTGTGCTGACAGCACCTCACGCCCCCCCCAAAGTGTTGGTGCCATGCTGGGAGCCCACCCCAGTGTGACAAATCTTGTTTTGGCTGATGGGGGTGCCCAATCCCCCATTGGCTCCATGTCCCCCCAAACAGTTTTCCCTGCTGCCACACTGGGAGCCCACCCCAGCATGGCAAACATCCCGCGTCACACCACTGTGTGCTGGCAGCACCTCACGCCCCCCCCAAAGTTTTGGTGCCACACTGGGAGCCCACCCCAGCATGGCAAACCTTGTTTTGGCCGACGGGGTGCCCAATCCCCCATTGACCCCATCATCCCAAACAGCTTTCCTGCTGCCATGCTAGGAGCTCACTCAGCGTGGCAAACGCCCCAGGCCATCTGAATACAAAAATCCTGTAAATAAGAAAACGCTCCATCGCTGTCTCCCCACCCCCTCCCACAACCCGCACCCACCCACGCGATGCTGCCTCCCCACACCTCCATACTTACCTCAGGAGCTCGCGCCGACGATCTTCACTGGACCGAGAACACATCTGCACTTTTCAAAGTCGACCGCGAACTGAGGAAACGCCGGTAAGCTGTATAATGGGCTAGATGGGGTTTTTTCAACTTTGTTGCATATCTCAGGCATTTTTTGGAATTTTTGCACCAAATTTTCAACATGGGGTTTTTGGGACCCCTTCTCATGAATGATGTCTCTGTCATGGCGTTATTCAGCACCAAAGGGTGATTTCGCAGTTACTGCATGAAATCACCTTTCAGGCTGGATTAACAAAACGATACTGCCAGCGTTCATAAGGTGGGCTCTCAAAAAGCCTATTTTGAAAATTTGGTGGAAAAATTCCTAAAAATGACAGTTTTACGAGCGTGCATTGCGCAGTTCCTAAGCACGCTCGTAAGTTCACGAATTTTCAATATTTTCACTCCAGATTTTCAACATTGCCATTTTACCACACCTTCTTATGAGTAGTACAGATGTCATTTTTCACATCTCACCCAAAACGCAGCTCACTTGTAGCACACAATGGCTAGTCGGTGTGCAAAATCAATGTATGGGACATATTAAGAAACTCACAGTGACACTGTTCATTAGCAGAGGTCTTAAAATGGCTGTGTTGAAAATTTGCAAAAAATTCCTAAAATGACTTTTATTTAGTGTGCTGCGTACAGTTCCTATGCATGCTCATAAGTTTGCGAATTTTCAATATTTTCACTCCAGATTTTCAACATTGCCGTTTACCACACCTCCTCATGAGCAGTTCAACCGTCATTTTTACATCCTGCCCAAAACGCTTTCCGCCTATGTAGCACACAATGGCGCAGTCGGTGTGCAAACTCAATGTATGGGACACATTAAGAAAATCACAGTGTCACTGTTCATGAGCAGAGATCTTAAAATGGCTATGTTGAAAATTTGGTGAAAAAATTCCTAAAAATGACTGTTTTACGAGCGTGCATTGCGCAGTTCCTATGCACGCTCGTAAGTTCGCAAATTTTCTATATTTGCACTCCAATGACTTCCAGATACCTAAACAGCACATAGAAGCAAGCAACATTCGGCATTGACAAATGCTTGTTTATTTTTGCATTCGCTTGCATGCATGTGCAAGGAACGTTTTGGGACAGTACGACTTTTTGAAGGTGTGTGACCCTCCTGTCCAAAGCAGTGCTCAGTGTAACGTGTGCAACCCTACTGCACCAATGGATGCATGAGCTGTCTATGACAGCAATTTGGCTGTAGTGGTCTTCAGTTAAAAGAAAAGCACCACTGCAATCAGTGGTGGTAACGTGTGTGTATTTAACATATCGACGTCACCCTTTTCCCTCTGGCTGCTAATAAAATCCCTCCCACTTCCTCCCTCTGCTGCCGTCTACCCTGCTTCCTTGTTATTGCCCCCACCAAACACATTGAATGTGCAGACAGAGTGCCCAGTCCCCATTGTCTCCAGGCCCCCCCAACAAACACCCAGGTGGCATGCTGGGAGACTACCCCAGCATGCCCATTTTCCCTGTAAATGGGAAAACTGTCCCACAACATCTTTTGTTTTTTAAACCTGTGAAACAGAAAACCATCCTCGCTGTGTCTTGTGCCCCTCCCGAACCCACACCCACTCTCTCTGCATACCCCACCTCCCTCACCCCATACTTACCTCCGAGCTCATGCAATGATCTTCGTGGAGTGGGAACACATCTGCACTCTTGAAAGCAGAACACAAACTGAAGAAATGACGGTAAGCTGTATAATGGCATACATTTTTTTTTTCAACTTAGGTGGCTATCTCGAGCATTTTTGCAACTTTTGGCACCACATTTTCAACAGGGGGTTCTTGGTACCCCACCTCATGAATTCAGTTACTGTCATGTGAGTTATTCGATCCCCAAAGGTGATTTCATGGTCACTGCACAAAATCACCTTTTGGGATTGATTAACTAAACAACAGTGTCACTGTTAATGAGGTGGGCTCCCAAAAGCCTATGTTGCAAATTTGATGAAGAAATTTCAAAAAATGACTGTGTTACGAGCGTGCATTGCACAGTTTCCACGCACACTCATAACTTCGAGAATTTGAAATATTTTCACTCCAGATTTTCAACACTGCCATTTTTTCACACCTCCTTATGAACAGTACAGCTGACATTTTTCACATCCTGGCTGAAATGTGTTTTTGCACATCCAACGCACAATGGTGTGGTCACAGTGAGAAATCAATGCTCAGGACAGATTATGAAAATCACAGTGACACTGTTCATGAGCAGAGCTCCCAAAATGCCTATGTTGAAAATTTGGTGACAAAAGACCACAAAATGACTGTGTCATGAGCGTTCATTGCGCAGTTTCCATGTACGCTCGTAAGTTCAAGAAATTGTTGTATTTTCACTCCAGATGTTCAACATTGCCATCCCTTCACACCTCCCTATGAATGCTACAGCTGTCATTTTTTCACATCCTGCCCGAACTGTGTTTTTGCACATGTGGAGCAGAGTGGTGTGGTCGCTGTGGGAAATCAACGTTCAGGACAGATTAACAAAATAACAGTGGTACTGTTCATAAGCAGAGGTCTCAGATGCTTTTATGAGGTGGGGGTAACAAAAACGTCATGCTAAAAAACTGTAGTGCAAATACCAGCAATCGCACAGGGCATTAGGGTAAAGCACCATACGTGACAAACACCACTGCAAATACCTGCAAGCAAACGTCCAGCATTAACAAATGCTTCTTTAGTTTTGGTGTACTTTGTTTCTCCAAATCACTGAACTGTTTTTTTTTCTTTAAATCTGGGGTTGCATGCCAAATTTTAGTTGCCCTAGGTCCCAGTATGACTGAGTTATAAGTACCGCCTGCAATTACCCATCAGCCCTCCTAGTTCTCAGGTGACCTTTTTAGACACACCCTAGCAGATTAGTCCCTACATCTCATTGCCTTCACTGTGCTGCTATTCTCTTGACTGCTTCATCATTATAATATACCCCACATAGGTACCCAGTTAGACTAGCACTACATGAATAGCACCAGTTTACAGAGCGCTAGTTCATGTAGTGCTAGGATGGACAGTGAGAGGGGATCTACAGCACCTTCAGTAAGCACTCCCCAGGTTGCTGTCCATGGTGCTCACCACAAACAAGAGCAACAGGATCCAGGAGACTGACTGAGCTGCTCCATGGCATGGAGGGCTAGGGCATAGAGTAGCTCGACTAGTGGCAGTACAGACCAGGGTTCTAATCCTGGTCTACAACATTTTTGTGCACTCGGGACTTTGTTTCTTTGACACAGGGATGTGGAAACAGTATTCCATGGCCCTACATATTTTAACTTTCCCTGCGATCTGCTCCCCCCGGAGTAAGAATCCTTCAGTCTGGGGTGTGCTGAGGGCAGGGGCCCCCCATGTTGGGGGGAGGGGTGAAGCCCCCGCAAAAACAAAACTGATGGCATTATTGCTGTGCTATTGTTGCCGACAGCATTGTGGTTGGTGCTATTCTGATTCAGTGCGCCCTGCATATTATAATGCATTCTGCCCCGTATGTTGCTCTGAGTGCTGATTTTTCTGGTTTCTGCCGCTCTCTGAAGCCTTTTTTGTACTGTTAATTACAAGTGTGCAGCTACTGTGTCTGCTTGCAACAATACTATTAACATCTGTGCGGCTGTGCTATCATCATAATCTGGATTTTGAAGCTGCTGTCTACCTTTTACCTTCTTGTACATTTCATGACAGGGGAAGTGTTATGATGGGATAGTGGCCCAACTCAGGTTGATTGAAGCATGAGGTGAGACTGAATGCATCCATCACCCGAGAAGGGCCATTAACCCACCATAATGTACCCCATGGAGTTTCTTTTTGCAGTTATGAAATGGGTCCACTTTAGTAAATTGGATAACACATTTTGCTGAGCTACTTTCAGATGGGCTGTTGTGCTGGGATAATAGCCCAGCTAAAAGTGCTTCTTGGCCAAACAGGAGCCAGCATTCTTTCTACCCATTTTATAATTATGTATAAACCTTAGTGCTGATTTGCATTTTGCATCATTGCTTCCTGCTCCCCCACCCCCAAGATGCATCTAGAAATGAGCAGTTACCAGCTCAGTATGTCTTTCATGGTAAAACTTTTGAAATAAGTAAATAACTACATAAACAAATGGCCAAGCCTCAAAGTTTGACATAATAGTGCATATTCAACCCTAATAGTGGTGCTACCGTATCTAGGATACACAATGGCCTGGCTGAGAATATGCCATTTATCTTCATGAGGTTGGGGACAGGATCCTAACTTAAGTAATGATAACTGGCATATGGTCAAGCCAACATGTGTCCAATTATTACAATATATTTTAAATATTTAAGCTTTTAAATTAGTTCTGTTTATGCAGACTTAACTGTTTCAGTTGAATTTCTCTGCTTGATTTTGAGTACAGCAGAGATCATTTGTGCAAGCTGTCCTCACTTTGCTTAAGTGTTCCATAGTGACCTGTTCACAATGCAAAAATGATAATGATCTATCTTAAATGGATACTGATACACTCTGGTTTCTATTTAAATAATAAGGTATGATAGGGTGTATTTTATGCTAGGATAATGTCATGCCTTGGGTGCATTGTGTGGAATGAGACATAGTCAAGTGCATTTATCCACCCAAGAAGTGACATTAACCTGTATAGCACACACACACACTGGAGTGTCTTGCCATTATAAAATGTCTCCTTTAAAATACAAAAAGGCTTTTTTGTAGATTTTTACTTAAGATTCTTTTCAGACTGGGATGTTCCACTGATTTCAGATCACAACTAGATATGTCTCTAAATTAATCAGCAATTAGCTTTCATGACTTTTCTATCCATTTCATAGTTACAGTGTATGCTAAATCAAGCTTTAGGTGCCATACCCCCACCACCACCACCGGTGTGCACCACTCAGCAACTCAGATAGTGGTACATTATAGGGAAAGTGGAGCATTACTGACTGAAATAGCCAGGTATAAAAGGACTAAATCAGCTTCACACCATGCCCCCTTTGTTAACTATTGTTAATTACAGAGGTAGGGGATGAAGACACCTGTCATAGAGACTCTTTCCCACAAAAGATAAGGAGCAGGGGGTGGTGAGATATCAAAAATATGGTGTTTGGAGGTGGGGGGGGGGACTGGTAGCAGACCAATTATTAATTACATGGTAGGCATGAGTTTATAACATGCAGGTGGTGGAGGGAATGTGCAATAACTCTTTTAGTGGAACCTTCGCAGGTGTAAGCTTGTCTGTAGTTTACTGGGGTTTTAATGCAGATGTCTAGTCCCAAACCACTTACCCATTCAAGCTATTTGATCCAAATTAGTGTTTGTGGTAGAACATTTTTCCTGATATCAAATCAATATGCAGATAGTGATGGGGATGGGGAGCAGTCAACTAAGAATCTTTGGCCACCACCTTATTTCAAAAGCAGTACTGCTATAATACATGAAAAGATAAAGAGCTCATTCAGTACACTTGCACTTACCTCATCACAGGCAGCGCAGCGAGGCTTCAGGCGTTCAGCATGGTGTCTGCCACAGTAGATCTTTCCATCCTGATAAAAGTAGATGAGATCAACTAGCAATTCATTACAGACGCTACACATAAAACAGTGGGGATGCCAGCAAACACCATGTCCTGCTCTTGAAGCAAAAACAGCGATGTCTCCTCCATTAATTTGGCCTCCACACTGTTGAAAGAAACAAACAGAATAACCTCACTTGAAGGAATTTTCTTAGTTTTAATCTGCAAGAAACACAGACATCTCTCAGAGAATTAATTATTCCACCAGTCCTGAAAATGCTTCAGTGGCACAGGTATTGGTTGTATTCCCATGTACCTTTCCCCAGTATACCTTAATAAATAAATGCATAACTACATTTTTAACAAGTCTGCTACTCCAGCCTACACTGGAAATGTTACTGCCTTCTCCAAACTTGCACACCATCACCAAACTTGCACACCATCACACAAGAACTGTGAGCCTTGAAAAGGGGGGGACAGCCTGTTCAGATAAGCAGTAGTAGTAGTCTGAGTGGCTGTGGTTTGGGTAGTCTGACACACAATACTGCTTCCAGCAAGGGACCTAACAATTTGCAGCAGAGGGAAAAAAGCCTTGCTAATGAAGCTGGAACCATAAACAGCATTAGAGCTACTATTACACTAATGGCTCCACTCCACCTCTGTCCCTTGGTGTGGCATTATTATTGGTGCCCTGGAGCTGCAGCTCATGAGGTAGCCACCAGGTTGCCATTGGAATGAATGGGAAATTAAAAATGAATCTTCAGTAATAATAATTGCCTTGGTGGGAGACTTCACCAAAGGTGGTAATTAAGTATTTTTCTTATCTCGCTTACCTTATGAGTCCCCCACACTATGTTAGCATTATATTAAACTTTTCCAGTACATCTAACATAAATGTCAGGAACACTACAATGTTCTTCAGTCAAGAAAACGTTCCTTAGTTTTTGTCTTTTAAACTGTTTTTGAAGATGATTTTATGCACTTTACAGTATCTAGTCAACTGTACTTTCAAAAACTGTTATGATTTATTTTGAGTACTTAAGGGAGACAAGTGCCATACTGTATATGTGTTTTTTTTCCACTGGGTAATGTTTTACTACTGTTCTTTCTAGATTTTTACATAAGGAATTATTAAATCTCTGCTCATAAAACTACTAGATATAAATGGCTATCTAAACATTTAAATTTAATGTAAATCACTTGCAGATCATGAAAATTATTTGAGATCTTTATATTTGATTTGCTATATCGCAATCACTATGTGTATAGCTTCTTTCACTGCACTACAATTGTTCTCTGTACACTACCTCTAAATTTCTTTAGAATATACTGTTGTGTGCTATGTTACTCTTTCTTACTTTGTGTATTTTTTAATTCCATATCCCCTCTTCCCCAGTTTCACCTGGAAACAAGCTTTTTCTCAGTGCACTTTCCTGGCCAAAACTTTCAAATAATAATCTCTCTTTGCATATCCTCCACTATCCTTCTTCTGCTTGTAACTGGAGTTAACATTAACAGGCTATTATGGTGTAACATTATTTAGCCTAACTAATGTCCAAAACCTGCTGTCATGCACATGTTCTGAGCCCAAACTGTTTCCTGGCAAAATGCAATGAGATGCACTGTACTTTGTGTCATCCTCTTTTTTCACTTACTGGGTTGATGGGGCTGGGCAAATAACCTCACATAACATATTGTGCTTTCTAAACTACTTATCCAGATTAACACATTTGAGATAACTCCATTTCCACCTACAAGTTACAATTGGGAATACAAAATTCCCAAGATCATAGGGTCTTTGGTGGCACTCGAACCTTTACCTAAATGGTTGCAGTTCTATACTTTAACAGCCATTCCACATTGCCTCCTTGACATCCAGACTATAAGGAACGGTTCACTGAAAGTTTAGTTTCTTTCATGGACTATTTTAATTGGGCAAAAACCTGAGAATATAGTAAAGTCAGAAAGGAGCATGCATAAAAATAATAAGTGGCAGTGCTTTATGTGGCAACTGTATTTTTTTTCCTACTGAAATGTATAAAAAATACCTGGGGTCCGATTCACAAAGGGGGCTACATCTGGTACAAGCTGTGGCAAACAGTAGCTTAGCCAAAGCACCATGCGCCAGGGACCCTGCACCTGATTCAGGTGCAGGAGGGGTCCCAGTGCCTAAGTCCCCACACTTGTGGCAACCCCTCCCATGTGGCATACACAAGGTGCACAGAAGGGGTTGCTGCAAGCCCTAGTGACAAAGACAAGCTGACCCCCAACCAGATCCCCTGTTCCCCCACACTGTACATGTACAAAATGCCACCTTCCCACTCCCCAGTGTTCCCCCATATTGTAACTGTGATATATGCCCCCCACCTGGATCCCCGAGTGTCCTCAGTATGGTAAATATGTGCAATCCCGCCTCCTGGATCCCCGATGTCCCCTACACATACCAAAGCCCCCTCACTGGTGCTCCAGTGCCCCCCCTCACCCAGCAGCTAGTGTCCCCATCCCCAGACAGAGTCAGGGACTGGCACAGCCATTCTCACACCTCCGTGGCCAGTCCCCAACTGAACTGTCAAAGGGCGCATACTGTATCGTCACCCCTCCCACTCAGCAGCATATTTTTAAACACACCTCCCCAGTCCCATATGCTCATAAATTACTTAGCCCCCTGTCTTCCCCTTGAATGCATGAAGAAATGGAACTAGCCCATGCCACCTATGGGAAGAGTTAAGTGTTTGTCTTCTGTTTTAGGGGTTTGAGCCAAATAGCACCCAAACATCTAATACTGGGGCTGATAGTTGCTATTTGGATCCAAATATTGAATATGTTATTATTCATGGACTTCAGTGATTAATGCTATTACTGCCATATCCCTACTGGGTGTAGCATGTAGCATCCCCTGTACAGACTGACTAGACAAAATTAATGTTAAGTTCTGTGCAGATGCTATGATTTCAGATATCATTTGGTACTGTATATTGTTTTTCCTGGTACACTTTTGCCCCTGAAGGGCACCCACTTAGAAACATGTTGCAGTGCTAGAATTTCAAAGTTTGTACCACTGGATATCATAACAATTAATTTTTAGGTGCATTCATTTAAAACATTGCTTACTGGGACAATTTATGAGGGGCCTCACTTTGATTTCATGATGGCCCTAGTGAATAATGTGCATATTCACAACAAATAGCCACACACGTACTGTACAATGGTAACTAATTCGGGCACAAAAATTAAGTACTAGGACAAATAAATGCAGTAACAAAGTCTAATGATAGTTGCAAGGCTCTGACATCCAGGAACAGTTTTTAAAGCAACTGTATGAGAAATTGAGTTTTTTGAGTTTAAGTGATTTTCTTGGTTTAGAAAAAAAAAATCTGTTGCAAATCAAATTTCAGGATATACCATTTTTTATTACCAAAGACATTTGTATTAAACCAGCTATTGACTTTATTTGTCCCTGCTTCTTTTCCTGCTGTGAAGTCATGTTCCTCTGCTGGTGACCCCAAAATTATTTCTGTAGGAACAGGTTGTGATCAGCAGAGGATAATTACTACAGAGCAGAAATACGCAACAGTAACAGAGGATGTCTGTGGGGAAAGATCCTGTTTCATTGAGCACATCTTCAGAAATGTTAAATGGAAGGTCATGAAATTCAAATTTGGGGGAAGTTTGTGTAACTTACTTTAGCTGATGCCAACTGTGAAGTATTTGCTGTGACCAGAAAAACCTCTTGTAGCCACTGTGTGCTACTCGGGGGTTAACTGTTGCCCAGCTCTTCTGGTTGAATGCTGAGACACATTGCTTGCAGATAATAACAAGCATTTGTCAATGCCGAATGTTGGCTTGCTGGCATTGGCATTGGTAGTGCAGGAGTTAGACAGATGCATCATAGGAATGGCAGTGAAGTATTGAACTGATGCCAACCTACCCCCACCCTGCAGAGAGTGACAAGCAGTAGGGTGACCCTTTGGGTGTTTGGTAGTGCAGTGCGGGAAAACATGTCAAGCAGGATGTGAGAAATGACAGCTGCACAGTTCATAAGGAGGTGGAAAAAATGTCAGTGTTGAAATTGTGGCATGTAAATATACCAAATTTGCGAAGCTACTAGGGTGTGTGGGAAATATGCAATGCACGCTTGCAACACTGCCATTTTATGGGCGTTCAGCACCAAATTTTCAACATAGGCATTTTAGCAGCTCTGCTTATGTACAGTGTTACTGTTATTTCCTCAAAGTGTCCCAAGAAGTGATTTCGCAAAGCGACCACGCTATTCTGCGCCGGAAGTGTGAAAACACATTTTGGGCATGATATGTCAAATGATGGCTGTACTGTTCATCAAGAGGTGTGGAAAAATGGCAATGGTGAAAATCCAGACTGAAGATATTACAAATGCATGACGGTATGAGTGTGCATGCAATCTGCCAATGCATGCTCGTAACACAGTTATTTTATGGAGTATCATCACCAAATTTTCAACATAGGCATTTTAGGTCCTCTGCTCATGAACTGTGTCACTATCATTTTCATAATCTGGCCCAAACACAGATTTTCCACAGTGACTGTGCTATTGTGCGCTGGAAGTGCGGAAACACATTTTGGGCAGGATGTGGAAAATGACAGCTATACTGTTCACAAGGAGGTGTACAAAAATGACAATGCTGAAAATCTAGCAGTAAAATATTGTGAATGCACAAAGTTATGAGCCTGCGTAGCAACTGTGCAATGCACGCTCATAAAACAGGCATTTGTTGGATTTTTTCCACCAAATTTAGAACTTAGGCTTTTTAAGAGGGCACCTCATGAAGACCGCCACTCTCATTTCGTTAATGGGCCCTGAAAGGTGATTTTGCGCAGTGACTGCGAAATCACCTTTCAGGGCCGATAAACGCCATGACAGTGACAGAATTCATGAGGAGGGCCCCAAAACCCCATGTTGAAAATTTGTGCAAAAGTCCAAGAAATGGCTGAGATATGCAACAAAGTTGAAAAACCCTATTCACTCCATTATACAGCTTACCGGCATTTCCTCAGTTCGCGGTGCGGCTTTGAAGAGTGCAGACATGTTCCCGGTCCACTGAAGATCATCATGCGGACTCGGAGGTAAGTATGGGTGGGGGGTGAGGGGCAGGGTGCGTAGTGGGTGGGTGCAGGTGGGGGGAGGGTGGACCTAGACTACGAGGGACCGCTTCCGTGTGTAGGTACAGAAAACATTGCAGAACAGTTTTGGCATGCTGGGGTGAGCTCCCAGCGTGCCACTAAAATAAGGTTCGAGGGGGATAGTAGCCGACGAGAGTTGGGTACACCCTCGTCGGCACATCTTCTGAGGGGTTAGCTGCCGCTGGGGATTGGGCACCCTCACCGCAAACAAAGTCGGGAGCAGAGCCGAGGGGGATTGGGCACCCTCGCATTCAACAGTTGGTGATGCTGACGGGAGTGGGCTCCTGTCAGCATGTCACACAAGGGGGCGCGAAGCCACCAGCCATGTGGGGGCTTCAGCGCCATGTTTCTTGAAATGTTTGCCTTGCAAAGGCACGAGGAGTTATCTTGATGCCGCTGCATGACGCAGCTTGTCTCTGATTGCAGTGGCACTTTGTTTAGATGTTTTGTCCAATTTCCATAATGTTGGTGTCAGTGCTAGCATGCTGGCTTATTGGGGAATGAGGGACGCACCTACTGATGCGTGCCCTGCATTCGCCCAACAGCAGCCACGCCTCCAAATCTCCACTCTCCCAATATGTTGACCTGTGCGCAAGCACGGCAAACCAACATAAAAAGGGGAGGAACCTTTTCCAGATGATTCCAGAATCTGCAAAGCTCCTGAGAAGAGGAACCTGGACTGTGAATGCAGGCCAGTCTAGCATGCACAGTAGGTCCCTGATGAGCCAGATTCTGCTTTCATTTCCTGGGTCTGAAGCTGAGCCCTAACACCATTGATAAAAATGATGGAGGCCTGAAACAAGAGCCCATTTTGGTCTGAGTAGTAGATTTCCAGAGCTCAAGATGAGAATTCAGCAGAGTGCACTAGAAACATAGAAACATAATTTGTCTGCATAAGATGACAGCTTGGCCCACCCAGTCTGCCCAGATGGTCCCTGCCTAGTCTGTCTCTGCATACCCTAACTAATCTCTGGAGACCCTTCCTCTTCCCTGCCTCTGTACTAATATTTCTCTGTGTCTATTCCATGCATGCTTGAAGCCCCCTACTGTTTTTGCCTCCACCACTTTCACTGGCAGCCTGATCCAGGAATCTACAACTCTTCAGTGAAGTAGTACTTCCTCACATCCCTCCTAAACTTCCCATCTTCCAGCTTCATCACATGCCCTCTGGTCCTGGTGCTCTTTCTCATTTGAAAGAGACTCACCTCCTGCACCCTGTTTACTCCTATGAGATACTTGTAGGTTTCTATCATGTCCCGTATGGCTCTCCTCTCTTCCATGGTGTACATCCTTCAGTCTCTCCCCGTAGGACTTTTAGTGCAACCCCCGCACCATTTTAGTTGCTGTCCTCTGAACTGCCTGTACTCTATCTATGTCCTTTTTGAGCTATGTCCTCCAGACATGGACACAATATTCCAGTTGGGATCACACCAGCGAGCTATATAGTGACAACACAACCTCACTCTTCCTGCTGGAGATACCTCTCCCTATGCATCTGAGCATCCAACTAGCTCTACCCACCACTTTGTCACACTGCCCTGCCACTTTCGGGTCATCAGATATGATAACCCCAAGGTCCCTTTTCTTCTTAGTGACCGTCAGTACCTCCCACATCCTATGCTCTGCTTACGGTTCCTATGCCTTAGGTGTACAAATTTTACCATTGAAACTCAACTGCCATGCTCTTGACCACTCCTGGAGTTTCCCCAAGATCCCTATGAATATTCTCCACCTCCTCCTGAGTGTCCATCATATTGCAGGTTTTGGTGTCCTCTGCAAAAGGGCATACTTTCCCTTTCAGTTCCTCTGCAATGTCACTTATGAAGACATTTAGGAGGACTGGTCCCAGTACTGAGCCCTGTGGTACCCCACTAGTCACTCTCCTATCATTTGAGTGAGTGCTGTTAACAGCTCCAAAAGATGCGTGCACAAGGCTGGGTTGCTGGGATGCAAATCAGCAGTACAAAGTCAATAAAATCCTGCACTCATCACCACCATAGTGAAGACGCTGCTCACTTGATTTTAATATTGATTGTTGAGGTTTGTTAAAGTGCCAGTACACATCTTAACATGTTTCCTCGACGGAGTCCTTTAATAAAAGACAGTTTTTGAAAAAGGACTCAGGTCTGAAACATGTTAAGATGTGCCATTGCACTGGCACTTTAATAAACCTCAGCACTGTTGTTAAAATTGAGCGATGGTGGTGAATGCAGGATTTTATTGACTGAGTGCTGTTAACCACCATCCTCTGTCTCCCATACATTAACCCAGTTTCTAACCAATTCACCACTTTGAATCCCACCTCTAGGCTGCTCAATTTCCTTATTAGTCTCCTGTGTGGCACAGTGTCAAAGGTCTTGCTAAAGTCGAGATAGTCCACATCCACTACCATACCCTAACGTATTTCCCTGATCATGCAGTCCAAGCAATCAATCTGATTAATCTGGCATGACCTCCCCCACCCCAAATTCACTCTGCCTGTGGTCTTGCAGCCTGCTGGATTCATGATACTCTACTAACCTTTCATTTAATAGGATTTCCATTAACTTTCCCACCACTGAGGTAAGACTTAGGCCCCGTCCACACTACACCCAACAAGGCTGAAATGGTTCCAAACCGTTACAGGCTGAAAATGTTACAGCGTGTCCACACTGCCAGGGAACAGGTGTGAAAATGGTCTGGAACTGGCACAGCCTGTCCACATTGGGATGTGAACAGTGTGTCCACCCAACTCCTGTAATGTGGAGTGCATCCCATGATGCACTTGGGGAAGACAGCTGCGAAGACAGAACCCCCCCCCCGAATGAACACCCGGCTGCCAGTGTACACAGGGCACACTGAGTGCGGCAGAACACGGCACGGTGTCCCACAGAAATGTATGCCCAGTGGAACCCATGGGGGACCAAGGGTGTGCAGCAGGTGAAGGTGTGGAACTGAAATGAGGGGAGGCCCCTCCACATGGCATGAAGGCATGCAGTGATGCACCAACTCATGCCGGGAACAGGGACCCCACTGCGTCCCACAGGCAGGCATGTGGTGCACTACCAGGAAATGGCATACCATGCCCCGCTGCCACCGGAGACAAGCTGCATGCCCTAGCAAACACTGTGCAGTCAGGCCACACACCCAGAACCCCCACACCAGCAACCCATGGAATCGGAAGCCCCACTGTGCCCCAGAAAGCAATGTGCGCATGGATGCACACTGCCCAAGCAAACCAGCAACACGGTATGGTGACACAAGACAGCCTTTAGTCCAATGCTGCCATGGCTTCTGGTGGCAATAACACAAGCAAACAATGTGCAGCGGCAGCATGGCCATGCCGTGGACCATGTGCATTGCTGCATAACATCACAAATCCCCAAATGAAACTGACACTGTCATGTGAATGAACAATGCAATACACAATACCGGGTCACCATATGGGCGGCTGTGTACACCAACATATAAAGGAACCTACGTGTGAGTCACTGTACTGTTACCTGAACCAAAGAAATACAGAACCATACACAGGTGGTGCCCTAACCCAGGCACCCGTGTGGTCATACTGTATCAAAACCCCTGACACAGCATATTGCAGAGACGCAACACAACATTGCGTGTGACCCAGGAATTGCACTGTGCAACTGAGTGCCACAGTCGGCACATACCTCTGTGCCAACATGAACCAGGTACTGTTGTCGCTGGGTGGACCCCAGTGGCATCCCCAAAGTAGCAGGGATATCAAACAGGGAGTCCCGGGTGGCAACCGACGGGACACACCGGTCAACCAACCCCTGCATGCTGCATGGGTTATCACAGGGTGGTCCACTGGAACCCATTGCTGAACAGGTCCTGTGTGAAGCTGGGCATACCTGCTGTGGGATCCAAGGGGGTAGCACTGTGCAGAGCAGCGGCACCATGCATCGGGGGTTGGGGTGCTGTGTGCAGGCCAGTGGTGGCTGGCTTGACACCTGTGGGGTACTGCTGTGCCATGCTGGCACCAGCTGGTGTTGTCTGGGATGTAGGTGGCAGGGTGGTGGGGGCAGTGACGCCACCCATGTACACAGCACCCTGTAGTGGGGTGTCATGCCTGGGGGGGGGCTGGCATAGCCGGGGGATGCATCCTGGTGGCAGCTGGCTGTGCTGCGCAGTCTGTCTGTCTGCCAGCGGTGGATGGGTGGACAATGGCAAGGTCGGCCATGCCATTGAGGTTCTCAGTGGCCATTGGCATGGTGGTACACCCACAGGGGAATGGGGCACAGGGGATTGGGGCTGCAGTGGTGTGTGCAATTGGGGTGGCACCTGGCCATTGTGGTGCGGCTACAGGGGGTTGCTGCTGGCATTGCATGGCCAGTAACTGGACCATCTGTGTAAAGAACCACTGTGTCTGCTCTGCCTCCTATCTTCGTAACCGCTCCTCCAATGCCCTCTCTCCCATGCCCGTTCCCTCTCCAGGTCCATCAGCTCCCTGTGGTGCTCCTGCATCATTCTACGTGTTAGTTCCAGCACCGCCCCAAGTATGTCTGCCATCCATGCTGTCTTTGACTTTCTCTTCCTGAGGTTCACCAGGGGTAACTGGTCACCCTGCCGCTTTGCAAGGCTGCCTCCTCCCACAGTGGAGCCATCATCGGAGGTTCCTGGCATTACGTCCTGCAGGGCTGAGGACACTGGACAGGCCTCCGCTGCATTGGTGTCCACTGATGTCCCCTCACTGGGGTCTTCCCCTGGAATGGCAGAACACACCTGTCACCATTACACACATGTGGGTACCCCACCCCTACCCCCCATGGCCAACCCCAGCCCCATGCCCCTGTCCCCCACACACCTGTGTGCCTACACACATCACAGGTGCTACAAGAAAACTCCCTCGAGTGCACCTGTGCCACCACCCTTACCATGCCTATCACCATGTGCCACATGCCCAGGCTACACCTCCACCGGCATGCCATATCCCAGCATACACATTGCAAAATGCATGTACCTGTGTCGAGGCACTCCCACTGCACACCATCATCATCTTCATTACCCAGGTGCAGGCACGCATCCCCAGTGGTGTCCCCTTCATCCTCCATGTCCAGTTCAGGGCTGGCCACCTGTGAGCTCTTCAGGATGAACGCTGGTTCAGTGGTAGGCCGTGTTCCAAGCATGGTATCCAATGTGTCATAGAAGGGGCACATACACCCTCCGAGCGTCTGTTGCTGTCCCTGGTTTTATGGTACTGCACCCGTTACAGCATTACTTTGCCGTCCGCTCCACCCCATTCCCAAACAGGTAGTCTGCTACCTTTCGATAGACCTTCATGTTGTGCCTTGCACTGGCTAGCTCTGCCTGCATCTTCTCCTGGGTCCAGAACTCTACCAGGAGTTTTGTGGCCTCATCTGACCAGGTGGTGCCACAATCTGACATGGTTCTGCTGGTGGTCAGGGTGGTGTGCTGCTGTGCTCACTGCTTGGCACATGCCTGTCTACTCTCCACCAGTCACAGGTGGTGCTTGGGGGATGGGGTCACTCTGCAGTGGTGCTGTTGTGGTGTGCTCTGACACTGCTGTCCTCTGGGAGCTGGTTGTGTGTTGTGGCAGCTGTTGTGGCCCCCTTCACACCTCTGGCACACAGTGCTGGCATCTGTTGCTGCCTCTCTATGGCATGTGCCCACTGTTTGCCCTGGGCACCAGCACTCTTCCCTCCTCGCAGTTCATGTACTGCTGCTGCAGGCAACAGCCCCTATTGGCACTCTGTGCCTCCAGGCAGCACCTCTCTCAGGTGTGTGCACCCAGCGGATCTGGGTTTCGTGCCTCTGACATTGTGCAGGCACTGCCCTGCACTGTTTTCACCTCATTGCAGTGGTTCCAGTCATCACGTGCTTCTCTGCCTTCCGGGCGCTTCCTTGTTCTTTTGATTCCCATATGCCCCTCTGTGGTGCACTGCCTGCTGGTCTAGCAGCTGACTGGGGGCTACACAGTTGTGCATTTAGATGGGCAGCAGTAACGTTACAGCCCTGTGACAGTTTTTGTAACCATTGTAGAAACCACCTCCTGACAGGTTTCTGTAATGGCTGCGAAAACGCCTGCTGTAACATTACCAGTGTAAACGCACGCTGTTACAAATGTGGTTTACACCCTCTGTAACGTTACAGAATGGTTTTCAGGCTGCAGTGTGGACAGGGCCTTACTGGCCTATAGCTGCTAGCCTCCTCCATGTTACTGACAGAACTGGTGGATCCTGCACATGATGACTAAAGACCCAGACTTTGTTCCTTGAAGCGAACATGGAGTCATGGCACAGTCCTTTTTCTTCTTCATGGAGGAAGAGCACAATGACAGCACCAGATATGAGTTCTACCAACTTGTGAAAGTTCAACCCTAATATAATTGCTGGTTCTGCTTTACTTTTATTTCTGTTCCCTTGCCCCCCACCTTTCTTGGGGGCATGTGAACCTGTCCCTGTGGTTCCCTGCTCCATACACATGATGCCCTTTCAGATGTGCCTGGTCTCAGGCAGGTTTAGGCTGCACACTGCCATCACTCACTTCCTGCCCTCTGTGCTGTTCCTAAGGGGATGGAGGAGGAGACAATTGATATTACTACCCTGTAGGCCAGCACTGTTTCAAAATATTTTTATATATTATGATTGCATGCTGAACTGTATGTACTGCTAAATTACTATACCTATGTATTCTGCAGACTTTAAAAATATTGACTAAAGATTATATTCACAAAAAAATAGAATAAGACAATCAATGGGGCAGTTAGCACCTCTCTGAGTCCCTTTAGTCTCCGTTGGTGTATCACATCTGGTCTCATAGTCTTGTCCACTTTTAGAGCTGCAAGTCCCATCAATAACTCTTTCCTGTGAAAATGGACTTGTGACCCCTTCCCCACCTTACCTTTTTTCCTGCTGCCCCCTTGTGGCACATAACTCTTCTCTCCAGTGTGAAGACCGAGCAGAAGTACCTGTTCAGGATGTTTGCTTTTCCTTGCTCCTCTTCTGCACAGTCCTCTCTGCCACCCTCCTTATCCATACTATCACTCTCCTTGCCTCCTCTTCTCAATTATGTACCTGAAAAAAGTCTTATCCCCTTTTCCTACTTCCTTGGCTATTCTTTCCACTGTCTGAGCATTTGCTCCTCTCACTGCATTTCCTGTTTCCCTCTGTTTTATCTGGTACACCTCCCAGCCTTCCTCCCATTACATTTCCTTATACCTCTTCTATTCCACTCTGTTTTCTTTCACCACCTTGGCCACTTCCTTAGAGAACCATAATGGTCTCTTTCCTTTTGATTTTACTCACTTCCTTCATGCAGAGGCATGTTGCCTTAATTATGCCCTCGCTTATTTTCACCGCTGTATCTCTATGCCTCCATGCCAATCCCCCATGAAGCAGTTTCTGAAGCAGTCTCCCATTGCTTTAAAATCTCCCCTAAAGTCCAGGACCCTTGTCCTCATGTGGTTTGCCTGTGTTCTCATCTTAATGCCTAGCAGCTGGCTCCTCCATCAGTTCCTTTAAGACTAATCTAAAAAATGACTTGCCCAACAACCCCCCCGCAACTGTTTCTAGCTACTCCTGTCTAAGACACATGAACACACTGTCCCCCACTCTCCTGTCTGTCTCCTTAACCTTCTTATGGATGATCTGTTTTAATGTTTCTGCTTTTAATTTTATTTATATTTGATGCATTTGGTTTTACGTACAGCGCCTTGGCTTTGAAAGGCGCTATAAAAATAAAGTTGATTTGATTTGATTCTTACTTTAATCTCTCCTCTCCCCTTTTCTCTCAGTCCTATACCCTACCAATCTGGTTATGTTTTCTGTGCATTTGTGCAGCATGGTCCTTACTCATTGTGGCTACGTGACAGATATACTGTGTTCAAATGAGGCATCTGGCATGTTGTCAGTACGCTCAACATGTTTACGGCCTGTATTTTTTTTTATTAGTGTATTCCTATAAAGTTGTATTTTCTCTAATTGTGTACATATTTACCTATGTAATTAAGTGTATCTCTGTAAAAAAAAAATTCTCTGTAAATGTATATTTTCCTACCCATGTTTTGTTATAACTGGACGCTTGTGAAAATGGGAATTCTTGCCAACATGCCTTTCCAGTATGAAATAAAAATGAAATGAAATGTTAAACTACATTGTATAGTGATAACTGGTACCAAGAAGACTCTCCGCTGTGATGCCTGCAATGCTGTTCATAAGAACCAGGTCCAGCACTGCTCCATCCCTAATGGGTTTATTGACTAACTGAGCAGAGTCCCTTGTAGGGGAGTCAAGGAAGACTGGTAGAAAGCTTAGTACATTCAACTGGGGATGAGTAGGCAATTGCATGCCACACAGTCTTTTTCTTCTTGATACTTTCAGTTTTACAGAGGAATTTAGTGTGGTGGAACTTTCATTTGGGGTGAGAAGTAATAATAGGTTTACTGGGATTTTTCACTGTACACAACTTTCTGACTCAAAATCCAGTAAGACAAGTATATAACAGTAGTAATTTTTTTTTGAAATTTAAAGCTTTATTGATTTTACATTAAAAAAAAAAAATAACATCAGGTACAGCATACCAACTCTATAACCATACAAAACATACCAAGAACTAATTACATAGGATAGTAGAAACAGAAGTCAAAATCCCCGGTCTTCCCACCCCTGCCATCCCCACCCCCCTCCCAAGAAGGTGCCACTTCCACCTCAGGGACAACCTGAGGAATAACAGTAGTAAATTTGTCAAGCCACCATATGACATTGTTCATTTCATTTTGCTGCAATCACTCTTTGGTAAAATTCCTTGAAAGAATACAATGCTGCTTACTAACTGTGACAAAATTAATAGATTTTTGTTGTCAAGCAGTGATCAGTGACAGGAATAAAGTTGGGGACAGTCAGTGGGGCAGAAAGGGAAGTAATGTGCCTCCCTGGAGGCATAGCTCGGCATGGGGGGGGGCTGATTCTAAGGATCACCAGGGCAGTAGCAAGGAGGTAGGAGCTGGATGTCATTGTCCACATGGGGACAAATGACCTAGCAGGGAAAGTGGTAGACATAGGGGCAGTGAAGGAGGATATTAGGGACTTGAGAAGAGGCCTTAAGCAAGTAGCACACTCCGTAGCATTCTTGGAGGTACTGCCTATGTATAGCAAGAAGAAAGGTATGGACAGCTGCACCAGGGAATTCAATGTATTGTTCAAGGCTAGTGCAGACAGGAGTGTTTCAGTTTCATTGGGGACTGGGGCCCCACCTGTGGGGGATGAAGGACTGTACAAGCCAGACAGCCTGCATCTGTCCAAAGGGGGCACAAAGATCCTTGGTGTAAAGTTGAAATGTTTCTTCTGCAACCATTTAAACTAGTTGAGATTGGAGGCAAAAGAAAGCAGGGGATATCGTATTGCCCCCCCCCCCGCACCACCCCTCACAGGAAGAGACAGGCATAAAAGAGGATATTTGGGTCAAAGGATCACCAATAATACAGAAATCCTACATAGGTAACATGGAGGAGAAAACTAAAAACAGGACAAAATGCTAAAAGGGGATGGAAGGGAGGGAGGCAGGGGAGTAAGGGGGGAGGTGACTGAATGTGAGAGCAATATGTACAAATACCCACAGCCTGGGAAACAAAATCCCAGACCTGGTGGCATTGATGGTGGAAATGGACTTGGATATAGTGGCTGTTACAGAAACTTGGTACACAGAAAACTATGAATGAGACATAGCCATACCAGGATACATACTTTTTAGAAAAGATAGGGACAGAAGGAAGAAAGGGATGAGGGGTGGCCATGTACATGAGGGAGGAAATCAAAGCAACTGCGGTTCAGGTGCTGCAGGAGGGAGCTGAGGCACTGTGGGTCACCCTAGAGACAGGAAATGGTACCAACATTAGAACAGAAGTGATCTACAGACTTCTGGCACACGGGGAAGAGACAGACAAAACACTAGTGGAAGCCATCCACAAAATGGCAGCCAAAGGTGAAGTACTACTACTAGGGGACTTTAATCTGCCAGATGTAGATTGGAGCACCCAGACTGTGAGTACAGCCAAAAGCAGAGACATCCTGACCGCACTGCAGGGGGCATGCCTGCAACAGCTTGTGGCTGAACCCATCCATGAAGAGGCTATACTAGACCTGGTGCTTACCAATGGGGACAGGGCCAAGGATGTTAAGGTAGGAACTCACAAAAGAACCAGTGACCAAAGGACAGTATGGTTCAATGTAACCACAGTAGAAGAGGCTAACCACACAAAAGTAAAGGTCCTAGATTTCAGAAGGGCCAATTTTGACAAAATAGCGGAATATTTCAGGGGAACCCTGGCAAAAGAGGATGAGGGGGAGGAGAGTGGAGAAGCAGTGGTCCAATCTCCAGGGGGGCATAGCAGAGGTACTGAACCTCTGTGTTAAACAGCAAAAGAAGAGTACAAGAAAGAAACAACCACTTTGGTTATCGAGGAAAGTGGCCAGGAAAGTGAGAGAAAAAAGAAGGGCCTTCAGGAGATACAAAGAAACACAAAGGGAAGAGGACAGGGAACATTATCTAGAGAAGCAGAGGGAGGCAGGGAAGGCAGTCAGCAGCGCCAAGGTGAGAATGGAAGAACATATAGCACACACTATAATGAAAGGTGACAAGACCTTCTTCAGATACATTAGTGAGAGGAGGAAGACCAGGGGTGGGATTGTCAGGATAAAGAAGGAGGTAGGAGGGTGTGCAGAGGAGACCTGGGTTTGAATCTCACAGCCCCCACTTGCATACTGTATGACCCTGAGCAAGTCACTTAACTTCTTTGTGCTCTTAGCTTGCACCTGTAAACAAGCTTTTAGCTTAATGTCTCTCTCCTGGTAAAACAGGTAACACAGGAGGAGGACATAGAAAAAGCAGCAATACTGAACCAATACTTTTGTTCAGTTTTCATGAAGGAAGGGGAAGGCAGAGGTCCACAACTCAGCAAAAACCAAAAAAGCTGTCTGGGAAGGGAGATAGACACCACTTCATTCACAGTAGAGAGATTCCCAGAGGAACTTGGGAAACTGAAAATAGATAAGGCAATGGGGCCAGATATAATTCACTCCAGAATATTAAAAGTGCTCAGAGAGGTCCTGGTGGCCCCACTGACCACCCTATTCAACAGATCACTGAAGACAGGGGTGGTCCCAGAAGACTGGAGGAGGGCTAATGTGGTCCCTCTCCACAAAAGTGGGAACTGAGAAGAGGTAGGTAACTACAGACCAGTCAGCCTGACCTTGGTGGTGGGGAAATTGATGGAAGAACTGCTAAAGGAGAGGATTGTGTCATTCCTTGAATCTAGAAGAGCACAGGATCTAAGGCAGCATGGATTTACAGTGGGAAGGTTATGTCAAACAAATCTAATAGATTTCTTTGACTGGGTGACCAGGGAGGTGGACCAGGGAAGGGTGATGGATGTGGCCTACTTAGATTTCAGCAAAGCCTTTGATACTGTCCCACATAGAAGGTTGGCAAACAAGTTAGGCAGCATGGGGTGGGTCCCAAGGAGGTAAACTGGGTCAGAAATTGGTTGAGGGGCATAACACAGAGGGCGTTGGTGAATGGTGTTCAATCAGATGAGAGGGAGGTGACCAACAGGGTGCTACAGGGATCAGTCCTGAAACCAGTCCTCTTTAATGTCTTCATAAGTGACATTGTGGTGGTGCTGGAGGGGAAAGTGTGTATTTTTGCAGACAACACTAAGATCTTCAACAGGGATGACACTCCAGAAGGGATAGAAGAAAATGAGAAAAGACCTAAGCAGATTGGAGGAGTGGTCAGAAGTGTGGCACAGCTAAGATTCAATGCAAAAAGTGCAAAGTCCTGCATTTGGGGAGCAGAAATCCAAGGGAGGTAAACAAGATGGGGGGGGTACTGACAGCCACCAAGCATGAACAGCACCTGGGGTACTCATACTGTATCAAATGACCTAAAGGCAACCAAACAATATGAGAAGGCTGAAAGCCAGTGGGATGCTGGGGTGCATAGGGAGAAGTATCACCAGCAGAAAGAAGGAGGTGGTAATGCCACTGTACAGATCACTGATGAGACCTCAGCTTGAGTACTGTGTGCAGTTCTGGAGACTACATCACCAGAAGGGCATAACAGACTGGAGGCAGTCCAGAGGAGGGCTACAAAGATGGTGCAGGGTCTGCATGAAAAGCTCTATGAGGAGAGGCAGATATATTATGATAAACTGAAACTCTGTTCCCGAGTTTCATTAGGCTGATGCTGTTTGTCCAAAACACACTTGCCCGATATGCAAAATTCACTGATGGCGGAGGTAATTTCCATGTTTTGGGGGCTTCACCCCCCCCCCACTCCCCTTACTTAATATAATCAACTCTGCGACAGGCAGATTTTGAATGTCAGGCAAGTGCATTTTGGGTGAACAGAGTCAGGCTAATGAAACTTGGGGAACAGAGTTTCAGTTTATTGTAGTACTACTGGAGAGGCTAGGGGAACTCAATATGTATTCCCTGGAGTAGAGGGGGGGGCATGATAGAAATGTTCAAGTACCTCAGGGGTATAAACAAGGTACAGGAAGGTAGCATCTTTAAAAAAAGAAGATGTGCAAGAACAAGGGGGCACAAAATGAAGTTGGGGAGGTTCAAGAGTACCATGAGGAAGTACTTTTCCACTGAAAGAGGGGTGTATGCTTGGAATGGCCTCCCAAAGGAGATGGTAGGGCAAAAACAGTTATGGAATTCAAGAATGCATGGGATAGACATAAGGGTACCCTAGGGGCAGGCAAGAAAGGATGAGTTGCAGATCAGCTAGGATCTGTGGTTTGTAATAGGTAGGTGAAATGGGCAGACTGGGTGAGCCACATGGTCTTTATCTGCTGTCACCTTCTATGTTTCTATGATCAAATAAACATTAATCTGACCAGCCCAGTGGAGCAGCAGTAGCATATCTCAATGCAAGCAGGGAAACCTAGGTTAGTATATGATCTTTGTAATTCCGTACTGAGGTTGGCTGGGGTCAGGAGCATTGCAGCTGTAAGGTCCTTGATTCCCAGAATGGGAAGGACTAGGCAGCTCAGCATTCAAGCTCCCCCTGCTGGCTGATCAAGGAATGGCATTGGTTTCTGTGGGGAAAGGAAATGCTCAGCCATTTTCTTAGATGGACAAAGGGATAGGTAGTTATATTTAAATAAATAAATACCACATTGGTATAAGTTTGAAAGCATGCCCATACAGTTTAAAGGGCCCCGGTATAGAGGGTCTTGTGTATTTTTTCTTCTTTTTCCTAACATAGTTTTTGATCAAATTTATAATAATGTTGTTGGTATTTTGCTTGCAGCTGACTGGGTTCAAAAGGACTGGTTGATTGATACATAAGTGATTAAGTTCTGCAGCTGCCCCATCCCCCTGACAAAGCCTTAGTGAAAGATGAAGTGTTGGGAGGTAAAAAAAATGTTGCTTGCTAATTAACTGCATGGGCACATTTTCAAACTCATACTGACGTGGTATTGGTTTATTTAAACTAAACCATCTATCTTTTGCATGAAAGAATGCCACAGAATTATTTATTTGTATAAATGTTGTAGGTTAAATACTCTATTCGTTGGTGCCTAGTGCTTGTTCAGCATGACTGTGATAGCTACTAATCCACTGGGAACAGAAGGAACAAACAGTAACAAAATAGAATAAAAAAGCACAATAATTGTTCTGCTATGCTGATATGTTTTTTTCAAGCACACCCACAAATATGATCTTGTGCAGCCACATGGTTCTTTAGATAATGAATTTAAAATATAATGGAAACTGCAATTTCTATTCAGTGAAAAAAAAAAACGTACAAAGTCAAGAGCTATGTTCGACTATTTATACAGTGGAAAAATGTGTAATAGAACAAGGGTGTTTGAGATGAAAAAAAAGCAAAAATGGTGCCCATATGATATAAACATCAGGTTTTAATATCTAGGAACATTGTAATAGATGCAGTCAGAATGTATTTCTTGTAAAACCTTACGTGGAAAAATGAATTATGCACTGCAAAATGACATATGCACAGATTTGATTTGACTATAATAGACTTCAAAGCATCTCTTGAAGGGCCATTTAAAAGATTGTTCCCACCTGACCTCTTTTAGCAATGACACATCCACCGGGAATACTTTTTACTGTTGGATATTTTTTTCAGATGAAAGTCATGCACAGTGTTCTGACGCGTGGCAGATCATTTAAATTAAAGCAGCATATTTGGAGCTTATTTGTAGCCAAAAAGCAAACTGTACAGGATACTAAGATTTAGACTGGATTTGCTCATCTCTCTTTACTACAACTTATTGGCAGCAATACCCATGTCACAATTAAAAACATATAAAATTACCTGTACATAGTTCTCACTTACCTGTTCACAGATAGCGCCTGTCATTGTTACAGGAAAAGGCCTAACATTACCCCTTCCCAAATTTTCCCTTTTCCTTTGGTTACTGAAGAGTTTTAACTCCTTTTTCTCCTCCTCATCCAAAGAATGGCAGTATCGTATCTGAAATGCCAGAAAACATATTGTTATACATCTGAAAATTCAGCACATTCCAGACTCTGTATAGTTTCTCTGTTGTAGTTCTACATCTAAAGCTGTAAAGTTGGTATCTAGGTTCCCTATTTTATTAGACACTAATAAAAGGAAATGTACTAGGCTATCATGGTAGCACAGCAAGCTAGAAGGCTGGATGAGAGCCTTCTGTAATGCAAAGAAAGATGCCTGACTTGTTCAGCAGAAAGATGGATAGCCAGCATTTAGGGATACTCAGTGGTTCATGAACAAAGTAGATGCTGATGCATCTGTTTATTCCCAGTCTGCAATAAGCAGAATGCTAGCATGATTTTCAAAGGGCCGGAGTCTCTGTGCCGAATTCCCTGGTACAAGGCAAAATCCCTACACCTGCAAAAATGCCATTTTCAGCATTTTATGCCCACTATTGATATTTTCATGTTTTTCACAGTTACAGAAAAAATGCCACCCTTGGTAATATCACACATATCATTTTTCCAGAGATGCACAAAACAATATGCAAAAGCTGCCATAAAATGTGGAAAAGGTTACAAAATGGCAACCTTTTTGAAAATTAAGTGCATGCAGAAAAAATTGTAGTTGTGCAAAGAATCCTTCCTCGCAGATCCTTTTTTTTCAGCATGTGTGCAATTTTTGAACATCCTGCCCCAGAATTCCAAAATGTTAAAAAGTGGTGGCAGGGAAGGGAGACCTTTCATAAAGATCTGAGATAGTTCCAGGTGCAGTTGGACTTCTTTTAGTATCCACACAGTCAGCAACAAGCACGTCTGTCTTAGCTCTGTCTATGACTCTGATATAGATAAGATTATGGGGGCAGGGCCGGGGAACATAAGACTGAAAGATGGAATAAGGTCTTTACTGCCCAATATGACCATGCTTTATTGCTTTAGTCTTTGATATTATTTAACCCCATGAAGCTATCTAATAGTAGAGACAAGGAATTAATTGTTGGATTATAAACCTCAGTGTCTGGTATACTGTTCCACAAGTCCTCAACTCTTTGTGTGAAACAGCTCCTTTTCAGCTCTGTTTTTAAATTATTCTCCCCTTAATTGTCATTTGTGACCTCCAGTCCAATGATAGTCAATTTTATTTTTAGTAGTAAGGCATCTGATTATATATTTTTCCCTAGAGTCTTGTGACTAGCAATATCATCACTCTCCTCTCTAGTGTAAAGAGGCATAGATTTACCTATCTCTCACTGTAGTCCATCTCTGATATGGTATGTCATCAGGAAAACAATTCAACTCCCCAACAAATAAGACATTAAGAACCCAGTCATTTAACCAAATGTTTTTTTTCCAAATGCAGTAGTTTTTTCTTTTTGCACATCCTCCACTGGGCACAGAGGTTTCCTGCCAGCCCTAACACTGTGGCATAGCTTTATTTGTAGAAAGGCATCTTTGGATCCCAGTAGTCATCATTCTGTCAGGTGTGGTGATTTTCTCCTATTTGCCTCCCTGCCCTTGCTCTTCCCACATGGCCTTGAGGTGACAAGTTCCCAGCACCTGTGTGGAAGTGCCTGAGCTCTTTGCTTCATCATAGGGCTCACTGTCAGTGGAGTCACCAGAGGTATAAATTTTGGGAGGCTAATTCACCACAATCAAAATCCTAACAAAGCTAGGGGGTCCGGGTGCATGACCCCCCTGAAAAGTTTGAGATTTTTACCTTCAAATGGTGGCATTTCCTGCATTTTAATTGTGAAATTTATGTTTGAGAAGCCTGGTTATCATGACATCTATTAAATGGTACCAGTGAGAACAATGAAAAGAGAGACACCATTATCCCAGCAGATCTGCTGGGAAGGTTACAGTCCCCCACAGCAAATAAGAGACCATTCAGACATCATTATCCCAGCAGATCTGCTGGGAAGGTTACAGGACCCCAGAGCAAACAACCACTTCCATGCTGCATAATTCTGAACAAGTCACTTAACATTCCTGCCCTTAATTTCTCTGCATGCCCTCTCTCTCTCTCTCTCATCAATTTCTGTAGTCTTTGCATCTCCTTATGTGCTGCAAACTATCCATCTGCTCCCCCTTTTCCTGGATTCTAAGGAGTTTGGGGATGACTTGTATGATTGTGTCTATGTAGATTGCTATATAAAAAGGCAGACAAATTCTCTCCCTCCCTCTTTGGATTGTAAAGCACTCAGGAATACAGTCTGAATGAAAGGTGCTATATAAATCAAACTTTCTTTTCACACAAGCCACAGGCACAGATCTCCCTTCTCTAAACTGCCAAACAATTGTGTAAAGACTCATGCTGCACAGCCTTTTAGATGTGTACCACATCTGTGCCTGTCTGAAAAATATACCTGCTGTGCAAGCAATGCTGACTGTGTTGGTATGGCAGTTACCGAAAGGTGGTCACCAATCCCGATCCCAATTTATGTCAATCACTCCCAGTCCTGTCCAGGTGTTCCTTCTCATAAGGCAAGGCATACCAAACCTCTCATGCTTCTGAAACCACTGAACAGAGCCCAGGAGACTAGAGGAGGCAGAGTGCATTTGTTGTAACTGCCCCCCCCCAGCGCTCCCTGTCAGATTGGGATCCAACTAACCTGGGAGTGATGATGACAAATCCCTGCCCCAAGCTCTGAGCTCTCCCATGGTGACGTTCTGACTCCTGTCCCAATGTTCTCTTTGTTGACAACACAGTTCACAGCAGCCAGCCACCAGCATACTCAGTCCACTCAAGAGACTTACTTTCTTTTTTCTCCATCAGACTTGTGAGTGGACGAGTGTAGTGCCCTAAAGTTTGCCAGGCAAGCAGAACAAAGAGGTTTCAGGGAGGAAAAGGGTTAATTCCCCACTCACCCCATGCACAGCCAGCTGGCTTATTGACCAAACTGGCTGGCTGGTCATTTCCTGTCTCTATTCCCCTTCCCCCCTCCTCCCCTCCTGGAGCCTTCTAGCACTGGATCCTTTGCCTTGGCCAAGCCAGGTCTCCGGCCAGTGCCTAAAGGGGTCATAAATCAGCCAAATGTGCTGATCTTAGCTCCAGATACCCAATTATCTGTCCAAATGCCAGGTCCACCTCTAGGCTAGAAAGAGTCTTCCCTGCTAGCCAGCGGCAGTTCTGGACTGACAGAGTAGAGGGCACAGGAGTACAGATGGCTGGAGGCTTACCCGAAGCTCGAGTTTGTAGCTGCTGGGTGGCTGCTCCTCTGTAGCCAGTGGTCCTCAGAGGTCTCCAGCAGCAGCAGTCACACCTTATCTCTGGAAAAGGACCAGCAGTCCTCATGATGGCCAGCAGCAGCTGGTTCCATAGGGTGAGCTCCCTTTAGTTGTCTGCTCCCTTGGTTTGCAGTTTTTGTATTGGGGTTTTCTGGGGTGTCCTGACACTGGGTGCCTAGTAGTGCATGTAGCACAAGCATCACATTTCATATGCAAAGTGATGAGGGTAATGCTCACCCAGGTTCTCTTTTGTTCTAATAAAAACATGGCTTGGCAAGTCTGTTAGTTTGCTTCCTGTTATTTTGCAGAACAAATGTGGAATGGTTTATGTTTTTGGGGGGCTGCCATTGCAGTTCCCCTGCCTCCCCTATCCAGTATGCTGGCTGTTTTGTTTTTTCTGGCATTGACATTGGGTGTTGCCATACATGGGGCTGCCATTGCAGTCCCCTGTCCCTCACCCCTTTGTTTATTTCCTCTAGTGCCACCTGCTCATCAGCAGGCTGTTGCCCTGCCCAGCTTTGCTGGAGTGGTTATTTTTCTTCTCTTCTTTGTTTTGTTAAATTTCTTTCTCTTCCCCTTTGTGGGGGCTCCAGGTTGCTTCCCATCCCTTTGCCTGGCCTTCTGTGCTGGTTGCAGGGTGTGGTGTCCTTTTGGGGGGCCTCTTTACTTTCTGTCTTCAGTTTTGCCATTTTTTTGTTTTTATGTTTATCTGTTTTGTGGGCTCCTCAAACCCCTTTCTTGCTCCGGTCCCCTGAGATGATCCCCTACTGTAGTCCTTCTCCTGTAGCACCCCCCTCCCTTCGAATGAAGTGACGGCATCCGTTTTGGTGGTAATTGGTGGTGGAGTTCCCCTGCTCAGCTTTCCCCACCTCCCTTCCACAGTAAATTAGTGCCACTGCAGTTGCAGGCCTGGGTACCCAGCTGATTGTGGTCCATGTGGCATTCACCAAGAGGGGACAAGTTTGGCAGATGGACCATGAGGTGTAGCAACAAAGTGTGTCTGAGCAGAAACCAGCACCTGGACCACTAAAGTTCAGTCCTGCCACTGTTCAGGGGCAACCAAAACATTGGGAGGGAGCAGAGCTCCCTGACCTCCACCACTAGCACCACCAACAATCGCAGCGGTATCTGGAGTCCTGGGCCAGGCAAAGAAAAAGGAAAGTGCACTCCATGTGGTAGAGCTACAAAGTGCTGACTCTAAACCATGTCTTCTTTTTTTCCTCAGCAAGCAGTGAAGCTGTGAGTCTTTAAATTTGTCAGCGAAAATGATTGGGGGGGCTTGAGCTTACATTAGGGGGGCTTCAGCCTCCCCAAAAACAGCCTGGTGACACCACTGCTCACTGTGGGAACAAAAAGCTGGCCACCTTCTCCCATCCAGGATGCACAGCACCCAGTCCTGGTATTACATTACTAGCAGTAGTAGTAGTACTAGGAGTAGTAGTAGTTGTAGCTTTATTTCTCTGAGGAACCCTTCCCCAGAGGCTCAGGGCACCATTACAAAATACACAGACAGAAGAACAAAACAAACACATCAACATGTAAAGGAATAATTAAATCAGTGTTCAGTATGTCAATAACACACTAACAAAAACAAGTTAATAAGCTAACTCAAACTAATTGTTAAATATTAGGGAACAACTTGACATGGGGACCGTCATTCCCCAAAAGCTTGTGCAAAAAGATAAATCTTGAGATCCCTTTTAAAGGTCTCCACCAAGGGGCCCTCAGGAGACAGTTTCATAGGACCGGGCCCACCACTTTAGGACCAGGTATGCTATTACATAGAGCCAAGGCTTGAACTTGGATCAGGGTCACCTGAACTGTAATGGGATGTGCTACTGCTGGGCTAGTAGGGTGGCCCAACAAGAAACACTTTTAATTACAAAGCTACCATCTTCAGCTTGAACAGAAAGCCTTTTTTAACAACAAATTATATTTAGTTCCAATCTGGGAAGAATGGGGGTTGGGTGACCTGACACTTTGCGAAGACTTTGTATTTTAAATCTATTTCATTTAAAACAAAGGTGGTCCAGCCCATTGGTGCAGTGGTAGAGCTACCACTCATGTCACTAGTGTCCTGAGTTTGGCAGCGAGCGTGGAGTGTCAGAGGGCCAGCTGGGGGGAAGAGGATCGAACATCCGGAGGACTGCTCTGCTCCTCTGAGGAGGGAAGGGTGTGCAGAGCTCAGTGTTTGCCTGGCCCCTAGCAGTATGCTAGGGGGAAAGGCTCCCAGCATTGCCTTGATAAGGGCAAGAGGTGGGGAAGACATTGATGGTTGACTCACGGAAGCATGCACCGCATGTCATCATTGCACACCGCACTGTAAGGAGAGATCAAGGGAAACAACCTCTAGGGGCAGGATGGTGCTCAGTCCCACACAGGCTCTGCTCCTGGCTAGCTGGGCTTGCCAGTCCAACTACTGGATCCAACTCTCAGCACCGGGGATTGGGAAACACCGCCAACTCCACCCGGGGGGCAAGCCCTGGCAGTACTGGCTGGCAGGTAAGTCCTGATGGATGCCAGTGTGACGGCGCTGGGGGGTCTGAGCTGGAAGGGGCTGGCCAGAGAAGCAGGAGGAAAAACAGAAACAAAAAACACCCAAAAAAGAAACATAGGCAGTGTTTAGAAGGGCCGCATGTATGCCAGTATTGACAAGAAACAGTAAATAGTTATTTTATTTATTTATTATTTTATTTAGATTTTGATGACCGGGTAAACCCACTGAGAGCACTGGTCCCTTTTTCAGGGGCGACCAGGGGTTAAATTACATACACCAATATTGCATACATCAGACAGTAGTACAGGGAGTAGAAGTGAGACAACATCAACTGGAGAGACAGTAATTACAGGAAGTCAAATCCGGTGGAACAATAGGAAAGAAAAAGAAAGTATTTTGGTATAATGTAATACCTTCCAGGCAAACTTTTAACAATCTTCTTATACTGTAGGAGAGCTCTGAGTGAAACCATGTTTTAAAGTATTTATTTTGTGGTCTGAACATTGCACAGATCCTGGTTTTAGATGCTTTAGGAAGCATAATGATAGAACTACCAGAATGGGAAATCCTGAGAAGAGGAAACAGGAAACTAGTGGATCAAAAGGCTGAGCGAAATACTAACATACTAAGAAATCAGCAGAGTAGGCCCTATGGTCTGTCGAGTCTGCTAGGGGATCAGTGCCCAGATAGGGCACTATTAAGGCCACCCCCACCCTCCACATGAGGTCCCCCACCCCCATCTCCTGATGGGGTTCTGAGATGCACCCTCCCCCTATGCCTATCTCAGCCTCTCTTGAACCCCTCCACAGCTGCAACATCCACCAGCTCCATGGGCAGAGCATTCCAGGCTTTCATCACCCTCTCAGTGAAATAGCATTTCCTTGTCTCCCCCATAGTCTCCCACCAACCAGCCTCATTGCGTGCCCCCTGGTGATCCCCCTCCCTCAGCTGAAGCACCCTATCCTGGCTTACCCTATTTATTCCCTTAAGATATTTAAAGATCTCAATCATATCCCCTCTGTCCCTCCTCTCCTCCAGGGAGTACAGGTTGAGCTCCTTGAGTCTCTCCCCATAGGACTTTTCCCCCAGATCCTGCATCATCCTGGTCGCCCGCCTTTGGACCCTCTCCAGAAGAGCAATATCCCTTTTTAAGTAAGGATGCCAAAACTGCATGCAGTATTCAAAGTGTGGTCTAACCAGGCAATTATACAGCAGAAGGAGCGCCTCTCAGCTTCTCACTGTAAGAGTCTTGTTTACTCACTGCCTGTTATTGCTGCCATAATGGCATGAGAGCCAGTTAAAGCTGTCTGCACTTTGTACTTGCACTTTGTTCTTTAATAAAGACGTTTGATATTTGCCCTTAAGTCTGGGTGATGACCATTTGTTTTGCTGGATCAAAAGGCAAATGTATTGCAGAAGTGCTGCTGGTGGGTATTAACGGAGCATGCCTGACAGGGGCAGCAATGGGTGGTGCATCCAAAGAAACATTGCCCTCTTTAGGACTGAGAATTCAATGTTTAATCGCCACAGTTGATGGCCTCACTGAAAAGTTCAGCTTCATGAATACCAGCATGGTTATACACAAATCTGCAGTGGGCAGTGTTAAAACTTAGATGGCATAGATAAAAAAGCATGCTACTGCTATGGGTGCAGTTGTAATGTAGGTGATGGAAAGTAAGCACTGTAAAGCTTATTTAGCCATGGGATGATCTTTCCTGCAAAACTGAGGGATGTACACAATACTCAGATTTAAATTTACTCTGGCTCTGTGGATGCTGGTTGTTTTGCAGATATGGCATTAATGAAAGATGAAGCACCAATTGTTCATGAAGCAGAAGAATTGGAGGAAAAGTGACCTAAGACAGGGTTATGGTTACAGACTTTCGGAGAAGGGTACTTCTCTGTTTTGGGTAGTGTTCCATTTGGGATGCATACATATCTGAAGTGCTTTTCTGAGTACATAAGTGCATTTTACTAATTCATGCTCCTCGGATCTTTTGTTACTGGAATGGCTCAGAATTTGGATGCACAGAGTGATGCTGCTCTACTTAAGGCATTGCATTTATGTGCTCCATTTGGAGAATCTTATTTCTCAGCTCTGTTGTATTGGTGGCTGCACATTTTACTTCCTTTGATAACAGTTGTAGATGGCTTAATATTAATAATGGTAACATTGCTTAAAGTAGAACATGCACACCAAAGCTTCAAATGGGGTGTGGACTTTGGGACATTTCATTTTAGAATATTTTCTTTGTTACTGCTTGGCCTTTTGGCTAGGATCAAGTATAGGAATATTTTCTTTAGCATCTTGTATGCAACTCATAGGTTGAACTCTAGCAGTGTGTTAATAGTTAATTATGAATACTGTATTGTTTTCTGTTCTTTAGTAACTGAGTAAGGCCCACAAGGCACAAGTGCCTGTTTGCAGTGGTGACCCGGGAGAACTGTGGAGGTTAAGTGACATACTCAGAGTTACTCATTATGCAAGTGGAGGTTTTTAGAATCAAACCCAGGTCTACTGGATTTACTGTACCAAGCTCATTAACAGCTCATTACTCTCTTCTAGGCTATAATGCCAGCCCCAATATAGACTAGAGTTTAGAATAACAAGCTGTGTATGAGCTTGCTTAAGTAATTCCTCCATGTGAGGTGTTACTGTTTGCCTGATGCATGTCATTATTTCACTTTTGTGTATTAAGGAAAATTTCTCTTTAGTTAAACCTTATCTGGTCTGTTAGATGTATGTACTTGTTCTGCAATTCTAGATTACTAAAAATAATAAACATAAAATACAAAAAATAGATTAGAAAGAGGTTGAGCACAGGGGAGTTATGGGACTTGTTCAAGGTTACACAGTGAGTAAATGGTGGCTGTAGAACTCAAACCCAAGGTTCACAGATCTGCACTTTTACCACTAGGCCAAAATGCCATCCTGAAAAAATGGTGTTGGACACAAGAAATAATTTATCTCTCCACCAGGCAGTTCTCAGCACATAGAGGTACAAGACATTGCTACCCAAGGTCTTGAGTCTGCTAACACCTCTATCTAATTATCAGCCATGTTGTTTCCATCTGTTTATGCTTGTGACTTCAGAGTCCAATGGCTCCATTAGCCAGAGGGAATATGTTCTACTATAGACAAGGAGATTATTGAATAAGTAAGGGACAGAAAGACAATTACAAGCATAAGTCTAAAAGGAAAAAGGAGGAGTTGGAAGCAATGGTAGTGGAGTGGAATGTTGTTTCAACATTGTCATTACAGGAGTATAGGGAAGAGGGCACAAGAGAAAAAGAAATAAAAAAAAGTAACTCAAAGTTTATTTAGAAAGGGAAGAATGGCTTCCCTGGCAGACTACTTTGTAAAGGGACCTGGTTGTATGTCTCAAGCTTGGGATCCCATTTGGGTCAGAAGGATACTGAGTGAAGTCCACTTGGATACACTCTTTCTCCAGGAAGGGCTCAGGGTATATGCCATTTAATGTGTGCCCACTGGATACTCAGTGGTGTGGGTTGTGCTGGACAGAACCTTTCAGATGGGCCTCCTAATGCATGGAACACAGGCATGTATACTCTGATGGTGATGTCATACACCATGCCCACAACATAGATCTATCCTCTCCAACCTTCTTGGCTATTAATGCGTTATCCTCTCCCTTCTGGGATAGTTGCCACACAAAGGAAGCCTGCTTGGTGGCTAAGGGAGGAACAGGTGGATTGACCTCGACAGCGGAGGTAGGCAAGGCTATGAGGCAGCAGAGAGCCACCATGGAGCCCCACAGAAGAGAGGGGTGGTATTGGGAAAGAAAGCAGAAAATCAAGAAATGGAGAAGTAAATAAACAAAAGAATAAAAAGTCAAAATATATAACATGGGTAAGGATATCCTGGTCTCTAATTGAGGCAGGTTGACACCCATAATTTGATTTCAGTACTATCATCAGGGGAAACGAGTACTCGTACCAACCTGCTACATTGTGCAAAATACCAATTTGCCACCTCAGAATTCTAGTTTCTACACTGGCGGCCATTTTTTCTATACATAGAAAAAAATGTCATGCATCATACCTGTAACTATGACTGACACCACCCAAATACGTTTTTCTTACAATAGCCTTTCAGTTTTCTGTCCTCTTTATCTTGTAACTTTTATATTAAACTATACACTCATTACACCTGTGTTTCTCCTTCAGTGTAGCCTGTTTACTGCCTCACCACATACTCACTACTACACTGACTCACTCAAACCCTCTCTCAGTTACTGTTAGTAAAATAAACATAGTTTTTTAAAATGTCTGTACTTGTTTTTAAATTATTAACATACCGAAAGCTTGCTATAGTTATTGCACCATCTCCTCTGTATCAAAGCAGCCATGTGTACAGCAGCTCAAAAATTCCATCCCCATAAAGAATATCAAATGCACACTATAACTACTGGTACTGTTACATGAACGTTAAACTATTACACTGACACACCAAAAATACTCAAGAGAAATCTTCAGTAAAAATACACAAACATTTTCAAACTTTAACAGGGTCTGTGCAAACTCCTAATACAGTGTGTGTGTGTGTTTGTGTGAGGGAGGGACAGGAAGGAAAACAAAGAGAAAGAAACAGCAAGTCACAGTTTCACCTACTTGTAGTGGGGCTAGGGATAATTTTTGCAAAACTCTTCACCATTTTAAATGTGTTGCCATTGTTTTACTATTTTTGCCAAAAAACAATTTCATTAAGCACAAAAGAGACACTCTAGGGAGTAATAACATAAATGCAGTTCCGGGGTGCTCCTTGGTATGCATTTATATAAGTACTAACAACACCCAGTTATGTCTTAATGCTTATGTACAATATTATGTTTTACTAAGCTCTTCCCAGTGACACAGAAATCATGCTGACCATACTCACTCTTCAGCAAAAAAAAAAGAAAATAGCCTTGACACTGTCATGCAATGTTAATTGTTTAGATAAGAAAGTTGAGCTAACTCTATAACCTGAAACAGTTCTTCAGCCAACAGCAAGTTGCTGCTTTCAAGAGCCTCTGATGTGTTTTGTGAGCATTGAAAAAAAAGTATATTTTAGACACATTCCTGCTTATGTTTTATTTATTCATGTTTTTTAGTGTGCCAGTGATAATTACTAAAATGTACACAAAATTCTACAGAAAAAAGGACAGTTCCAAACAGTTGTCAAAAATGAAACAGTGTTTCAAGTTTTATAAAAAAAACTCTGTCTTGTTCAAATTTTGTCTAGTTGTACTGTTTGCTGGGGGGGAGGCATTTTACTATTGAAGAGCAATGGCATCGTTATTGCTATAAGTAAAACTTAGATTGTTTTAATAATGACATTGTTAAGGTAAGACATAGAGTCCCTGTAATGATGTCACTGTATATGAAAAAGCCCAGTGCTGTGGCAGTAGTGCTACAACCCACCACACCAGTCACCCAGTTTTGGGAGTGGACCAGGGTTGCTGGGGGGCAACCAGGGGGAAGAGGATAGAGCCTCCACTGGATTCCTCTCCATTCCCAGCGGGGGGAGGGTTAGCCACATCACCGTCAACTGCCACCAGGTGGAGGCCTGGTGTTGGCGTAGGCTGAAGGATGAGAACAGAGTGCACTGTTGGTTTAATGCAGTATGTGTGTGTTTCCATGCGGCACATGCTGAAGTCTATGCCATAACATGAGGGCAGGACCTGGGGGGAAAATGGGCTGAGTGGGTTAATTGAAGACTGGCCTGCCATCCCCCAACCTGTCCCACCTCCCAAAGATGTAAAACACCAATGTCTGGATGAATGTCTCAGTGGGAGAACACCCCCAACACATGGGGCAATCTGTGGGGGATAACCTAGAGTCAGGTAACATTGGGGGGGGGGTTGGAGGATGCAGGCCCAGGACTGATAGCCACCCACTCAATACTGGGAGCATACAAATATCCCTGGAAACAAAAGAGACACTAGGAGTGCCCTGGGGACATGGTTTAAGTAAGCAATCATCACAATAAAGCAATATATTCTAAATGATGAGGCACGTCATTTCAATTAACTAGCATTGAGAACTACTGGATCTCTTCTCTTGTGTATAGTTGTAGTCTTGTATGACAGCACTGAGGAGAATTACAGTCAACATTTGCAGAAACATATGCTGTGCAGAGAATGTTGACTTGTGTGTGCATGCCTAGGGTTACCTTTACTTTATTTGCTGCCACAGGTGTTTTTTTTTTCTAAAATTTTCTACTAGTTTTATGGCCCCTGGGATCTCTATGTTTGAATTGTCATTGCTTTTCATTTTTCTACAATACTTCCTGTCCCATGTGACAAAGATGCCTCCAGGACTATCCATCCAGTGAGTGAGTGATAGCTGCAGCAGCAATCTGCTGCTAGGAGCCTGATGTTCTGTCATCAGCTAAATCACTCTTTGTAATCCAATCTTTTTGATTTCTAGGTATGTGGGTACAGTATGTCTTGCCAGCAGAAATGAATGTTTTGTTTTTAAAGCCTTTCATTTCATCAAACTACACACAGCTATAAAAAAAGCACACAAATCTCATAGGTCATCAGTGCTATAATTAGTGAAGATTCCAGCTGTTTCTTAACAGAATAGCCCACTCAGTTAATCCTCAGGTATTTGTCAGACTCTAAACATGCCCTTTATTAGTGTTCATGGGATAAGCAGAGATGCTTCACAGGTCTACTGCTGTAAACATCACACTAAACCAGCAATTGCTGAATCTATGGTCGTGGATGCATCACTGTCACATGGGGCAGAAAACAAAGAAAGATAGAAAAACAGAATTTGTTGGCAGAAAGGAACTACTTGGCCAACCCAGTATGCCCAAAAGAGGCATTGCAGGAAAAAGGGAAGCAATAAAAAACATACAAACTTAGAGATCCTCAGGTGCCATTTTGAAAGAAATACATACAAGCAGACATAGGAAAGGACTCACTAGGACTTCAGCCACAAATTAAAACACTCTGCACAGCATATTTTTTTTTATACATTTTAACAGCAATTCCACTTTAAAGTGGACCATTAAACTTCAGATGGGGGGGAACATTCCTTTTTGTTAAATAAAAAAAAATGTAACTTAAAAAACTATAAATCACTCTGGCTAACTCAAGTGATTTATAATGCATGTTTAGAATACTATGAGTAATGTCTCATATGGTATAAAATGTAATTTCACACAGTTCAGACAGATGGAACTGCTTCACTTTGCTCTCTGGTGCTTTCACCCAAACTGCTCAAGAACACTTATACCATAAGAAACATCTGTCAGAACACATGTAAACTTGGTACAGTGGTTTGCTTAGTGATTCATGAGAAATTAATTTTTTCTGCAAAACTTTATATCCCTTTAATATGAAAACAGGAGTACTGTTACCTAGACTTCAAGAGCTCTGGTTGTCAGTCTGACATCGCAATTCAGTGTTCCCATTTATAACAGATTTCACATATTCACATGGGAGGAACAACAATGACATCAGGATAGGGATATCACATTGAGTGAGATGTCCATTGAAAAAACTAATGTACAGGAGAATTATATTACGTCTTGGAATATTTCTAGCTTTTCAAAAAAATTGATGGACATAAAAATGGAAAGGTTCCTCTTAGCAAATCTAATTGTTTATCTGCAGAAAACATGGGCTCTTGAAGATTTGTGTCTCGGGGGATATGCTTCCTTTGAGTCGAGGGCCCAAAAGATTGCTAAACAAGGCCAACCATCGGGCAGCTTAGTAACATTCCACAAAATCACAGACAGAATTAGAATTAAAACAGCAGAACTTATCTCTACTAATATAATAACTGTAACAGTCGAATTGGACAATGAGTTGCTCATAATAATGAATGTATACTTCTCTCCCAGTAAATACTAAATCATCTTCGAATACCTTTTGGATAAATTTGGACTGACATTTGAACTCAGTAATTAATAAATATCCCCATGCAAATTTAATGTTGATGGGAGACTAATGCCAGAATGGGACTGCTCACAGTTGGATTGCTATGGGGCACTTTGATTGTCCAGAAATATACTCAGGATAGAACAATTAATGCACATGGGAAAATATTATATCATATTCTAGAAAAATATGGTCTAATTACCCTGAATGGTAGCACACTGGGGAAAAATACCACTTACTTTACTTTTCTAAGTGGGATGAAAGCAAGTGTGATTGATACTTTTGTATATTTCCTTGGCAAATTTATAATATTGCAAAGTTCGAAGTTGTTTTATGTTCTGAAAGTGATCATTACCCTCTAAAAATATCCATAGACTTACCAAAAGGAAACACAGGGACACAGACAGACATGCCTTCAGAAATTCAAATCAGAAATCAGAAAATAGTACAATATTCTTGGGATATAGAAGTAGATATTAGTACAATATTAAAGACTACAGAGATAAAAACCATAACAGAAAACATCATGGAGGAAAGCACTGCAACAGAAATGTGTAACTCAGTTCAAGCAGTAACAAACAAGATTCTGCCTATACTTTATAAATTTAATAAACCAAGCAACAAAGATCCTGGTATGATGAAGAATGCAAGAATTTTAAGAACAACCTGAACAAGATTATTAAAATAGTACAATCAAATAGAACTACAGAAAACATTCAACATTTGAATAAACAGAGAAAAGAATATACAACTCTTAACACAGAAATACAAGTACACCCAAGAACAATGGAAATCCATATTAGAGACAATAGAAAGTGGTGACCTTAAAAGTTTCTGGCTCGAAGTTGCAAGAGTGATAGGGAATTTTATGTCAAATATCTCAGCATATGTTCTAGCCACAAACTGGATCAACTATTATGAAAAATTATTTTATCGGGAAAGTGATCCTAATGAACACATTAACATTTTGTCACCATTAAAGGATGACCATACATCATTAAATATTACCCCTTGGGAAGTTTCTTTGGCAATATCAGCAACTAAACCCAATAAGATGCCAGGCCTTGATCGTGTTCCACTGTTTCTATACAAGGTGGAGCAGGAATGGTGGTGTGGACTTCTAGCAATGTTATTTAACAAAATAAAAGATGGGAATGTGACCCCCCCAGTCATGGAAAGAAAATATAATTATACCACTCCATAAGAAAGGAAATCCAAGAATGCCAGATAATTACAGACCCATTAGCTTCCTGGATAGGCTAACTAAAATATTCACAAGAGCTTTGTTGACCAGAATAAATAAATGGTTACAAGAAAATCATAAAATAAATAATTTTCAAGCAGGCCTTAGACAAAAATATTCAACAGTAGACCAATGTTTTGTTTTGTCATATATTATAGAAAAATATTATACTAAGAAACATCTGCCGGTATACATTACTTTCATGGCTTTCCAAGGTGCATTTGACAGAGTCAACAGAAATAAATTATGGCAGAAACTTAAAAACTTACAAATCAACCCAACTATACTGAGAATCATAATTAGGGATTTAAGTTTGTCATGGATGAGGTTTTAATGACTCATTGTTAGTTCATGAAATCATTAGTAAACAGTAGTAAATGTTGTGGCACTGTCATCATTGCTACATTCTGATGACACTAGTGAAAGTCATGGAAGTCCTGAATAAAGATCAAACATCATGGAATTAATGATGTGTATGACTGCCATGACAAACTTACATCCCTAATCATAATGAATCTTTATTCAGATAATAACACATACATCAGATATGATTTAGCTGGTAACCTGACAAAATCTTTTCAATCAAATCAAGGTGTTAAACAGGGTTGCATTCTGGCTCCTACTCTATTCAACCTTTTTATAAATGATCTGCCAGAAAAATTATTTCCTGTATCAAACCATTCCCCTTTAGTTGAAGGCATCACAGTGCCAGTCCTCATTTGTGCCAATGACTTGGCACCTTTCTCACTCTCGCCTGTTGAGATGGGCAGACAATTAAAGGTCCTTCAAACATACTGTACCAAGAATGATTTAACTGTAAACACAAATAATGATAATTGGCAAGTGTTTAAATATATCTGGCATATAAATTATATATCTTTAAAGATTGTTACAGATTATAGATACCTCAGTCTTCAAATTTCAAATAATATTGCATTTCATAAACTAAGAACTTACGTTTTGAACAAATTAACACAGTCAAAAAATGCATTGTTAAGATTTAATATTAAATATGGAGGAAATACAGTTACTGTAGTAACTTGAGCTGCAGAGATGAAAATGAACCGAACAGCTCTATCTGCAATTTAAATTTGGCTTGACAAACATGTCACAGAATTAGAAAAAAACATTTGCTTCATTGTATAAAATAATTTTGGGTTTACCAAGGTCCACTCTGGCTGTGGTGGCAAGGGCAGAATTGGGCTGAGTCCAAATTAAATATCTGGTGCTTATAGTAAAGATAAGGTATTGGCTTAGATGTTTAAATTTGGTTCAAATAGATTAGCATATAAATGCTTAAGTGAAAAAGCAAAATGCATAGAACAGGGCTCCTCCCCATGGTTAACGCAAGTAGTTACCATACTGAATAAAATAGGTCTTCACCATCTGTGGTCTGATCAGCAAAGAGGTATAGTAATATCAACTAAATTCATTCCTCTAATCAAAAATAGACTTTACAGGATCTCATGTGAAGAGGACATGGCAAGAATAAGGTCCTTAAAGGCCCACCATTGGTATGCCCAGAATAAAATTAATCATACATTGGAACCCTATTTATATTTTCTGATGGACAAAAACTTGATTTATTTTTACAGAATTCAGACTGGAACTATATCCTTCAAGATTTAGACAGCATATGTACACTAAAGATAAGGATGAAATACAAAATACAAATTATGACTGTGGCTTAAAACATTTGGAAACATTACAGCATATCATTATATTGCCCAAAATACACTGAATTGAAAGACAAGACTGTGTCCCCCTATTTCTTGACAAATACACTTATGGTGAATTAAGTACTGAGAATACTGATGTATCCACCAATGGAGTTTATTGCTAGAGATATGGCTAATTATGTAAACTGGATATTCAAAAAAATGAGCAAGAACACTGCATAGTGGTAAAATTTAAAATTTATTTATTTATTTGAATTTTGATGACCGGGTAGACCCACTGAGACAGACAAGTCCCTCTTTCAGGGGCGACCCGGGGAAAAAAGATTCCACGAGTAGAATACAATACAAAATTAGGATACATAGTTATAAACATGAGGAAAAATAAGAACAGTCTGACAGTACATAGCAGTAAGTAGCTGAATGTAAGCAGAGAGAGAGTGTCAGTTTCCTCCGTTGTTGGATGATGGTTCCAGAGTAATCCAGTGGCTTGCAGCTAGAGTCCGTAGGGGTGCAGAAACCCATGTGCTGCTGCAGGTAAGCCGATTCATAAGAAGGTCTTGTACAGCACCGTGTCCAATGTCTTGTATTAAGGTCCATAAGGGTGCAGAAGCCTGCGTGCTGCATTAGGTAAGCTGTAAATAGAGGCTATCACCCAGTTCAGGTTCACAGTACAGTCTAGCTTGTTCCAAGTATGAGAGTGGAGAGAGAGAGAGAGAGAGAGATTTAGGGTATAAGTGTGAGAGGTGAAACAAGAGGGAGGGAAGGGGGTTATGGGAAGATGAACAGTCAGAAGGGAGTGAGGGAGACGTAGGGAAAATTTAGAAGTAAGAGAAAGGGGTAGAAAAGGGAAATAGTAGCCTTGTGGAAGGTACGAGGTGATAAAGGAGGGGTTAAGTGCAAGTACCACTACAGGTTGGGGGGGTAAAGAAGATTTCCTTAAAGCTTCTCTTAAAGTGAGGAAGGGAAGTACATGACAGCATACTAGGTGGAAGAGTATTCTATTGTTGTGCTGTGAAAAAAGCAAAGAAGCGCCTTCCAACAACAAGGTGGGCTTTGGGAATGTTGAGCAGAGGGAGGTGGGAGCAGTGTAGAGTCCTGGGGAGGGATTTCAGAGTGAGCAGGGAGAGGAAGGGAGGTCAGTGAGTTTTAAGGCAGTGCATATCATTGAGAAGTCCAGTTTGGGCTGGAATGACAGCCAGCCAGCCAAGGGACCTTAGTACGTCACAGTGGTGAGCCCGAGCAGATGTACCAGCAGCAAAATGGGCAACCCTGTGGTAGGCCTGTTTGAGTTTGGCCAGATTTAAGGACTTGACTGAGTGGATTATGGGTGCACGGCAGAATAGACCAGGGAGGAGGGTGGCCATGGCAATATTTTTCCTTGCATAGGGGATTAGGAAGGGGGCAGTGCGATATAGTAGACTGAGTTTCTGGTTTATAGCCTTAAGGACACTGTTGACATGAATGTCAAGGGATAGGTGATTATCGAGGGTGAAGCCCAGATATTTTAAAGAACCCACCGCTTTGAGTGGTAGACCTGTGGAGGTGCAGATAACCAGAGGGGGCTGGGAGGTAAGGTCAAAGGAAGTATGGTGGAAGAGCATGGATTTGGTTTTCTTTGAATTTAGCACCAGTAGGTTTGATTTGAACCAAGCCTCCAGATGTTGGAGATCTTTTTCCAGGTCAGATTGAAGGTGGAGACGTCAGTGCCATGTTGGTATAATATATCATCATCAGCATAGAGCTGTATCAAGGCACCCCCACAGTTTAGGGGCAGATCAGTGATAAAGATAGAGTAAAGCAGAGGCCCATTCTTTTGGTAACTGGTTAACATCCACTAGGCACAAGTGCCTGTTTTCAGGGCAACCCCGGAGCACTGGGGTGGTTAAGTGACTTGCTCAGAGTCACACAGTATGCAAGTGGAGGCTGTGAGAATCAAACCCAGATCTGCTGGATGTACCAAGCACATTCACAGCTCATTGCTCTAACCTCTAGGCTATACTGCCTAGTTTTAAGGAGATACACACTAATATCTTATACCTGTATTAACATTTGTTAAAGGCATATCACTAAGGTGCAAAGTTTAACTAACCTGAAGTAAGATATCCATAACAAAATGAATATTGCACCAGGTAACCCTTCAAATCAAATTATAAATTCAGTGTACATAATCAGAGTCCAATAAAAATATATGCGAAAGGTCTGCTGAAACAACTAGAAGTAAAGTTGGGAGAGGGGGGAGAGAGAACAAGCCTACCTAGATTTTAGCAAGGCATTTGATACAGTCCCACACAAAAGATTAATACACAAGTTAGCCAGCCTTGGAGTGGGTCCCAAGGTGGTAGCCTGGATAAAAAATTGGCTAGACAACAGGACACAAAGGGTAGTAGTAAATGGAGTACACAGTGAAGGAAGGAGGGTTACTGGCGGGGTACCGCAGGGTTCAGTACTGGGACCGGTCCTTTTTAATGTCTTTATAAGTGACATTGCAGAGGAACTGGAAGAAAAAGTATGTCTCTTTGCAGATGACACAAAGATGTGCAACAGGGTTGATACACAAGATGGAGTGGAAAGGATGATAAGGGACTTGGCAAGGTTGTAGGAATGGTCAAATGTATGACAGCTCAGATTCAATGCAAAGAAGTGCAAGGTAATGCACATGGGAAACAAAAACCCAGGGGAAGTGTACACAATGGGGGGTGAGATAATGACAACAGTAAAAATGGAAAGGGATCTGGGGGTAACTATATCAGATGACCTAAAGGTGGGCAAGCAATGTGAGAAGGCAGTAAGGAAGGCTGGGGGGATACTGGGATGCATAGAAAGAGGCATCAGTAGTAGAAAACAGGAAGTTGTTATCCCTCTGTACAGACAGTTGGTGAGACCCCATCTGGAGTACTGTGTGCAGTTCTAGAGACCCCATCTCTGCAAAGATGTAGACAGAATGGAGGCTGTCCAGAGGAGGGCAACCAAAATGGTGCAGGGTCTGCACCAGAAGACATACGAAGAAAGACTAAAGGAGCTTAATATGTATACCCTTGAGGAAAGAAGGGAGAGAGGGGACATGATAGAAACTTTCAAGTACCTCAAGGGAATCAACAAAGTCCAAGAGGGTAGCATCTTTCAGAAAAAGAGATGTGCAAGAACAAGGTGGCACAATTTGAAGATGGGGGGGGGATGGCTCAGAGGTAATGTGAGGAAGTATTTTTTCACAGAGAGGGTTGTAGATGCAGGGAACAGCCTCCCTGAGGAAGTCGTGGAGTCAAGAACAGTGAGGGAATTCAAGAATGCGTGGGACAGACATAAGGCAGTCCTAGTGGGGGGTAGGAGGAAGTAAGCTGTTGGTTAACTAGGATCTGCAGCTTATCTGTTAGGTAGGAAAATGGGCAGACTAGGTGGGCCAAGCGGTCCTTATCTGCCATCAAATTCTATGTTTCTATGTTAAGTGGGCAAGGGAGGGAGGGGAATGGGGAAAAGGAAGGGGCATGTAAGTAAGGCTGGGGGCTGTTTGGGTTGTGAGTATGGGGGTGGGGGTTGGGGATGGTGGGTGGAGGATATGTAGACAGGAAGGGGAAAGACATTTGAAGACAATCATCCATCTATTCAAACCTCCACAGTGCCCCATACTCCCATCTCAAACAACCCCAGCCTTACTTATTTGACCCCTTACCTCCATTCCCCTTTCCCTCCCTTACCTTGTCCACTTGCCCCCTTCCCATTTTCCTTCTGTTTCAGGAGTCTGTTTCCCTATATCTTTATTGGACTATGATTATATACACTATATTTATACTATGACTGGAAAAGTTACCTGGTGCAGCAAGATTAAATTTGATATTTAGGGTTAGTTAACATTTACACCTTAGCGATATGCCTTTTACAACTGTTAAAATAGGTATATGATATTAGAGTGTGTACCTCTTTAAGACCACATGTTATAATGGATGCATCAAGCACTGGGAAACAATGCCTTGAGAAAAGCACATGTGGGTGTGTGTGAGACGTTGGTGGAGGATGCTGGTGGGGGGGGGGTTGCTGCTTCTGAATTGTAATGAAGCATTTTGTACTGACTTCAAAACCTAGCCATGGTTCAAGCAGAGCAGGGGAAGGTGGCCAGTAGGGTGTCTCCGGGATAAGTGCTAGGACCAGTCCTGTTTAATGTCTTTATAGGTGACATTACAGAGGAGTTGGAGGGGAAGACCTGCCTCTTTGTGGATGACACCAAAATATGCAACAGGATGGACACCTGGGGAGTGACGGAAAGGATGAGCAGAGACCTGAACAAACTCAAGGAGTGGTCAAGGGTATGGCAGCTGGGCTTCAGTGTCAAACAAAAATGCAAAATAATGCACTTGGGGCACAGAAACCCAGGGGCACAGTACAAAATTGGGGAGATTTATTGATGACCACCAAGCAAGAGAGAGACCTTTAGGCAGTACAACAAGACAGCTGGGAGGGCCAAGTTGGGGTGCATAAGGAGAGGTATCACCAGCAGAAGGAGGGAGGTGGTGCTACCTCTGTATAGATCACTGTTGAGGGAGAGGCATCACCAGTAGAAAACAGGAAGCTGTTATCCCTCTTTACAGACAGTTGGTGATACCCCATCTGGAGTACTGTATGCAGTTCTGGAGACCCGATCTCCACAAGGACATAGACAAGATGGAAGCTATCCAGAGGAGGGCAACTAAAATGGTGCAGGGTCTGAACCAGAAGACATATGAAGAGAGACTAAAGGAGCATAATATTTATAGCCTCGACGAAAGGAGGGAGAGGGGGGACGTGATAGAAACTTTCAAGTACCTCAAGAGAATCAACAAAGTCCAAGAGGGTAGCATCTTTCAAAAAAAGAGGTGTGCAAGAACAAGGGGCACAATATGAAGATGGGGGTGGCTCAAAGGTAATGTAAGGAAGTATTTTTTCACAGAGAGGGTTGTGGATGCATGGAACGGCCTTCCGGAGGAGGTTGTGGAGTCAAAAACAGTGGTTGAATTCAAGCATGCATGGAACAGTCATAAGGCAATTCTAAGGGGTGGAGGTAGAAAGAAGTAGGCTGCTGGTTAACTAGGATCTGTAGCTTATCCATTAGGTAGGGAAATGGGCAGACTGGTTGGGCCAAGCGGTCCTTATCTGCCATCAAATTCTATGTTTCTATGTTTCTACTAGTAAGATCTCACTTAGAGTACTGTGTATAGTTCTGGAAGCCACATCTCTGGAAGGGCATAGACAGAGTGGAAGAGGGCCAACGGAGGGCATCAAAAGCCCTATGAGGAGACACTAAAGGAACTCAATATGTACACCCTGGAAGAGAGGAGGATAAGGGGTGGATATGACAGAGACCTTTAAATACATCACAGGGGTGAGTAAAGTACAAGAATAAAGTATTTTTAGAAAAATGAGGTGCTTAAGAACAAGGGAATATACTAAGAAACTGGAGGGAGGCACATTCAGGAAAGATATGAAATCATGTCAGACAAACCTTGTGGAGTTCTATGACTGGGTGATGAGTGCCTTGGACCTAGGTAGACCAGTGGACGTCCTCTTTCTAGACTTCAGCAAGGCATTTGACTCTGTTCCTCATGTGGGCCTGTTGGATAAGCTGGGAGAAATGGGGGTGGGGAACCAGATGATTAGATGGATAGGCAATTGGCTCCAGGACCGGACCCAGAGGGTTGTAGTTGGCGGGATAATCTCATCCCCAAGGAGGGTCATTAGTGGGGTCCCACAGGGATCAGTCCTTGGGCCCCTCCTGTTCAATGCCTACATCTCTGACATAAGGACAGGAATCAGGAGTGAGATGAGTCTTTTTGAGGATGACTCAAAACTGGGGGTGGTGGTGGATGGGGAGGAGGGGAGGATGGCCCTACAGGGGGACCTGGAGGCTCTGGAAAGATGGCCTAGAAAGTGGAAGCCGAGGTTCAATGCAGGGAAATGCAAGGTACTGCACCTGGGGGCCAGAAACCCGGGCCAAGTGTACACCCTGGGGGGGAAATGCTACAAGTCTCGATGGCTGAAAAGGACCTGGGGGTGGTGGTGTATGTCAAGATGAACAACTCAGAGACTTGTAGGAGGGCAGCAGCCAAGGCCAACAGGATGCTGGGATGCATCACTAGGGGGATCACCTCCAGAAGGAGGGAAGTGATACTCCCTCTGTATAACTGCTTGGTGAGGCCACACCTCGAGTACTGCATGCAGTTTTGGAGGCCACACTTAAAGAGGGACATTAAACTCCTGGAGAGGGTCCAGAGGAGGGCAACCAAAATGATTTGGGGCTTGGGGGACAGGACCTATGAGGAGAGGCTCGAAGAACTAAATATGTACACATTGGAAGAGAGAAAGGACCGGGGGGACATGATAGAGGTCTTCAGGATCATGAAGGGGGTAAATAGGGGAGGAACAGTCAGGGTGCTTCGAAGGAAGGAGGAGGGGGCACTAGGGCATGGGTGGAAGCTGGAGGGAAGATTCAGGAGAAAGGAAGAGGTGCTACTTCACTGAGAGGGTGGTGGAGCCATGGAATGTGCTGCCTAGGGGGCTGGTGGAGGCAGAGATGGTGGAGGGGTTCAAGAGGGGGTGGGGCAGGTACAGGGGAAGGGTTCTGGTAGCAAAATCCAATGCAGCGAGAATATCCGGAACTGGGAAGGGAGAAGCCTGAGAAGGTGAGGGGAGCAGCAAGGTCAGCTCCCAGGGTGGGAGCTGACCAAACGAGCAGACGCGAAAGACCGTTAGGCCTATTCTGCTGGCATTTTAGTATGTTAGTATGTAAGTAAATCTTTACAGAAAGAGTGGTGGATTCCTGAAACAGCCTACCAGCCTAGGTGGTAGTAGTGGAATCAGTAGTGGGGTTCAAGAAAGCATGGCATAGGCATAAGGGAATCTTGGTGGAAAGGAATAGGGGAAGGGAGAAAGAGCCAGAGATCAAGTCACATTTGTGGTGATACTGTAGGTAAGGAAAAATGAGCAGACTGGGTGGCCAACTGGTCCTTATTTGCTGACAAGTTCTGTGTTTCTAAATAACAATTTGTGTGGGTTTGAATTGTTCCTTTCAGAATGTGTCCCTATATAAAAATATCATAGGACTTTTACTACCTGAGTGAATTGCACTGAAATGAAAAGCAGTTCCTCTGGTGTAGAGGATAAGCCAGTGAAGGTTTCACTGGGAGAGTTTGATACGTTTGATTGGCCCAACATATGTCTTGTATAAAGATGGTATAGTACACAAGCTTTCAGGGCCACACAGGTTTCTTCATCACGTGCAATAAAATCCTAAACAGAAGAAGATGCATTTATACTTTGAGTTACAGTACATTGTTTCTAAAGACTTTATCACAGGGTAGGTTAGTTAAGGTGAAACGTTTTAGTAGGGAAGGTGGGTAGAGAACAGTGAGGAAACAGGTCTTCAGCTGTCAGGGGATGCCTTTAAAGAAAGTGCTAAGATATTCATGTGGTAGAGGCAAAATAAGTGTACTGAAGTGCTACTGTGAAAGGTTTCATGACAGGAATACACGAAAGGGTGATATAATCTGAAATACACAAGTACTGAGAGGTGGAGCAAAAAAAAACCTGGAAATGAGATGGATGCATCAGCAATCAGCATAGCTATATAAAGAACCATTTAGAAATGGTTTTTTACATTATTCATTAATCTGTTCAATGTATTTGGCCAAATGGGCACGCTGTGCTTAGGGTGACTCAATTCAAGGTGCATCCTGGGAGAATGGTAAATGGGAAACATATGGCAATAACAAGCAAATCCATACATGGGTGCATACATATAAACACAATACATGCAGAGTACAAATTGTTCTCCTTCTCTTTGTTGAAGAAGCAAAATATATTGTAAATGAAGTTTTGAGTTTCCTAAATACTTGAATGGTGGTAGAGTTGTTTGAACTCAATAGTTCTTAAGGAAACATTTGTATATTCATTCTTTGTTTTAGTTTAAATTGTATTGGGACATAAAATTCCAGAATTACAACTGTATCTTTTAGACAATGATAATGAAATACAATACATACATAAGGGAATACCAGGCAGAGATGTTAGAATATATTGCAATGTATGCACTGTTTATAAACATTCATATAAATGCTGCTGCTTGCCAGTCAAGCAATCCCTGCTATAGTTAGGAGGTTCCAGACACAAAAATAGACCATACGAAGTCAAGCATGGATGATTTATGACACACAGGAGGAAGCAACCATCATTAGATACTGCATCCATCCTTGCAACTGGGTGTGAAATTAATCAAGGACAGCCATGGATGGAGATAGTAAGGCATTCCATGGAGTAAATTTCCAATACTATGGACTACCAACAGTCCATTGAATGACCTCCATAGTTGAGTAATGGCTTTTTAGCAGCTAAGATATAAAGATATGCTAATGCTCAACTACATTACTAGCAACCTGTTGGGGGGATAGATAAGACAACCACTGATGCTGAGACCAGTGTCTCCAGAAGAGACAGTTTACAAAACTGTTTGGCTATATCATGCCAGAAAGCCTGAAGCACTGGTCAAACAAACAAAAAAAAAAACATGAGAGTGGGTATCCACGTCCTGCCCACAGTTGTGCTAGTGTCTGCCAAATTCAGGCAGTAAGAACTGTGCCAGAAGCACCAGCATCTGGAAAAATGTATACAGGCATTTCCAGGTAAACTTTCTCCATTTCATGGAGGAGGTAACTTTTAGTGCTGGAAGAGCATGGTATATCCAGGTGTCATAGAAAACCTCGGTTTCCAGTTCCAAATTCCATCTTGCCAGAATGGTTCTTGTAGAATCCTCTAGAAGGTCTTGTATCCCCCAATAAAAGTTGCCTATCAATTAACCCCAAGTTGTCCCTTGGATGCTATGGTCAGTAGAGTAAGAAACAAATGGGCTGGCCCAGTGGCGCTGAGGGTTGAGGCATTGGACACCACACCTCGCACCATGCTGGTGACCTGGGTTCGAGAATAGACTCAGGTTGCCAGGGGTTGGCAGGGGGAAGGGAGGATTGAGTGTCCTGCGACAGCTCTCTTTCCTTCAGGGTGGGTCAGGGTCATGTGCCACGCTGTTCTGACACCCAGCGGAGGCTGGGTGTTCAGCAGACCACGGGCATCTACATTGGGAGAAGAGTTGACGTCATTGCACATCTGACTCTTCGGAAGAATTAAAGAGGGGAAAAATGGGCACCTCCACCTCTATGAAGCCTTCTTCGGGGCTTCAATTAGCCACTGCCACTGGGGTCCCCCAACTAGTTACTGGTTCCGCGGGGGCTGGATAGGGGATCCCAGCTTTGCAGCCCCACCCTCCAGGTGAAATAGCCGGGGGTGATTGGGGGGTCCCAGGTGACAGTTGGTGGAAGACCGGGGCCATGACCAGGGTGGATACCTGGTGGAGGAGCCCCCCCCAAAAAAACAAAAAAGAGTAAGAAGCAAATGAGCTGGGTCCGGGAATTTGGACACTGTATTATGAAACAGGTATGTACAGCTCTGCAGGTAGTGAAGTTGTCCCCTTCCTGCTAGACCAAACTGACTTTGCAAATATTCAAAAGAAACCACTCCCTGTTGGTCTATGCACTGAAATATATAAACAAGACCTAGATGTCTCCAACAGGAAAATGTGTGATCAATTTGTGAGGGAAGAAATTCGATTGTATATTCATTCTTCATGGTTATTCTTTAACCCTGCAATATTTAACACTTCTTAGGCAAACCTTCTGTAGTTTAACACTTCTTAGGCAAACCTTCTGTAGTTTAAAGGCTTAGGGGGTGGGCTTTGAAATGTTGTAGGAGGTTGAGAGTTGAATTCCCAAAACAGGTAAACTTTCATGGATGATTATATTATTGGAAGATTTGTTTCCTGCTTTGCAGTACACATTTAATTCTAGTCATATATTGTAAATACTAAAATGAGAGCTTGCTGAAACCATTAAAGCAGCAGTGCAACAAAAATGTCCTAAAATTTGACTGCATCTTTTTTCTTCCTATTTGTTGCCAGATGTCTTCTAGTTTATGATGGTGGTAAAATTTTCAGTTTCCGTCATCATTTAGGAATTTTATGAAAGTTTTAAAATAATTATTTCCCAAGGAAAAAAGATGGCCACCTCATTTTTACATAGAAATAATATTGAGGTCCTCAGGAGGGTAAGAATCTAGACAAAAATGTAACTGTACAGTACACAGCATAGGAAGCATCCAGGAAATCCAGATCAACAGTTCCACCAATATTTTTTTTCAACATAGCAGAAAATGAGCTTTTTGGAATAACTTTTTTCATTGCACTGCTGCTTTAAAGTCCATGTTTGCTCATTTGTCACATTCTCTCACAAATGCACTGAAATTGTTCTCACCCCGCTATGTTGCTGAACTAAAATGCATGGACTCATGTAGTCATTTGACTATATCATACACTCATGAATCTGGTGATCAGAGAAATCTGGGGTTGAATCCACATTTGTGCTTTCAGGGAACTGTGAAGCAGAACTGGAGAACTTTAGCAGAAATTGAATGTGGGATCATTTTTATTGATGTATGTTGGAATACAAAACTGGCAAAAAACAGCATTGCCTCAGAGGTGAATAAGTTGCTTTTCTTGCAGCTTATCTCCAAGAAAATGCCTTGGATTGGACCCCAGGTAGCATTGGTTGCCTTCTTCTGAGGTGTATGACTTAAGCTCTGCTCCACATGAGCTGCCCTTCATCTCAGAGCAGCTCAGTGATACAGTGGATATGCAAGTAGACTAGCAAGTAAGAGACCAAGGGATTGAACTAGAACAGGAACCTTATATTTTTGTATTTTCAGCATGAGACCAGGGTTTAAATCTGAATACAAACACTTAAAGTACCTTTTAAATTGTTTTATAATGTTAAATTTCACTGGAGTGGTGATGAATGGTGATATTGAGTTTGAGTACCAAATGTACAGAAAAACAGACTTGGCTATGAGAAAAGATAACAGCAGCAGAAAGCACCACCTTGGAGGCATGTGTCTACATCTGAGTCAATGAGGATTGGATATTTGTACCTTTTGCCTTTGATGTATACAATTAAATATTATTCTGAAGTTCTTATTTCTCAAATTGCATACCATTCATTGATTCTGCATTGTAAGTATTGCAACATTTTCAAAACAAAAAAATGATATGATATCTAACTAAAAAAATATTTACTATATGCAAAAAAGTGATGTTAGGAAAAAAGATCCACCATTCCACAATATATCAAAAGAGGCAATCAGCCAAATAAGATGAGATGGATATTCATAGCAATGTGTGATATCCTAATAGGAATATATTTATTTTATTTATTTAATTTGTTAACCGGGTAAGAGCACTGGACCGAGAGTCCTTTTTCAGGCTCGTCACAGACAGATCATACAATACAACACACAAAGACATAAAATAAACATTCAATGACAATTACAAATATATAAATCAGTTAAATATGATTTTAAACACTTTTTTTAAATTGTGTAAAGAGCAGCCAACACATAAGTAGTCAGGCAAACTATTTCAAAAATGTGGAGCAGTTACAGAAAAAGCACGTAATCCTGCTCTAGTTTTACAAAGAACTTCATGAAGAACAACCCCATTGGCAGATCTCAAATTAGGTAACAAATTCCTAACTGAAAGAAGATCAAAAACGGGAGAAGAAACAGAAAAAAAAATTTTTTAAATCAAACAACGAAAAAAGTACTGTATATGATGAACTGGAGATAACCAATTAAGCTGGGAATATAATTGGCAGTGGTGAGTATGAACAGGAGCCAATGAAACAAAGTGGCAGATGTTGTTATAAACAACAATAAGATTCTGAACCTCAGTAATATAGAACCAAGATCAAAATAAAGATTAGATACATAGTCGAAATGAGGCATAAGAGAACCAGTAGCTATGGCTTTATGAGATTCAAGGGAAAAAATGTTTTTCAACTTATGCAGAATTACAATTTTTTGTTTAATATTGCTGTAAACACATTTAATGTGGTCAGAAAAAGAAAGCAAAGGATCCAAAATAACACCAAGATATTTAAATTGAGTTACTTGTTCAATTAAGTTTCCTTGGTTATCATATCATTTAAGGGTAAGACAATCAATTAACTTAGCACTTGAACCAAAAATCATAGATTTTGTCTTCTTTACATTTAAAATAAGAAAATGTTCAGAAAACCAACTATGAACAAGAGAAAAATCAAACTCTTTAATCAATTTAGACTGTTCTTTAGCTGAAGTAAAAAGAATGAGATCATCAGCATAAAGCAAAGACTGACAATTTTTGAATAATAGAGGGGAAGGAATTAACAAATAAATAAAACAGGCCCCAAAATTGACCCCTGAGGTACAGCTCTGTCAGTTCTATTCACATTAGACAACACAGAAGAAATAGCACCAAACTGAGATTAGTCAGTTAAATAATCTTCAAACCAAGAGACAACATTAGGTGAAAAACCCAAAGATTTTAACCTAACACAAAGCATTTTAAGATCAATAAGATCAAAAGCCTTAGTCAGGTCCACAAACACGGCCCCAGCATACACATAGCATTCAGGATGGGAGGGATTTGGGCAATACTTCAAGGCCTGCTCCGTCTGTTAATCCAAAACCAGTATCCATTTTCTCTGTATGCATGAGAGAAAGAACACTTCTCTCTCCAATATTCTAGTTACAAATTAAAAACTTAATTGCCCATGTCATACAAGATACAACTGGTAATTGCATGTCCACTCCACATCACCCATTCTTATTCCGCAGTTTGGAGGTCCAAACATCACCATTTGGTTCTGTTTAACATGACAAATTTTAATGTTTCATAGAGCTTGTGAGTAGTAAGAGTGGCGAGAGCCCCTTGCCTTGTAAAGCAACCCATAACTTTAAGAGTAAAGGTGACTACTGGAAAATGTCTGTGAAATTGAGCAAATGTTATGGGACAGCATAACTCCCAGGATAAAATAATCTCTGTTGGGGAAGCCTGGCAGCATCTTCTGCTTCCAGAGCAGCTAGAGTTAGATGTACCAAATAAAAAAAAAGCAAACTCACTAAGAGTAGACTGATTTCAATTTTTACTCAACCATCAGAACAGACACAGAGCTGATACCCCTATGTACAGTATCACTTCTATGATGGAGGCTTCATCAGGGAGAGCTGAGCACACGGGAGGGAAGTCAAGATGTCACTCATGAAGCCAGTACAGCAATGCAGCAAGAGAGTTACCGCTTCTGAAGCCAGTAGCATGGATTCAGGAATGAGCCCAGCTGTAGGGCCAGCAGGTGAGGTGGCTGGAGCATCCCACAGCCTGCTCACTTCACAGGTGCTTCTAAGTCAGTAGGAATTGTAGATAGTGTGTGGAGCTGCTCAGGCAAGCTATGTACACACCAGCTGTATTCACATTGGAGCCAGAGCCTCAGAGAGAGGGCAAAACAGGAAGACAAAAAATGTAACCCAACAGGATGATGCACAGGCACATCAGGGCTTCCACTGCCAATCCACTCAAAACAGAGGGGTCACCACACACCAAATTCATTTTATTTTATTTTTTGTTGACTGGGAAAGGCATACTAGACAACTTTGCCTATTTTTAGCCTCATCCTGGGGCCGGGGATACAGACAGAGACCAGCTGAAATTGAACCAGATTAAGCTGTTAGTGGTATTATTATTGAATGGGGGAAATTTGGCAAGAATTCCCCTACTCTTTTTGAGAGGTGTCATGGGATCTTTAACATCCACCTGAACAACCACCAGGACAGGCAGATAGGGCCTCGGTTTAATCTCTCATCTGAAAGATGGCACCTTAGGAGTGCAGCACCCCCTCATGATGCACTACAGTGTCAATTTTGGGATTTTGCCCAAAGTGCCTGGTGTGGGGCTTGAACCCACAACCTTCTGCTCTCCCAGTCTCAGAGGCAAGAGTGCAACCTGCTGAGCCACTGACACTGCAAGTGGGAGGGGGAGTAAGAGCTCCACTATAGGGCAGGTAAGGGGACCTCGGTGCAGTTCTGGATAGATGATGGAGCTAGGTGGTGCCACAGTGCTGAAGGCGGCTGAGGCTGTGAAGTAAAGGAACAGAAAAAGAGCAATTAAAAAAAAATTCACAAAGCCACTGATGAGAACTATGTAAGCAATAAGACATTACAGGGTGTGCATTATGGTGATATAATCACATGCCTTAGATGCACTGTTAGGCATGAGACACAGTCAAGTGCCATTAAATACACCTGACAAGTGCTATTACGCTAGCAATAATACATGACAAGGTGTGCATTATGCTATATTGCTGCATGCCCTGGGTGCAATGTAAACCACAGGGGATGTGTGGTATGTAGCATAATGCACACCCTGGAGTGTCACTGTCCTTGTACAGTGACTTTTGTTTTTTTAAATTATTTAGTAATGATAAGAATCATGAAGAAATCTATACAAAAGTACAATTTTATAAGAAATATTGCTCAATTAGTCCCGCCACCTGCTGGAACTACTCTGTATTTATGGCTTTACTTTAGGACATTTGTTCTAAGGAGGCTGCCATACTTGTAGTTCATGTAGTTCTTTTGTGATAGCCCCCCCCCACCAAAATAGTAGCAGGGTTAATATAAAGATGCTGACCAGTTTCACTGCACAGAGGGAGACAGACTGCAGTAAAGATATTTATTTTTATATTTTAAAACAATTTGTCACTGGCACGAGCACTCAAAGTGCCTGTAGTAGGTTTGAAAGTGACAACGCAATTGTGGTCATGCTTGTGTCTTTTAAACTGTTAAGAAAACAAATATTTTTTTAAGGAAAAGAAAGTGGTCATGTTACAACAGGAACCAGTAGGTACTGAATGACATTGTGGTGTGCTGAGCACTGAATAATAGTGCTGTTGGCTGAGCAAGCAGTTGGACAGGTGGGGGCGGTGGGATTCTTAGCAGTACAAACAATGGCTGCCAGATTTTTTTTTTTTCAGTTTGAGCTGGCAAACCTATTTGTGAAGAGTTTAAACGCAGTACCAGGCTGACTGTGTGGTGGGCAACATCACCACATGGTCAAATGACTGATATTAGCTAATACAAATATTAGATTTCTTCTTGTCATTGTATAAATCACCATAATGGCACATACTGGAGTGTCTTATTATACACACAAAATGGCTTTTAAATATTTGACTTAAAATAAATGAATATAAGATGAAATTATTTTAATAAGATAAAAAAAATAGGCCCTTTCATTGAAATATGTTTCATTTATAGCCTGAAGACAACAAATAGTCCATATTCTGGTAACTGGAGGGGGTTAACTAAAAACAATAAAAGAAAGAAAACCATGTGTGGCACACATTTTTGCAAGAAAAAAACATGTTACCTTGTTTGCATAAAAATCAATACATGTATAGTTTGTGTTTTAAACTTTGAACCTGCCAGGTTGTTGTCTTTTTTTTGGCGGGGGGAGTGGAGGTGGAGATTTCACCGGAAAACACCCATTTATGATTCAAATGTATGTGCTTTTATAAGGTTAAGGATTTAGTTCTGCCTATACAACCATGTTTCCCCATCTGTTTCTTTTGTCTCTGTCTTTTCCCACATTCAACCTATGGAATGTTTACCATGGAATACAGGGATTCAAAATTTTGCTCAATCCCACTGGTAGAATTTTCCTCTCCCAACATACTGAAAATACACACACACACACACACACACACACACACACACACACACACACACACACACTCACCACCAAAGGTTTCATCTGGTGCCATAGCCACAGTTTATTTCTATCAGGGTAAGCAGCAGAGACTTTTCTGATAAGCAGGTAAAGACAGAATGAGGATTTTTCATTGTCAGCAAAGAAACACTTGTAATGAAAACTACAAACAATACTTAATGTTTTGCATTTGTTTATGCATGTGTAAGGAAAGTGTGATGATCAGGGAAATGACATTTAATTCAATTTGTTTTAAATTGAGGTAGTTTTATTGTTAGGCCTAGTTGAAGGTTTTTAGTAAGTAAAGGTAGCAGCCATGTTTGTGATGGAAGCTCAGTTCTGGTTGTAGGGGGACTAATTTGCTCATCGTGTGGTGCGGCTACTGTCAAATCTAGTCAGGTTTAGGACCACAGCATTCATATAATATGAAAGCAATAAGACTCAACAGGGTGTGGGTTGTTGCCTGATATGAGCATGCCCCACGTGCATTGTGAGGCGTGAGGCATGAGGCACTTGCGCAGAGTGCCTTCAGCAACTGGGAAGTGCTCATCAGGCAACAACCACCATCCCAAACTGTTTTATTGCTCTTATGAAATGGGTTCTAAGAGTAAATAATAGAGCAGTCATATAATTCATAATCCCTTTGCAACTCCCACACTCAAAATATTATTTTCCTTCCAAACTGCAAACATGTTGTGTCACTATTGAATGGCTTTCAACAGCGAGCGTGTCCCTTGAAAGCCACTGTAGTTTCAGCGTGTCTGGTTTTCACAGCATGACTGTTTTGATGCCTGTACCACCAATCATCTTACTCCTATGTAAAACATTGTTTAATAACATTTAGTGTAGTATAAATCTGCCTGAAGTTTTATTATATTTACTGACAGATTTGTGTTTGAACTGATGGGAGAGGCACTGTGCGAGAGGATGGTGCTGCCACAGATGTTACCTGGGCTATAAACAGTTAAAGAAAGCAGGTTATACTTTACTTTAGGCTGCTTTGTGGTATTTCCAGGTTCAGGAACAAGTCAGCAGAGTGAGCGGGTGAGTTTCGCTAAAAGGCGCATGGGGCTGAAAGTCATTAATTTTTATTTATTTATATATTTTTTATTTTATTTCTGAGCTCTCACATTGTGGCATTCAGTTGTGGCAGTTTGGGAGACATGAATCTCTGGGTGGACAGTGTCCTAGTGCCCCCCAAAACTACCAGCTGTAGGGTTGTTGTCCTATAAGGACACAGGACCTGGCAAATCAGGACGCAGGATTTCCATTACCCATATAAGCTATAATAATGCACGGCCACCTGACTGGTTTTACCCAAATAAAATTCTTCAATTTTTAGACCTATTTTATAAAAGTTAGTCGAATCATTGTTGGTTAGTTACCAAAGGGTAGTAGCATAGATGGTGACAGCCTGCCAGCGACATAATCAAATCCCACCAATAAAAGAAAACCAGTCATTAGGATAAAAAAAGTTTCCAACTCAGAGGGAACTGGAAGTCCATTTCTGATAAGCAGGCAAAGAGAGAAGGAGGAAGTGGTCCAGTACAGGAGGTTCAACAGTTATCCAGTTGAGGAGGTCCAGTTGAAATACAGCTTATGCTGAGTAGCAGTTCTGCATTGGAAGTTCAGTTGTTCTAGAGTTCTATATTACAGTCCAGTCCTAGCAGTTCAACATCACTCCTTATGTATTAGAAACAGATCAGACAGATGAATTGGGAAGGCAAGAAGAAACAGCAAACCTGACTGACAGACAAGTATCTTCTCTGAGTTTGACTGGGCTGATTGATGTTTGCCTTAATAATATACTAGGGTTTAACTCAGTGGCAAAATTAAAAGCAATGTAATAACTTATTTAGATAACTGAGACATGAGTGGAATATTCATTTTCCCTTTGAATGTTAACCTGGGCAAGATTCTTGAAAAAATTGCCTTTTTGGAAATCTCTGACCATCTCAAAATACTGTCTGCTATCTCCTGACCAACATGGTTTTCGTAAGGGCCTCAGCACTACCACTGTGCTGGCTTGCTTCATGGACAATGTCCTAAGGAAAGCAGACAGAGGTAAACTCACTGGGGCAATCCTTGTCGATCTCTCTAAGGCTTTCAACCTAGTAGCTCATGACATTCTCCTTTGCAAACTCAATTCTTATGACTTTTTAACGGGTTCCATTGATTGGTTTAGGAATCACCTCCCTAAAAGACCCCAAAGGGTCTGCACTAGGGGAGGGGGGGTTGTAGCCATTCTTCTAGAAATACATAGTGGAGTCCCACAAAGGTCCATACTAGGACCCATTCTAGTCTCCCTTTTCGTCAACCATCTACTTGTAGTCAGCTCAGGCTACCATGACAGCATGTACACAGATGATCTTATTATACTCAGGTGTGACAAAAGTCCACAAAATATATACCTCTCACTCTCCAAGGATTTAGAATCTGTTCATGGCTGGTTCACATCAAACAGATGTCACTGCTTTCAAATACCCAGGGGTCACCCTTGACCCCTTCCTCACCTTCAAAGATCATAACAGACTGGTTGTAAAATGTGTTAACCAGCAGATGGATGTCTGCTGCTGTCTTAAGCACATCCTGATCCCTGACATGCGTCTGGCTATTGGGCAGGGCATGCTTGACGCTCCTAACCCTCCCATCATCTCTCAAACCTCACCTTGTCACCTCTGTCATCTCAATATTGCCTTTAATAACATTTGCTGATTTGTCACCCTAGCCCTGCATAACACCCACCACTGCTCCCTCTACTCGATGCTTGGGTTGCTCTTCCCCCTGGTCCATCGGGACTTCCTTATGGGCTCCCTCTTACACAGATTCCTGCATGATGGTGTTCTTTCCCCTTTAACCAGACTTTTCAGCATCAAACATGGCACACAGGAACTAATGTCCTCCTCCCAATGCCTCCTCTGCTACCCTGGACCACCATTGATATGGAGCAGAGGGCCTTGTCTATTACTGCCTCAAGCTCTGGAACAGCTTACCAGCCTCGCTTCACTCATTAGAGTCCCTTCGGCTATTCAAAGTGCACTTTAAAAATGCCCTTCTATCAGCCATGACCTGCAAGTGCAATTCCTGATCTTAGCGGGATTTCTTTTATTGGTCTCACACCCAACAAGACCGACGGGTGCCATTTGCCACTCACAGACTGTAATATTCATCTGTTTGGCTGGACTGTATTCCTTGGCTTCTGCTCGTATGCATTTTTTTTTTATTTCTTTCTTTTTGCACTGACTTATATGTTGCAACTACTTGTTTTACTATTCCATGTCCTTAACTTTAAACTGTATTTTACCCGTGTATTGCATTGTTGAACCTCATTTATTGTACTCTCATAGACTGTATGCTGTATTTGCTCATGTGTTTCTTCTTTTCTTGTACTGTAAGTGCCATCTACATGGCCCGGGTCAAACCTGAAAATGACTCTGGGACCTGTGTACCTACCCAATTACCAAACAAATAAAAAAAGTAAATAAACTGAATCTTAGTATTAGACTATTTCTATGAAGATCAGTTGATCCTTCTGTACATTAACACTCTAATTTTATTTCATTTACATTTACAATTCATTTTAATAAATTGTTCCTAATTATTTTGATTTAAGATAACTATGGTGGTTTTAGTGTATTTTTCAATTATTGTTAAACTGTGTAAGATTTCTTTTTTATGTAGACAGGAATGCACATCTAGTCAATTACCATATCTATGACTGGATAGGCCCCATCCCTTTAGCTCTTTAGACATTATAAATGCAAAGGCATGTACAGTATAGTATATGGCCTTGTTATCCTTAAAGTAATAGTGCATGTTAATAGTTACAATTTCAGTCTCTCTTTTTATGCAGTTACTACTCTTTCTGCGGAAGCCCAAACTGCCCTCTGGATGCACCAGCCCTGCTCCCCTCATTTCTCCATGGGACCTACCTTCCCCTGTGTATGCAGTGTGGGCTGGGTATTTGATGCCGTGCAGGGATACCAGATGAGCAGGGTCAGCAGCAGCTCAGATTTCTCCATTTTTACCTGCTTTTCTCACCAATAGGTGATGTGCAATGCTACCTAGATGGCACCACACACACACTTCTGTGTGTGGTACATCAGCAGCTGTTGCTCTCTCCCCAAAGCCATCAGCTCCATAGCCTGTCTCACCTCTAGCCAACACTAGGAGTCAGGCGAGTACTAGGCTATGAAACCCTCTCTGCCTCCCCAGGAGAGGAGAGTAGTCCTCCAGGTGCTCAATCCTCTCCTACCCCAGCTGACCCCTGTGAACCCAAGTCTGCATCCAAACCCAGGTCATTGGCATGGTGCGAGGTGTGGTATCCAGCACCTCAACTCTCAGCACCAGTGGGTCAGCTGAAAATTTGATCTTTACATTTCTATTCTGTTTTAGATAACCCCCCGTCTTGTAGATGCATTTTGTTCCCCATTTTGTATCTGCTATAACACTTTTATTTTACATTTAAGATTACAATAGGAGCACTCCTTTTAGTATGGTTTCTCTCAGGTTTTCATTAGAATTCTGAGCTGCATTTGGATGCCCGTTGTGCATAATCTCTTTTTTATGACTAGAAGATGAACAAATTAGGTGAATTGATACTTTTTATTTATTTTATTTACCATTTTTTTTATTTTTTTTTATTTTATGGCTAAAATGAAATAGCTTGCAACAGAGACTGCTCCCCGATATTAAATGGGCATATGGAATTGCAAGCAGAAGGCCATTACAGTCGATCTTTATGGGAAAGTTTGTGCACAAAAATAGCTGAGAATTATGATGGAACTCTGTAGATAGCCATTTTAAAAGGAGCTCTTCTTTTAATTTTTTCAGATGCAAATAAACATGCTAAAGCAATCAGAAAATGGGCAAATGGCATCTTACAAGCCAGAAGACAAGAGCCAGTCTCCAACAGAATAAAAAGTACAGGTCCATGATTTCACTATAGCAATGCACTGCTGCTTTTTAAAGAGGATGACTCTTTACAGAATAAATACATTTCCTAAGGATTAGTAAGCAAATGTTTATTGAGTTTTTTTCAAAATATGCTGCTGTTATGAAAATTATCTACTTAAGCTATGCCACTAGGGAACTGACATCTTTCTTTTTTCACATGCAGTGACTTCACAATAAGACAGTTTCACCATGTAGATGTCACTCAATTGAAACAATGCACAATTCACATACAATGGCATTGTCATAATGAGACACAGGTTTAAACAATATGTGTAACAGAGCAGCACGTTTTTTAAAAAAATGTATTAAAGTGGATGGTGTCAATAGTGCCACTTTTTCCTTTTCTTTGTGAACTACAAGATGCTGATACACTATCTTAGGCATGTCTTAAATGTGAATAAACTAGAACGGGTGTGTCTTAAATGTGAATAAATTATCATGGGTGTTTTTAAAATGTGGATAGCTGAGTTAGGGAGTGGCTGTCATAACGTGCTGGGTATTAAATAAATACTGTGAAGAACTTCAAAACGTTAATTCTCAATACTGGTTTGAAAGAAGAAGGTATCAAAACTGTGGTGCCATCTCACCATTTGAGCTCCAACGCTGGGCTTCTGAAAACTTAGACTCAGGGTTCCTATCCAGCATCAACACTGCAAGCACTGCTTTTCTTGTTTAAGCATTAAAGAAACAGGCCACATACAGGGTTACTTGATAGAAGAACCTTGATGCATCCTCCAACTTGCAACTTTGTAAAACTTTAACAATTAGTGATAATAATAATTGATATTTAGTGCAACTAATTAATTGCACTTTAAAGCTGTGTTGAAATCATATTTGCACTTTTGCAACCTATTTGATGTAACTTTATTTCTGTATGCTTTTCATCCCCAGGACACATCTGGAAATGAGCTGTCTTGGCTTAGTAAGTTAGTTATGTTTCTCCAGGAAAAAACAAACTAACTAACTAACATGACAGTTTTCCTCTAGTAACAGGCTTACAATATATAATTTCATATAAATGGTGATATTGATTTCTAACTGGAAATGGAACAAATTACTGAACAATCCCAACTGAGTACACTACAGAAGCAGCAGGCCCATGCACTGGAAAGGCTGTGACCTACCGTATGTCTAATAATATAGAAAAGATCCAGTAGTCTGCAGCAAATGGAAATCATGGGGTTCTCAACTCATGCACTGCAAGCAGTAAATCTACTGTACCTCTGTCATGTCTGCTATTGTGAGAAAGTTTATTGTGTAATGGGCAAAATAAACAGCGGCTCTGGCTTGGGTTTGCTAAACTGCCTGCTTTGTACCTGTAGTTGGCACTTTAAATGCATTTTTAGCACTATAGGTGGTATCGTTACCATCCTCAAAATTCTTTTATATTGCAAGGTCAGTTCCACACATCTCAAATGTTGTGACTCTCTCAGTATACAAAGCTTATTCTTTCATTTTTTTTTTTATTTAGAGGATGGGCTAACACTGTGGCAATAATAATGAAAAATCTGGATTTGAAGAAGGAGAAGAAAAATGAACAGTTGAATGTGGAACACAAAACTGGCTTAAAATCAAAACAGAGCAAGTACTGTGACTAAGCTGCAAAATCAACAATTGAGAATACTAAGACAACGAAGAAGCAATAATGGAACTGGATTGAGAATAAGCATGTTTTTTAATGTTGAGCTTTCTGAATATAAATTATAAAAAGCCCTGAAGATCAGGGTTTAGTGTATAATATTATACACCACTGCATAATGGAATACAATAATGACAATAATAAAGGAATCCAGTCACCCCAGCACCGCACTCACCAACAGGATTAACAGAGCAATACTAGTTAATCAATTTGCTTACAAGGTAACATTCTTCATATGTGAAACAGTTCTTTTAAAGCCCATTTTTTTCTAAAGGGAATGGTAAAAGAAATTAACATGATTTCAAGCCTATTTCCCAAAGTACAGTGAGGATGTGAGTTTCTGTCACGTTAAAGGTCTGATTATTGAAGTGTGAAGAACATTTCTGCCATATGTTTCTGAGCTGAAATTGTATTTGCCTCTTCATTTGTTCAATCTTTCTTTTAGGAGGATTCCTCTCGAGGCCAAGCCAGCTTGGTCAGAGTGTTATTTGTGTGAGTAGTCCATCAAATCTCAAACAGTGATTAGTGTGTGTTTAGGGGGCCAATGTTTCCTAAATACAATTGCTTTTTGCCCCTTTTGAAAAATGATATATTTTTTGAAAGATGCTCTGTTATTTCACATAGAGATATTCTTGACTAGAAGTTCACTGAAAGGCAAATATGAATATGGTATAGCAAATCTGGGAGACAGTGTCTCAGTTGCTTGCAAAAATGGAAAATTTTGATTTTTTTTACATATGTTATGTTCTCAGAGAAAATATAATGCAAGGCAGCAAAGTGAGCTGGGTAATTTGACAACAGCTTCTTGGAAACACTGTAACATTCCTCTCAAGACAAAAATGTGAAGTAAATGCCCACAATGATTGACACTCTCATGAATTGGAAAATCCATTATTATTGAATGACACTTAACAGTTAAAGGAAAACTCTGAATATTACATGTTATGTCTCTAAAGTTCTCCATCCCCATTCATGAACATGATACCAGTTGTGATTTTATTTGTTGCCCAGTACCTTTTCTTTTTGTGACATACTTTGTGCTCCTCCCTTGCTCTTCCAATCAGGTTCTCCTTTGGTTGTCATCAATGCGCAGCATCCAAGCACTGGCTTCTCATCTGACCATTGTTCCCAAAGTGTATCAGTGCATTAATGTAGACCCGATGCTCTCAAGTTAACTCTGCTGTAGGGTCTTGGCATCCCAGCAAATTTCCTGTGGTGTGAAGTGAGACCTAAGATGGCCGGAGGGAGGAGATCAGGGTGACGTATAATCTGTCCAGTCGGTTACCCCATTGACTTTTTGTTCCCACACTCAAAAGTGCATATGTGGTGTCACCAGCTGCTAGCATGCAGTATGCATGAATGCCCAGAAACTCTTCCCCTCTCTGTTCATGCATGTGATCTTAGCTGCATCACCAAATGCGGTCACTCAGACAGCAGCAAAGCTGCAGATAACATAACTCATCCTTCCTGGAGGAGGAAAGCATCATCTGGGATGTTCAGTTCTTCTCCCCTTACTGTACCCTGATCAGCAAAGTCTTAATCCCAAACATTGCTAGTGCTGCACCAACAGACCTGCACATTCCAGTACTTTTCAAGTTTTGGTGCTGCTGGTATCCTGCTACACAATTTTATGAGTCTTTCTGACCTGAGCCTAACTGAATCACTACCTCCTTCAAACATGCTTCATTTGCATACAGCATGTAAAAAATGCATGGAAGAGCGCATAGCAGCATTGCAAAGATTGCCTAGATAACACAATGAGTTATTTTAAGGTGAAATGTTTGCAAATTAATATAGCAGTAGAATGTTAAGTAGGACTAAATGAAAACTAATGTCAATGCTTTTTTTTGCTAGATAACCAAAAAATGGAAAATGCTACATAGGAAAATTGACTTAAGTACAGGCATACCTTTGAGCATAACAGAGGTGAGAACAAAATGTCTACCTGTGTGAATTTGTTGTAGATAAGTAATAATATAAGTACAGAAGAATAAAAAAAAAGTATGGCGCCAGATATTCAAATGTTTGCCTGGGTGCAAATCCTAGATTACCTGTGCAAACTGGGTTTTATGCAGATATCCTATACTGAAAAGCCTGGTTAGCACGGGCAAACAAGGTCTGTGCCAGGGCAATTTTTGGAGGGGGAGAAATGCAAATTGAGGGGTGGGGACCTGCATATTACTGCAGTGTGACATTCAAAGTATTTGTGTTGCGTAACTGTGTTTTGTGTGGTCCCCTTGCATGGTGCAAATACAGCTGATCTAAACCACCACTTACTCCCACGCAATCCAAGTGGTTGGCAGAAGAAGTTTGATGCCCACCAGCACCAGTTCTGAGCCATCAAAACAATGTTCCTAGTGTTCAGTGGTCCCTCCTCCACCAGATCCCATGCCTGATATGGAACAATGGTGTCCCTGGTGTCCAGTGGTACCCTCCCCCACCCAATCCCACACCCAATGTACAGATTTTGTGTCCCTGGTGTCTAGTGGTCCCTCCCTCCATCTGATCCCATGCCTGATGTCCCAAACCCTTGTTCCTGGTGTCTAGTGGTCTTCCTCCCACCCAATCCTATGCCCAATGTTCAAAGCCCTTGTCTCTGGTGGTCAGCAGTCCCTCCCCCCTGAGTAGCCCCAACCCCAAGAAGCTGTTGTGAGAGCCCGAAAGCTGTTCATGTTTCCCCCCCAAAGGTTGCCAAGGCAGGCACCATGAGGCGAAGTGAACCCTCTCAACTGGTCTTCCACCAGTACCAGCAATGGTGCTTCCATCTTCCAGGAATGTCCCCCCACCAAACCAAGGATCCGCATCCTCATTTCAGCAGCTGCAACCAGTCCCCTGCTACAGGGTGCATACCAGGGACTGGTGCACTGCCACCCAGTAGATTATTCCATACACATTCCCCCAATATACCACAGTTTGTGGTCCATGTCCCTGGCATCTAGTGGACCCCCAGGGCACTGAACATCCAACCCCTCTCCCCCAACCATTCCTGTCTTCCAAACTCTGGTGCCAATGTCAGTGGACGGTGAGTGACACAGTCCTCCACACGTCAACTTGGTCACCTGCCATCTGACAGCAGCAGGGAGTGCACTACTTATTTATAGGACAAGGGTGACATGGGGGGTGGGTCCACTCAATGCCAGGGGCCTGGACTGTGAACTGTGGTACATCTGAGGGGAAGATTCTTGTGACTGGGAACAGAATACTCTACTGTATGGCAGTGCACCAGTCCCTGGTCTACACCCTGTAGCAGGGGATTGTTGGTTTGGGGGTGGAACATAGAAATTGTTGGCAGATAAGGACCTCCAGGCCACCGAGTCTTCCCAAGTGTTCTATCTCCATGCTACCCAAGGACCATAGAATTTCCTGGAAGACAGGGGTGCCACTTTTGGTAATGGTTGCAGACCAGTTGGGGGTTTCATTTCACCTCATGGTGCCTGCCTTGGCAACCTAAGGGGGCACACAAATGGCCTTCAGGACCTCATAGCAGCTTCTTGGGGATAGGGCTACTTGAGGGGAAGGACCGCTGGATACCAGGGACAATGGATTTGGACATTGGATATGGGATTGGCTTGGGGGAAGGACCACTAGACACCAGGGACAAAGGTTTTGGACATAGGGCATAGGATTATGTGGGAGGGGGGACTGCTGGACACCAGAGAAATGATGTATTATGTACGAGTGTGAGAACAGAGGGAGGGGACACCACTAGAACCAGGGAAATGATGTCTACATAACAGGTGTGGGATCAGAGGTAGGGGGTAACCACTAGCACCAAGAATAGCTCCACATCTTGGACCAGGCATGGGGGGGCCACATTAATATTCCAAGGTACCCATGCAAATGAGCCAGTAAAGGGGATGCAAATGGCCCCTTAGAGCTTTGCATGTCCACTGGGCACATTTGCATGGGTCCATTAGAATATCAGGAATATAGCACAGGCACAAGCCATTGTGGTGTCCTATTTTGGGAGTGCAGTCGGGGCTGTGCTAAGTGACTTAGCACTAGGCCGACATGGCCCTATATTCAGTTTAATAGTGCTGGTGTACTATTCCACTGAATGTAGCTTCTTCAGGTACCCGGGCTATCGCAAAGTGCAGTACAAATATCTACACTCCGTTTTGCACATTTGTGAATATCGAGCCAAGGATATTTTAACAATAGGTAGAGAAGGGACAGTGCAACTTGAATTTTCAAACACAAAAGGCGGTTCTGAGGTCACTGTAGTGCACAGTGCATAAAACACAACACATTACAAATAGCAGAAAGGACTGTTTTGTGGTCCCTTTGTTGCTGTCTGCTTTTATTTTTACATTTAATTCAATAAAGGTAAGCTGGGAAAACTGATATCCTAAGTTGTGAGGCTGAACATTGTAAGTGCCATACTCTGTTCTCTGATGTACATTACAACTTGATCACATGACATTTTTGTGCACCATAAGGTGAGTGTTATTGTTTTTTAAGGGAGTTAATGTTTTTATGTGACTTTATGAAGCTTAATTTGTTTAGTACTCTAGCAGTGCTGGTAAAGCAATGCAGATGTTTTACAGAGGCCACTTTAATAGAAAAAGAAATGTAATGAATGCATCAGTTTGTAATGATCACATAAATGATTTTTTGCATGAGATGTTGGTATACACTTTACTAGGTGTTATGGCATTATTTGCAAAATATGTGAACTCCATATATTCATAGATCCTGAAGAAGTAGTGAGTAAACAAAACATTGATCTAGAGTGGTATTTTTGTGAGAACTAGTGTTAATGAAAGACTACTTAGGACTCGATTTTCAAAACTAATGCTATGATGCAAGGTGCCTACACCAAACGGGTATGATGCAAGTGCCACCTTGCACCATAGTTTGTGGCTATCTCAAATTTTGAATGTTGGCTGTGGCAAAATTGGAATGTCATGTGCCATAGCCACGCTGCACCACCCTTGTACCAAAAGCACCCATGTGCTAAATCGCAAGGGTGGTTGTGCCATGGTGGGGCGCCATCCCCTTTTTTACAATTCTAGAACCCTGTCATTGTCTCAACAGGGGGTTGACTTTAGACCAGCCAAAAGGTGATCTAGGAGCCCTGCACCACTGCCTGGAGGGGCAGTGATTGTGGGGGACCTAGAAGGTGAGAACTGGGACTGATAGAGCCATTGTGGTGCCATAAGAGGCAAGGAGGGCATGGCAGCAGTGGGAGGGAAGTGTGGAGGCAGCCAGGGCAGATAACATGCAGCTTGCCACACAGCTGATCAGACCAGGTTGAGGGGGGGCATGGACGGACCAGCATGTTCAATACCCCAATGGACATCAGCCCTGGCACCTGGCCAACAGGACCCATAGTCCATGGCATTGTAGCTGGGCATCTGCTGGCCACCACATAGGGAGCTCTGTATGTGAGTCATTTTACTGTGCCTTGAGCATGTCCCTGGCCACCACATGCACCCTGCAACCTGCACCCACCGTCACTCACTGCCTTTAGGGGACTGCGCATCCTGTAGGGTATGTGCCAGGGCTGCTGTCCACTGGGGTACGGAGCATGCTAGTCTGGTCATGCCCCTCCACCCAGCCCAATTGGCTCTGGGGCAAGTTGCATGGCATCTCCAACAGGTTCCTCAATAATTCCCTCTCACTGCCGCCATGTCTTCTTTTCCCCCCCATGGCATCAGCAGAGTTCCATCGGCCCCCAGTCCCCACCTTCTGGGCATAGCAACCTCTCCAAACTCCACGGGCCAGCTAGGGTTGCACCAGGGGGTGTGATGGATCCCTCCATCAAACCCTGCAGTTGCGCCACTTGTTTGGTGCAACCCTGTTGCTACAGCAATGCTCGAGTCTTTGGCGCAGAGACCCCCCTTTTTATAAAAATGGGTGCCAGGTCCCTGATGCATCCAGAGTTTGGCATAGCCTTAGATCACCACAATCATGGTGATATAATGGTGCTGTGAAAATTGAGCCTGTAATAAGCATACCACTGAGTGGGTCTGTTTCTCCACATGTGCATATGACATGTAATCTGTCTCATCAGTGGGCCCATTTTGACTTTTTGTTCCCACACTCAAAAGTGCATGTGATGGTGTCACCAGGAGCTAGTGCCAATATGCAACAATGCTTAGAAACTCTTCTCTCTCTCTGCTCATGCATGTGATCCTTGCTGTATCACCAACTGTGGTCACTCAGATGGCAGCATAGCAGCAGGTAACATAACTCATCCTCCCCAGAGAAGGAGGGCATCCTCTGGGATGCTCAGTTCTTTTATTTATTTATATTAAAATGTGTTAACCAGGTAAAAAAGCACTGGGCCACATGGCCCTTTTTTAGACTTGACCCAGGAAGAATACATTACTTCAAAAAATTCAACAGACAAATACATGTTATACATAAAAACCATTAATACAGTACACAACAATTAACTAATACATACACACAATTTCTCAAACATGAAACAAAATAGAGTGTGTGCAGATGTACCAGTGTACAGTTCTCCTCCCCTTACTGTCCTTTGATCAACAAGGTCTCAGTTACAAACAGCGCTACCACTGCACCAAGACTGCATATACCAGTACCTTTCAAGCTTGTGTTGTTTGTTCTGCTCCACAAAAAGCAGATTCCTGTGCTGCTGTCATCATGCTACATAATTCTATGAGTATTCCTGACCTGAGCCTAACTGAATCACTACTTCTTTCAGACATGCTTCATGCATCATTTACCTATATCATGTGGAGGTACCACTCAGCATTATATCAGCAGCAGAGAAAATACGCTGTTTGTGGTAGGAAACAAACAAAAATTTAAAAGGCACTGGGATACAAAAATATTGGCCCCATTTTCAAGAATGGGGCAGAGGGACAGGAACAATTTTAGACATAGTGATGTCCAAGCAGAAACACTTGTGGTGCCCTCCTTACTGCACAATACCGGCAATAATTAATCAGATCACCAAAATTACAAAGACTAAAATTTAGGAGAGAGTGCATAAATCTGAGGTGCAGTTACAAACACAAACACATACACACACACTAGGTTAAAATATTAAATAATTAAAATACACATTTCAATGTAAAATAGTATTAACCAGAGGATTCAGTCCAAAATACCATATGCAAATAAATGTGCAGCAGTAGTACAAACCACTCCCCCCAAGGACCATCCTTACGCGAGCATACAAATCCCTCTGCCTTAACTCCTTACTAAATGACCTCGCCCTCGTCGACTGGTCATTCATTCAACTGGCGCCCTCTATCGACCATGCCTTCGATATGTTCAAAAACCAAGTTCTTGCCGTATGGGACTAACACACCCCACTAAGAAACAAAAGGGTCAGGGAAACCCATCTCCCCTGGGCATCTGCCGACATCATCTGCAGATGTCATGCCAGGGACCAGGCCTGGAAAAAACACAGGCAAACAAGCTCCCCTGAATCCCTGCAGCATTACCGAACCCTCTGTAATAACTGCACTAAAGCCATAAGACAGGCGAAAAAGAACTACTTTCGGGCGGCTTTCTCCTCTAACCTTAGCCACCCTTCCAAATTCTGGAAATCCATTAAAACCCTGTTCACTGCCCCTGTCCAGCTGCCCACCCCAACCCTAAACATATAGGGCAACAATGTATCAGTCCCCAGTGAAGCTGCCTCAGCGTTCAACACCTTTTTTACCAACTGTGCTACATCTCTCCTAAAAAGCCAACAATTCACCACACCTACACTCAGCCCTTTCATGATACCCCAGCAAACCCCCCACATCACCACATTCTCTTTCCATCCAGTCTCCACAGCAGAAGTTCTAGTCGCCCTACGTTCCCTTGACCCCAACAAAGGCAAGTGCCCTTTAGGACTGGATGCCAAACTCCTATTCTGTAAGCCCCTGCCATTGCCACCCCCCTAGCTGACCTCTTGAACCTCTCTTTCACCACAGTCAAAATTCCAGCAGCTTGGAAGGAGGCAGTAGTCATCCCGCTACCAAAGGGTGGTGATCCATCTATGCCTGGAAACTACAGCCCTATCTCCCTTCTACCAGTTCTGGCCAAACTACAAGAACACCTTGCACTCTCCCAACTCACAGATTTCCTCAAATCTACCTCCTTCTTCACCCCGTATCAGTCGGGATTTTGTAAATCGCACTCCACCATCACAGCCCTACTAAGACTCACAAACGATATTTCCTCAGGTATGGACAAGGGGCATATCACCTCAACCATATTCATTGACCTGGCCAAAGCATTTGATACCGTATCCCACCCTAAGCTAATCACAAAACTGCACAACGCAGGCCTTTCTTATCTAGCCACCAGCTGGTTCCAAGCCTACCTGACAGGTAGAAAGCAGGCAGTAAAAATTGGCCCTCATGTATCCACCTCACTCCCAGTCACCATGGGGGTTCCCCAGGGCTCTGACTTGGGCCCCCTACTCTTCTCCATATTTTTAAATGATCTACCACTGGCCTGCTCCAATTCAGCTATACAAATGTACACAGATGATACCATACTGTATGCCTCCGGCCCCTCTATCGGGGTCACAAACTCAACCCTTCAACAGGATTTTGATGCCATTCAAGCATGGCTCAGGTCCAACCAACTTGTCCTAAACACAAAGAAAACCATCTCCCTAACCTTCGGCACACAGCCTAGACTCTCCCGTCTAGCTGCTCCCCCCATTTTCCATACTCTGGACGGATCCACCCTGGAATCCTGCACCTCCTTTAGGTACCTGGGTGTATGGCTTGATTGTCACCTAGACTTCTCCAACCACAATGACTCCTTACAGAAAAAACTACACCCAAACTAGGCACACTATACCGCAATAAAGGCTGCCTACCAACCACGGTCAGGAGGGAATTAGTGCACAAAATGATTCTCTCCATATTTGATTATGGCGACCTGATGTACAGCGTAGCCCTCTCATCCACCCTGGCCAGCTTGGACTCCCTCTTTTATTCTATCTGTTGGTTCATCCTGGAATGTCCCCCCAACACCTACCATTGTGACCTATACAGCACCCTTGCCCTTCCCTCGCTGGAGTCTCGATGTCAACTACATTGCACTAATCTCATAGTTAAATACTGCACCAATTCCCTCCCCCCCATCTCAGCTCCGTCCTGTCAACACAACTCTCTCGGCATACGCCCTCAGAGGCTCAGACTCAAAGCAACTCCAAGTCCCTTTCATGCACACATCGAAGGGCCAATCGACCTTCAAACATCAGCTGCCCAAACTCTGGAATGACCTCCCGGTAGATATTAGGCTCTCCCCCACCCCAAGGCTCCTTAAACTGCTCCTACATGTCCACTTCTCAGATACATGCAACTGCAACCTACAACCCAGACCTGCCACCAAGAGGCATCTAAACTGGCCTTAAATTGCATAAATGCCCAGAATTCCTACTGAATTTACTGTATATCTACTGCTTTGTTTTTTACCCCAAGTGTCTAGGCCTAACTGGCATAGCAAACTATGTACTCTGTGGTCTTAGGACTGGACTTTGTATGTCACTAAATAATGGTTAGTCCAGCCTGTACCTATTCTGGACCTGTTGTAATTCACCCTGTATGTATCCACTCTGAACCTGTTGTCGTACCATTGTATTGTATTGTATTTGAACCTGTTGGAATCTATGTAACCCCCAGGTCGCATCTGGAAATGAGTGGTCCCCGCTCAGTATGCTTATCTGGTAAATCTCTTAAATAAATAAATAAATAAATAGCACAACATGTAGCAACCTGATCAAACCAAAGGGGCAAGGAAGGAAACATAGATGGACTTAAGTAGAGCCAGGAGGAGCAAAAAGGGAGATGGGAAGGCAAGAGGGCACGGGAAAAAGGAGGGAAACAGAAGGCACCAAAGAAAGTGATGAAGTGAGGGCCAGGTGGTTACATAGGGGCAAGAATATAGAGTGGGACAGGCACAGGAATGGGTGAAGTGTGAACTATGGAGTGGTTAAAGAATAAGCGAGCAAGATTACAGGTAAATAGAGAGAGGGAGGCTGTTCCAGAGGTTGAGAAGATGAACAAAGAAGGTAGATTGCAGGTTGGAGGTGTTGTAATGAGGGATGAAAACATTGTTAGAAAAATGAAGGATGTAGGAGGAGAGGATACAAGGGAGGGGAAGGGAGTGAGGAGAGGTAGGATAGAAAGGTAGAGAACTAGAAATTAGAGAGGTAGGAGGAGTAGTGAGAGAGGCAGTGAGATTTCAGGGAGGAGAGCAAGAAAGAGAGAGACAAAGGCTGAAGTAGAGAGAGAGATGTGACAGGTGAGCGTCAAGGTGCTTATAGCGATTTGGAAGACATAGTGGACAAGTAAGGATGGTTTTGTGGGCAGAACTGTAAACTACATCTGCATAGTAAAACAGTGGCAACATCATCTGATGGATTATCTCACATTGGAACAGGAATATGAGGCAAGCCTTTCTGTGATACAGTGCACTAGCTTGGGGTGCACCTTAGTGTGCATGATATCAATATGGGTGGAGAAAGCAAGGCTTTGATCCAACTACACACTAAGATACATGAAGTGCAGAACTTCTACACAAGAGGAGCCATAATATGCCTTGAAAACAGGGGCTGTATGAAGCCAAGTTAATCACTGCTTTGTGGCAAAAGTCATGGAAGCAGTCTTTCAGACAATTACAGAGAACTGGTTTGAGCAGACCCAACAGTGGACATTATCAAAGAAACATAAGAGTGATGATTCCAGCTCAGGGACTGAGGTTCCAGAGGAAAAGAGTATAGTGCCATCTGGGTACATGAGGATGTGGTGGAGACACAGACTAAGGAGAGGTCATTGAGGAAACTTGAAAAGAGGTTAAGGTCCTGGATGGAGCCCTGGGTGATGCCATATCTGAGGAGGACTGAGGAGGAGAAAGCATTACCAACCTTAACTGACTGAACTGACTCTAGCTGGTCAGCATGGTAAAAACAGGAAGATGGGGCAGGCTGCAGAGTCGAAAGACTTGGCCAGGTTACTAAATATTACCACAGTGAACTGGCCCTGGTCTATCCATGGAAGAACAAAGTCAGTAACCTGGAGGAAGGAGGAGTTTGTATAAAGGGATTAATGAAAGCTAGACTGGTAAAAGAAGAGGAAGGAGTAGTCAATGAATGATGACAGCTGAGCGAGAATGTTTCTACTGCACCTTTGCAGGACAGGAAGTTAGGAGATGGGTCAGTAGTTCTTGGGAGAAAAGCAGTCACCACTTTTATGGAGGGGGCTGACTTTAGAAAATATGAATATGCACATACATCAAGAACAAATAGATCAAAACAGTAATGTAGACTTTTATTATTTTATTTACTATTATTTATTATTTAGCAGAAAATTGGAATAACACCTTTGAGCTAAAAACTAATTTACTAAGGTTCCTCATCAGAGAGAAGGTGACAAGGGGTTACAAAACTAACAGCAGTTACTGGAATGGGGGGGGGGGACAGCTCCAGCTAACCAGCATTATCTAGTAAATTTTAAGTTGTACAATATACAAATACATTCACAGCTTACAACAGGCATGCAGGTTAATACCGAACACCCACAAGTGTGGCAGAAACACTCTAAGGAAATATGCAAGTCCACTCCCTGTTGATAGTGGGCACTCAATTGACCTTACAGGGAGGGTAGGTTGGTAAACTCAAATTGGGGAAGGTGGGGAGAGGGTGAAAGGCTGTAGTAGAAGGGGAGAAGAGAAAGAAGTAGAAGGAGGTAGTAGAAAGGGGGAAGAGAGTCATTAGAGGGAGGGCTTAAAATTATTAACAGAAACATTGCAAGTTACCTATATTTTTAAGAGGCATACTCTCCATATGTTAAAAATGTACCAAGTACTTTGGTGCCAAATTCTGTATCTTCCAAGTGTAGCATATAGACACCCATGGCCCTAATAAAAGTCACAAATGGAGGTGCAAAATGGTCATTGCGACCACTTTGTGACACCTGGAACTTTCTGACCCCTTTATGTTAGTGAACATGGAAGTTGCAGCTCTTTTTTATTTATTTATTTCAAACATTTTTGCCAGGAAAGAGATACTGATCTGGAACAGTGCATTTCCAAATTGTCCTGGGGAGGGGGAAGGGGAGAGTACTGTATATCAGTTAGTTACAGAAAATAAATGACAAAATACAGTGTTAAACAAATAAGCAGCAAGACAGAGTGACAAAAGGCTGGTGGGTAATATAGTGAATTAGTGGGGTGAATGTGGCAAATGCTAGGAACATTGGGGGGGGGGGCTGATAACCTGAGAATGAGTGTGGGGACTGGTGGGTGGCAAAGTTGCAGCCAGATGACCAGGATCATGGACAACTGAAACAGTAAGTAGTATGGTTGCTAAACACTTTGTGACTGTGTGGAGAAGACAGCGTGGCCACCATGAAGATGACCGACAGAAATCCTGAGAAATGCTAGATATTGCTAACCTCATTGCAGCTTCTTGTGCTCCACTACCTGTATAACTTGTACAGGTAGACAGTAGGGGAGGGTTACAATGCTGTTAATGGGACCTTAATGTGCCAGCAGGGGAAGGGATTATGTGAAAGATACATAGGAGCTGGGAAGAGGGGTTCCACTGGACACCACACAATGCTTAAAATTCCATATGTGGGTGGTGGGGTCTTTGGACTACCAAAAATAGGGTAAAGTAGTCACAATGGCTGCTCCTGAGCAATGGTGCTAAAAGCCCACAGTCAGTAATGAAACAGTAAGTGCTCAGCACTCAAAAAACTCACCATCAACAATGAAGATTTTGTCTCCCAAAATATTTATTGCACACAAGGAATGCGGAACACAAGGAGGCAGGAGGGAGTTCTTAGTTACTGTTTTCACACTGGGATGGGCTTAGTGAACCCTGACAAGTCATAGGACACTGGCCTTAGGGCCCTATGGAAAGTAGAGGGGGTGATGCATCAGATGGCACTGCAAAACCCAAGGATTCACAGCATGGCACAGTAACATGTAAATGGTGTTATACTATGCTATGACTTTGTAGGTGCCACAGAAAAGGAGTGGGATAAATCTCCTGTGCAAACACTAACATCTGGGTACCTTATCTGCATTGTTACGAAGTCAAAAGGGGGGGGGAGGTTTTCCCCACCAACTAAATTTTTTTGTGACTAGTACAAGAGGGTGATAGTGCAAAGGGATGACCATTTTCCACTCATTTTGTTCTGCCACCCATTGTGACTGAGAATCCAAAACTTTTTTTGATTCATCATGAAGTCCTCCAAGCAGGAGCAGGAGGTGTGAGGTGATAATGCCACTGTATAGGTCCCTGGTGAGGCCCCACTTAGGGTATTGTGTCCAGTTCTGGTGGCCCCACCTCAAAAAGGATGCTGATAGGTTAGAAACAGTGCAGAGAAGGGCAATGAAGATGATTCATAACTTCCACCATAAGACATACAGTGAAAGACTGAGGGAACTAAACATCTTCTCCCTGGAGCAAAGAAGGGCGAGGGGGGACACGATTGAGACCTTCAAGTACCTAAAGGGAATCAATAAGGTATAATCACAGGATCTTTTCCAGATTAGCAGTTGTAGTAGGACAAGCGATCATCACGTACGATTTATGGGGGGTAGGTTTTGGAGTAATAGTAGAAAGTTATTTTTTACCAAGAGAGTGGTGGACCCATGGAATGGCCTGCCTCAGGTGGTGGTGGAGGCGAAGATGGTAAAGCAGTTTAAAACAGCATGGGACAGACATGCCAAAAGGTTAACGGGTGATTCCAAGTAAGGGGTAGAAAAATGGGCAGACTAGATGGACCTCATGGTCCCCATCTGCTGGCACATTCTATGTATCTATAAGCAAAGGCTTATTGTCATCCTCACCCCCTGAAAATAAGAACTCAGTTTTCAAAAATAAAATTTACAGAAACAAGAAAGTATACTGAAAACACGAACAGAAGCTAGGTCAATAGGCATTTTATGTGATGGAACAAGAACAATGGTACCGCAAGTCTAATCCTTTACTTTTGTTATTGTATTTTGTGATGTTATTGTTCTCTTTTTTATAGCAATTTTCAAGACATACATGTACATTGCAATGTAGCATAGTTCAAGGAACAGACAATGATTAATAGAGCAATAACATAAATAGCAACCTCTCATCCGTCATTACATCATATGGTGGGAATTGTGGAAAACTGAACAAACAGGTCAAAGGACCAGAACTTGTAACATCTGAGCCATTGCAGCAAGACCATGGATTGCCCCAAAATGTTTAATAGAGATAGTAGTCCAGAGTGAAACACTTAGTTTGGCCATAATATATGACCCATTAAATTCCATGTCATCAAAACAGTAATAATACTTTCAATATGACTATCTTTCACTGCCACCACCCAGAATAGACCAAACTAGAACAACTTTGAAGAAAGAATAAACTCCTCAGTATACATATAGAGGAAAAGCTAACACAATGCACTTAAGAGTCCCGTCTGATAACAGCCAGACAACAGATAACTATAGGGCTCCACTTTCTAAAGACTGGAGTAATCAATGGTCAAGGCCACTGTTTTTTGGTTTTTACCAGAAAATCCGGTAAAATTCTGGAATTAGGGCTGCCTGAAGACCGATAAAAACAAAGATTTCATGGAATCTGCCATTTTATATCAAATCAGTAAATCTACAAAACTTGTGTTTTTCTTTTAATTCCTTCCTGTACTATTTTCAATATGCTTTATTTATTGCTCCGTATATTAAGCCTTCTTTAATTCTGATTATTTACGCACGTACTAAAAGAATGATAGCAGAATCCCGGTAAAATCCGGAAATTAGAGTAACAATCACCGGTGCAATTCCGGAATCTGAGGTCTTGAAAACAGAATGTCATTGTTTTAATCACCGTAAATCAGTGGCCTTGTCAATGGTTACAAATACACAGCGAGAAAGACATTAACCCTTCTCATCATGGTCAGAATGTACAGTTCTCTCCCTGACACCAAAGTCCCCTTAATTTTATTTAGACATTTCTGTGCTTCAGCTGGGTCGGTGAAGAGGTAGGTTTTCCCAGAGTATAGAATCTTTAATCTAGCAGGGAGCTGCAATAAGTGCATCACTCCCAGTTCTCGTAGGCCAAGCCAGACCAAATCAAATGTCTTGCATCATTGCCATGTGGCAAAACTAAGGTAAGGGAAAAGACATAAAGCTGTCCCTTCAGGTAGCAATAGGGTGCCCTTCCTTCATGCTGAATTTAGCACAGCGTCCCGAATATGTTCCCCCATGATGACAATCAAAATTGTCCTTGGCAGTTCTGGATTAGCTGGGTGTCGACGGGGTGTGATATGATGTTTTGATAATTTTATCAGTAAGATCCAAATCCAAAGTACTGTGGATTAAATCAGTCATGAAATTAATAAGGTCCATACCTTCCTGTCCTTCCGACACCCCCAGCAGCTGCAGATTCTGGGATCTTGCACCATTTTCAAGGTGCTCAAGATGTAGCCTCAGTAATTTGTTTTCCTTACCAGTCCAGAGATGATGACCGAGGATTTCTCTACCACAGCTTTAGAAGTCATAACTTCAGATTGTATAGTGTCCATCCGATTTTCAAGGGTTACAACACGCTGAGTAAAGGGATCTATTTTTGTATTTAAGTCACCAGTCACTTGCTTTAAATCTGTTTTAAGGTCTTGAATAACCAAGAGAAAGGCTGCATTGGTAGGCATGGCACCCTCCAATAACAATGCCATGGCTCCCCCTTTCTGCGCTCCAGCTGACTGCTTACCAGATTTTGAAGTACTGGAGTCTTGCTGCTGCTGTTTATGGGGATTACCCATCTTCAATAGCCACAGGAAAGGTATCCGCCAATAGTGCTTCTGATGGTGAATTAAAAAAAGAGGAATCCTACCACAATAAATGAATTAGAAATGTCAAAAGTTGAACTTTATTTGGCCGTCAAAATGGAGCTGTACAAAAGATCGTCTGATCCAACTGGCCACTGGCTTCACCCACCCATGTTATTGCTCTCTAAGAAGTAATCCAGTTGGTACTTAAGAACCCAACCAAATTTAATTCCATAACCTCCTGGAGCACTCTACCTTACAGTACTAAGACCCTCCTAGAGAATTATTACATCCTTATTCAGTTCTTACTTTTTCCATCCAAGTGTCAGTTTATGGCCCCTTTTTCTCCTTTCTTGGCTGAAAACAAATATCCTAAGTGGGTGTACCTTCAAAATATCCTTCATTAGTTTCAACACTTGAACCATATCTGCCATTTGTGTTTTATCCAGAGAGAAGAAACCTAGGTTCTGTAATCTCTTTTTATACTTTCATACTTCCTAATCATCCTTGTTGCTCTTCTCTGAACCTTTTCCTGTTCTGCACTGTCCCTCTTGTAGTGGGCTTGTCTGGAACTTAGTGCAGTACTACAGAGAGTTCTCACCAATGCTTTTCGCGGCCCCCTGATCTGATTTCTACTCCTAGTTTGATGCATCCAAGCATCCTAATGGTTCATTCTCCAGTGCAGATACTGCATGAACTTTAGCACAAAAAAAAAAAAAATTTGACAGCACCTCTTTTCTGTATTTGAATTTGTTAACTGGGAAAGGCATGCTGAGCTGGGGCTACTTTTCAGATGTAACCTGATTAGGAAGTGGAGGAGGATGAACAATTAGAGAAGACAGTGGCAAAGAGAAGATACAAATAGATCATAAATACAATTATAATGGCACAAAAATATGAGACCACAGGGGTTAAACTGAAACAGATCTGCTCTAAAGGATAATTTGAGCTTGATTTTGCCAATTATACAATTCAGAAGTTAAAGCTGTGGATAAAAATACCATTAAATATGATAAAAAGATTTCTACTTTTTTTACAATCAGTAATGGGGCAAGTAAGGGGTGGCAGATGAAGGGGGGCTTGGGGAGTGCAGTGCAAGTGGCAGGAGCAGGTATGAAAAGAGAGGTAATGCAGGGGGCTTTATTTATTTACAGTATTTATTTATTTAAAGTTTCACCAGGAGAACTGTACTGAGCTGGCAACAGCTCATTTCCAGATTAAATGATATGAGTGAAGATGAGCAGCAGAGAGCAAGAGGGAGATTGTTCCAGAGTAGGGGCAGGGATAGGAAAAGACAGATTTTCCAAAGGAGGTTTTACATCTAGAAAGAGAAAATGAGTGGAAAACAGAGGAACAAAGGAAGTAGGATGAGGAAAGGCATGGGGAGAGGAGTGAGGAGAGATAGCAAGGAAGGGAACAGAACCAGAATTTTGCAATGAGGATGGCAGGGTGTGAAAGGAACTTGGTTAATGGTAAAATGACAGTAGAAGAAAACAATGGGGTCCAACCTGGTAAGGAATGATTTAGAGGCAGTACTTTAGAGCATGATCACAAAGCCAAATACAGGTAGGTCTTGAGGGCAACCTCCTGGTGGATGGTGAGTGGGTGGAATAATTTATTGTGCTAATGTGTACCAGGCTGAAGCAGGAGTTTTTTTATGGATGGCACTGATGTGGGAGAAGAAATCAAGTCTCTAAATGTATGTGAAGGAGCTGGTCACAATATATATATACTATTTTCCCTATTTTATTGTGTGTATTGTGTGTTTTCAAACATTTCTGTCTTACTGGAGCCCTGTCTTCCCTTCAAAGAAGTAAGTAGAGGAGCGAGTAGTCCACACGGTTTTGCTGGAACTACTAAAGCTTTTGTAGCTGCTCAAATATTCAGGGAACCATCAGGATTAATATCCCTTTGTTTATTTTTAACTCTATTTACAGAAATGGTGCTTTTAAGCACATAACTTTAACAGTTTGATCGGGGAAAATGGCTGTGACCTGAGAGAAGCATTTCCGGGTCGTGTGGGACTATATTTAGTCAGCCTGCAGTGAGTAGGGTGAGTTGAGTAGGGCGGGCGCACCTTGGTGCGCGCGAAGATGCACGCAAAGACACACTCGCCTGCACATGTTAGGTGTGTTGGGAGTGTAGGAGTGTGATCCACATCTCTACCAATTGAAAAGCCTCAAACTAAACAGGTACTCGTACGCATAATAATTATAGCCAGGTTTAAATGTATGAACAGAACAAAATGAGTAATACTCTTGTTACCACTGATGGCCAATCCTTATTGCAATGTTATAATTGTAAGATGTACAGGGTTGAAACCAATCTGGTCCCTTGAAATCTGTATACTTGCCTTAAATGTATAGAAAATAAAGATATGTCACAAGAAATCTGTACATTTCATAACAGACTATTTTAGAAAATAGCTATACTGACACTATAGCTCATATAAAAAAAAATCACAAATAAGCACAAAGACTGTACCAACTGAAAACTGTGTAAATCCTCTAGTTTTATCTAATACTGAGTGTTTAGTAACATTTACTGCTGGTAATGAATAAAATAGTATTACCCCTAGAAATAAATGGGCTAGGGCAGATGATGATTATCCAGTAGGTGATAATCTTTGGTACCAGGTCCAAAGTAGAAAAACCGTCAAAAAGGGATGTAAAGCCACCCGTTTCGACAAGAGACCTATAACAGTTTTGATCCCCTGGCCAGTATAATTGATGAAGGCACAAAATCTCCTCACAGCACTATACCATCTGGGGAAAAGTCAATGTACTCTGTGCTGTATGAACAGGAAACGTCCTCCTGTAGTCATACAGTTTCACAGGTTAATCATTCAGATCTGACCAGTGAGACCATTATTAACAGTGCAGTTCCCTCTCCTTTATCTCATTGTCCATTACCCACTACAAATATTGTTGGAAATCTGGCTTCTGGAATCTTTGATATGTCAAGTTCTGGATTCATGATAAAACAGGTTAATCCTAGAAATCTAATTGATCTAAATGATATAAATGCTGTGGAACCAAGACAAATATACCTCCTGGGGGATTCTATTGTTAAGAATGTAGATAGGGTAATTTGTGATCCTAACAAAAGTACTAGAACAGTATCTTGTTTTAAAGGGGCAAACATACAAGACATTACTAAAATGACTGCTAACATCTTGAAGCAGAGTGAAAAGAATCACATTTTAATCATACATGCTGGAATCAATAATGTTTTTCATCAAAACATGCAAACTATTAAAGAAGAGTATGTGGGAATGCATAAATTGTTGATTGAGAAAAGATGCAAAATAGCCTTTTCTGAAATTCTTCCCATTCCTAGAGCGAGCTGGTATAGTAATAATAAAATTATGTTATTAAATAATTGGCTATGACACTGGTGCTTAAAACAAAATATAGTGTGTATTACACACTGGGAAGATTTTATATACAAAAAAGAATATGTGTGTAAGGATGGTTTACACCTGAGCAAACTTGGATCAACCATGTTAGGAAACCTAATTAATGATTTCATATCTACCTGTTTAAACTAGTAAAAGGGGGAAGGGCAGGCATAATACACACAGACACTGACTGTAGGGAAAAGAATATTGAAACTGGAGACAGACTGTTCAGTTCTCCAGTTGGGAGTTATTTTCAAACTAGAAATAGTCAGATTTTGAACATATTGTTACTTAACGCAAGGAGCCTAAATAATAAGTTAGAAGAGTTAAAATATATTCTAAACAGTGAAAAAATTGACATCTACAGTGTCACCAAAACTTGGTTCACCGAAACTAGTTGGGGTTCAGAAATACCAGGATACACTAGCATAATTAAGAATCATAAAAACTCTAGAGGTGGAAGGCTCGCCTTATATAGAAATAAAAATTTAAATATTAACGAAATCCCTATCATTACACTAATAGAAACTGACACTGAAATGATCTTAGTTAAAATGAATAATGTGAGCAATATTACTTTGGCACTATGTTATCGTCCACCAAACTTAGACACCCTAGGTAATAATTCCTTCTTGCAAGTTCTTGAGGAACTAGATAACTATCAGGATTTAATAGTAATGGGAGATTTTAATTTACCATCCATCTGCTGGCAAACCTTATCTGGACAAACTCAGCTTGATAAAAGATTCATAGAATTTACATTATTTGGAACAAATTGTAAAAGCTCCTACTAGAAACGATAATATCCTAGCTCTTATCTTAACAAATATGAAGGATATAGAACATCTTCCTAAGGTTATAGTACCATTGGTAGACAGTGACCGTAACATGGTTCTTTGGAGTATACAATATTTTACAAAAAGAAATTGGGGTGTTACTAGAACAAAAAACTTCTATAGAGCCAACTATGCAGCTATCACAGAATACTTGCAAGCCTGGAATTGGAAATCTGAATTGACTGACCTAACTAGTGAACAGATATGACTAGCCATAAAGACTAAAATAGATTATTGTATTATGGCTTGGGTTCCAGAAAATAAAAAATACCAAAATAATAGAAGAGTTCCCCCCTGGTTAAATGGTAATATAAAAAGACTGATTAAAAAGAAAAAAAGGGCATTCAATAGATACAAAAAAGATAAAACTGACTATAAATGGACTACATTTAAATATAGGGCCAAGCAGTGTAAAATAGCAGTAAATAATGTAAAAAAGAATCAGGAACTAAAACTGGCTAAGCTAACCAAGGACAATAAAAAACAATTCTTTAATTATATTGGAGCACTCAAAGGGAATGCACCAATGATTGGTCCCTTGTTAAGAGATAATGTACCAATAATTGGAGAACAAGATATGGTGAAGGAATGTAATTCTTATTTTTTGAGTGTGTTTCAAAATAAAACAAATATAAATTCAAATATGATAGATTCTAAAATTCCTATCCCTATAATATTAGTTGATGAAGTTAAATTAGCCATTCAAGCAACCAACGTTAATTCCTCATCTGGCCCAGATGGTATTCCATCAAAGTTCATTTCAGAATTATCATCTGAACTCTTAGAGATACTGACTTTATTATTTAATGTTTCCCTTCAGGAAGGTAATGTAGTAACAGATTGGAAATTAGCCACTATAGTGCCATTTCATAAAGGCGGAAATAAGTATCAGGTAAATAAATAATTATAGACCAATTAGTCTTACTTCAAGTATAAGAAAAATTATGGAAAGGATATTACAACAAAAAATGATTGTACATTTACAATAAAAGAATATTTTTGATATTTCCCAATATGGTTTTATAAAAGGCAGATCCTGCCATCAAAATCTAATAAACTTTTTTGAGCCTGTCAGCATAGCTTTGGACCAGGGATTACCAGTAGATGTAATATTTTTTCGATTTTCAGAAAGCCTTTGACTCTGTTCCACATGGTATTCTTATAGAAGAACTAATAGAGTATGGTTTTCATATAGACGTTATTAAATGGATTCATTCCTGGTTGGAAGATAGGAAACAGAGAGTTTGCATAAGAGGATATATGTCTGACTGGGGAATTATCACTAGTGGTGCTCCCCAAGGTTCAGTTTTGGGACCGCTATTATTTAATATTCTGATCACTAGTCTAAGTGTCAATAAAGATGCCTGGGCACATAAGTATGCTGACGATTGTAAAATTGGATGTATTGTTAATAATGCTGAAGCAATAAAATCCTTACAAACTAATTTAGATAAGATTTTAGAATGGTCCTTAATATATAAAATGCCATTTAATATTGCAAAGTGTAAGGTGATGCACCTGGGTAAGAACAATAGGTTAGCAACCTATAATATAGGTGGCAATATTTTACAATCTTTAATGACAGAAAAGGACTTGGGCATTACAATCAGTAACAATTTTAAGTTTTCAACTCATATAAATAAGACTGTAAAAAAAATGTTACGGGATAACATCCTGCATTTTCAGACATACTAAAAGCAGGGAGTCTGAGGTATTATTGCCTCTTTACACTAGTTTAGTCAGATCACACATTGACTACTGTGCATCCTTCTGTTCTCCAACTACTATAGGATGCAAAATCACATTGGAACAAGTTCAGAGAAGATTCACAAAAAAAGATTAGAGATTTATCTGATACTAATTATAGTAGTAGATTACAAATATTAGACTTGTTTTCCTTGGAATATAGATCATTGAGGGGAGACCTTTGTTTGGTATATAGAGCTTTTCAAGATTTAGGATTATTCGAAACAATCTGTCTAGAAAGAAATACTCAAAATTTGAACACAAGATTACATCATTTAAAACTAAAAATAATGATTAATAAAACAACAAAAAGAAATAATTATTTTACCCAACACGTATCTATAATATGGAATACATTGCCAATTGAAGTAGTTACTAGCAGTTCTTTAGTGGAATTTAAATTAAGGTTAGATAAACATATGCGTAATAGAAAATTCAATTATTGCCAATAGACAACGAGTTCGATATGGGCCCGTCCTTTGAACTTGTATCACACCTATGAACCTATTATTCAACCACACAACAAAGTACTTCAAGAGGGGGACTATTTTAAGGGGACGAAATGTCCAGAATCATGAAACTGTGGGTGTGGAGCCTAGCTAGTCTCAGCTTACTGGCAAAGGTAATGGAGATTGCCCTTGCAGGATGGCTGCCGTTCTGGGTGGCTGAGCAGAAGCAGAGTAGAGCAGAGCATTACTAATTTGTTTGTTTTAATATTCCATGAATTAGAAGTTGGTTATAGTTAGATTTTTTTAGGGTAGTGAGCTAGGGTAAGCAGTGAGAAAGAAAGATTTCTGAGCATTGTCGGGAGAGACTGATACACCCATTATGTACACAAGGGTTGTAGACTTGCTGTGGGAACATTCGGACTGTGGGGCACTAGGGGAGCCTGAACACTTTCATCTCATATAATCTAGAATCTAGCCTGTTTGGGGGGAAAAGAGGTTTAGTATTTTAACCTACCTCTATCTTGGTGCTTCACCATAATATTTAGCTGCATTTAGATGGAGTGGGATCGTGGTGAGAATGAACAGTAAGTGAATTGCAGGGTTAACTGTACCAGGAACATCATTTCCTGGTACTTGCTGTTTGGGGCGAGAGCCCAGCCAGACCAGGTGCAGGAAATACTACAACCGTCATTGGAAAGAGGTGCGGTGTGCATTTTCGCTGAATGAATTAGCTGGTCTCGAAGAGGGCTTCCAAGAGGAGTGAGGTGAGGAGGGGTTCCTTGGACCCAGATGGGGGAGTGGACATCACTATTGCCGGAGGGTGGAGTGATTTTTCAAACCCTAATTTAGAACAGGGGGTTCTCTGGTGGGAGGACCCACCTGGGCTCTGAAAGAGGTGGTCCAGAGGCCCCCTTCTTAGTTATAAGGAGAAGACCCTCTAAGAAAGAAGAAGGGGTGGAGGAGTGAAACAGGATTCTATTTCAAACTGGATTCACCAGTTTATTGTTGGCATGACCAGGAGGAAAGCAAGTAAAACGCGTATTCTTGTCAAATGGTGAAGTAAAACATTTTATTTCTTGACCCTATTTTGAAGCCAGTTATAGGACTCTGGTCCTGGATAAAAACTGGAACACTTGATCTACTTAGAATATGTAAAGTAACTCTGAAACACCATCATAGCCTGTGAGAGGGAACTATAGAGGTGTTGATTTGGGTCTGCTGTGGTGAGAGCGCAGCAGACAAGACTACTCTGAATAATATTTTTGAATTTTTTGCTGCCTAATGTAATGTACTAATTATTATCTGCTCTTTTTATTGGACTGGATTGAAATGTTTTAGGGGGGACTAGTGGGATTATTTATTGTCTACTATAGAAAAGGGATACAAGTTCCGGAGTGGATGGATTGAAAGTGTGTATGAAGTAGTGTGAAAGGGAATTGGAATTGTTGTGTTTAGTAAGGTGTGTGTGGGTGACAGTGTGTAAGTGTGTTTGAGGGTGTAAAGTAAATTGTTAGATATGTGTCGGGAGTGATTACTATAGTCGGGCAGTACTCCCCCTCGAGGTTGGGAGATCTGTGACCTTTTGAATGCCCTCCACGTCTGCCATAGGTATACTATAGCTGTAAAGTGCTAGGTATAATTAGGAGGAGGAGGACTGGTGGGTTCTGGAGACCTGGAGAGGGATGGGAGGAGGGTGGGCAGATAGAGACAGTGGGGACTAGGAGGTACCCTGAGGCAAAATGGGACCAAGAGCAAGGGCCTCCTTGCCTTGTGCCCATACCCAAGGGCTTTGAGGGATTCAGGCAGGTGTTGTGGTCATCTGCAAAATCTCGTCCCTCTCGGGTGGTGTTATGCAATGCCAGGTCTATTAAAAATAAGACTGCAGTGGTTGTTGATTTAGAAGCCTCTGCAGACCTGACTTGCATCACTGAGACTTGGCTGGATGAAAAGGCAGGGCTCATTTTAGCAGCTACGATTCCAGCTGGGTTCTTGGTAATGCACTGCCCGAGAGTGGACCATAGGGGTGGGTGAGGGGATCGCAGTCTGTTTTAGACAGAACTGAACTTCAGGGAGGTGCCAGTGGGGAGTGCCAACTCCTTAAAGCATATGGGAACTGCAGATGAAGGATTCAGGATCCTTCTCATCTACCGTCCACCTGGAAATGGGAGGGTATTCCTGAAGGAGGTAGCGGACGTCATCGCCAAGATGGTATTGGAGGCCCCCAGATGGTTAATTCTGGGGGACTTCAATGCCTGGGTCAATGATGAACTCTCACATTTTGGACAAGACCTCCTCCAATTGATGGAATCTTTGGGCCTGACACTGGTTATTACCATTGCAACGCATGAGGGGGGAACTCGTTGGACTTGGTGTTCCACTTGGGGATGGAGATCTCCAATATGGAGGTGGATCCTATTGGATGGTTAGATCATCACACCTTGAGGTTTAGTTTTGCAACCCCTCAAAATGGGCCTGCCCCAAAGGAAATGATACAGTACCATCCTTTAAACAGGTAACACCTGAAGGCCTTATGACAGTATTGGACCTTTCGGGTAGTCCGTTAGATAGCAGCGACCCTGGGACTCTTGTGCTGGCCTAAAATAGGGAAGTTGTTGAGGCCCTGGATGTCATTGCTTCAGTTCATATTCACCCCTTGACCTCCCACCCGGGTGCCCCATGATTTGATGGGACACTAAGGGAATTGAAGAGGCAGGGGCAAAGATTGGAGAGACACTAATGGAAAACTCACCTGGAGGCAGACAGACTTAAGTTGTTGGACCATTATAAGGTCTACCAATCAGCAATTTCCCATAAGAAGGCAGAATTCCTGTCCAGGGAAATTGATGCAGTGAGGAACAGACCAGACCAGCTTTTTCAGACCATGGACTGACTGTGCTATCCAGTCTGCCTGTGGTCTGGCAGAGCATTGTCACAGAAAAATGTGAGGAGTTTGTGCAGTTGTTCGATGATAAGGTGTCCACCATTAGGACAGAGATCAGCCAATGCCTCCCCATTGGTCCTTGTGGTGGTCAACCAAGTGGTACTAATACTCAATTGTCCTGGTCTACTTTCAGCCAGCTGGTAGTCTTGGATATAGTGAGGATCATCCATACTTTGCTGTAGATTGGATCCAGGCCCAACACACCTTCTTGTAGGGTGTGTTGAGGTCATCGGCCTGGTCCTATCTCAGATAGTCTGGGATTCATTGGAGAGAGGGATCTTTCTGGATCCCTTAAATGAGGCAGTGGTTAGGCCACTGCTGAAAAAGTCCTCCCTTGACCCAGACTGCCCTGCTAACTACAGACCAGTCTCTAGCCTACCTTTTACAGGGAAGGTTATCAAGAAGGTGGTCACTGTGCAGCTGGAGGATAATTTATCTATCCACAATGTCTATGACCCTCTCCAGCATGACTTCTGGAAAAGGCATAGCACCAAGACTGCCCTGGTTCAAGTACTTAATGACCTTCTGGTGGCAAGAGATCAGAGATCCCATTCCATCTTGGTTCTCCTGGATCTTTCAGCAGCATTCCACACTGTGGACCATGGGGTGTTGTTGGAATACCTGTGGTTCTTTTGTGAACTGGAGGGGTAGTCCTCAATTGGTTTTGATCATTCCTCAGGGGCAGGTTACAGAGAGTTGTGTTGGGAATTTATTCCTTGTCCCATCAGGGCCTGCTCTGTGGGGTACCACAGGGTTCTGTGTTTCCCCCATGTTGTTTGCAGTGTATATGCTGCCACTGGGGGACATTATAAGGTGGTATGGGTTGAATTTTAAGTGTTATGCAGATGATTCTCAACCTTACATGTCTTTTGTGCCTGTCCAGGAGTTTGATACTGTCTCGATGTTCAACAACTGCCTACTGGAGATACAGAACTGGATGAGTGCCAGCTGGCTGAGGTTAAACCTGGACAAAAACAGAGGTATTGGTTGTGGACCCCAATCTTAGGATGGCCAGGTCATGGGCAGGAAAACCCGCTGGCTTACAACTTAGAGGGAACCTGCTCAATGCCTCAGGGCAGGTGCGGAACTTTGGGGTGGTATTTGACAAAGGCCTGACCCTGAAGGCTCAGATGTTGGCCGTAGTCAAATCTGACTTTTACCATCTAAAAAATATCGCTAGAGTGAAGCACCTGGTCCTAGCTAAGGATCTTTCTACCTTGGTCCATGCCTTTGTCACCACTCATCTTGACTACTGCAACGCCCTTTACCTAGGGCTTCTGGGTGTGAATATTCACCGACTGCAGCTAGTGCAGAACATGACAACCAGGCTGTTAACTGGAACCCCTAGGTCCAGTCATATAACATCTGTGCTGCACGAACTGCATTGGCTACCTATACAATGGCGAATCCCTTTCAAGGTCGCATTGCTGACCTACAAAGCCCTATGTGATTAGGGACCCCAATACCTGCAAGACCTCTCATCTCCCTACCGTCCCTTCCACTCACTGCAATCCTCCGATGAGAGACTGTTAGAGTTTTCCAAGGTATGTTTGAAAATGTTTGAGGGAAGATCTTTTGCCTTTATGGCTCCTACTCTGTGGAACTCTCTACCTCATCGGATACAAGATGCTGGTATGCTTATGTTTTCTGACCTATGCCTCTATGACAGCTGGTATCAGTCAAAGTGGGATTTACACCATGTATACTCTACTCAAGGAGTTTTGTGTACGTGCACACGACCTTGTACCAGGGAAGCATAGAAAAAAGGCATGGATCCTGCAACAGCAAACCCATGTGAGACTACCAGAAGAATGGCAGCTAAACTAGATGCAGAAACAGAAGTCCAAACTGAAACTGTATAGCTGTCCCCAATAATGGAAGAAGAACAACAGACAGGGACAGAACCTGAAAGTATGTCTGCCTTCTTCAAATGGCGGCATATACAACAAAGAGAGACTGAGAGGCAGAGAAGAGAAGAGAAGAGAAGAGAAGAGAAGAGAAGAGATGCAGCAACAGGAGCAGTGATAGCTGAATGCCTTACAAACTATCAAAGCCGGAGGATCTGGTACAGGTTAAGCAGCTCAACAAAATACAGACAGCTTAAAAGACCTTAAACTTACAAAGCTGTGCCCATCAGAGGATATCAAAGCATACCTGACAACTTTTGAAAGAGTCACCAGAGCCTGAAAATGGCCAAAATAGCAATGGGCAATCAGGCTGGGACCATATTTGACAGGTAAAGCCCAATTTGCATACAGCAATATGGAAACTGCACAGTCAGAAAACTATGACCTTGTGAAAAGAGAAATCCTTAAAGAGAAACTCTTATAAGGGCAGTAAGTGCAGTAGCTGCTGCAGAAACACCGATTAGACTTTTAGCATTAAAGTAATTTTTTTATTTACCTGCTGCCTGGTGATTTTAATTAGAGAGATCTGCTCCATCCATAATGACTGCAGAGCTCCGGGAGGACATCTCGCACACCCTGGGAAGCATCTGCCGAAAAGGTTATGCTAATGTGGGCTACCAAATCTGCCATTTGTTGGTAACCCTGCTTAGCATAACCTTTGTGGCAGAAACCACCAGGGGTGCCCAAGATGTCTGCCCCCAGGATCTGCAGCCATTATGGATGAAGCAGATATTTCTCATCAAAATTGCCAGGCAGCAGATAAATAAAAAATTACTTTAATGCTAAAAGCCCTAATCAGGTGTTTCTGCAGCTGTTGCTGCACTTACCACCCTTATAGGAGTTTCCCTTTAAAATCTATGACATATCTGGAAAGACCTACAGGCACAAATTCCATTCCTTGAAGTACCACTCCATTGACAATCCTCGAGAAGCCTCAACCTGACTCACAGAACTCCTCATTAAATGGCTTCAGCCAGAGGGCAAAACTGTCTCACAGATACGAACATACGAAATTTGCCAGCAGATAAAGGCCTAGAGGTCTATTAAGTCTGCTCAAATGTGCAGCTAGCACCCCTTATTCTGCAGCTACCCCTCCCTTCCACCCTTTCCCTTCATTAACCCTCCCTCTTGTCCTGTCCCATCCTCGTTTGAAGCAGTCCACTGTTCTACTGCATACCACTTCAGCAGGTAACACATTCCACCCAGCCACCACCCTCTCTGTAAAAAAGTGTCTCCTCATCTCCTTCCTGAACCTTCCTCGCTCCAGTCTCATATCATGGCCCCTGGTGGCCCTCCCCTTCCTTACTATGAACAGCCCTTCTGTACCCATCTTGTTTATTCCTTTCATGTATTTAAAGGTTTCAATCATGTCACCCCTGTCTCTCCTCTCCTCCAGTGAGTACATGTTCAACTCCTTCAACCTCCTCTCGTATAAGTCCCCCAGCCCCTTGATCATCTTTGTCACTCTGCGCGCCACCCCTCCAGTAACTTAATGTCCCTCTTCAGATACGGACACCAGTACTGCACGCAGTACTGCAGGTGTGGTCTAACTAATGACTTATACAGTGGCAGAATCACCTCCTCCTCGAGGATATACCCTTGCACTACAACCCAGCATTTTGTTGGCCCTTGCAGCTGCCTTCCTACATTGTGCCGAGTTGTTCATTGACCCTAATGAGCACACCCAGATCCTTCTCCTCCTCTGTCTGGGCAAGCTGCACTCCCCTAGCTGGTAACTCCTCCTTGGGTTCTTCATCCCAAAATGCAGCACCTTGCACTTTTTGGCATTAAAGCCCAGTTGCCAGGTGTCTGACCAGGTTTCAAGCTTGCCAGATCATCCTGCAACCCCTTCCATCCCCCTAGGTCATCCACCACCGTGCCTACCTTGGTATCATCAGCAAACAGACTGATCTTGCTCTTGATGTCCCATGATATGTCTGCAATAAATATCCCAAACAACACTGGTCCCAACACTGAGCCCTGTGGAACACTGCTTGTCACTGCCTTTGGGTGTGAGCTCCCCACCCACCACCACCCTCTGTTGCCTTCCTGTAGCCAGTTTCCTACCCATCTCACCAGCTTTGCACCGCCCCTGTGCCTACTAACTTCCTTCCTAGCCTTCCATGTGGCACTGAGTCGAATGCCTTACTGAAGTCCAGATACAGGACATCCACTGCATGGCCCCTGTCCAATTGCCTAGTTACCCAGTCATATAACTCGACCAGGTCGGTTTGTCAGGATCTGCCACGTATGAAGCCATGCTGTCTGCTGTCCTGTAGTCCTTTGGCCTCTAGGAAGGCCACCAGCCTCTCCTTCAGGATAGTCTCCATTAGCTTACCCACGATGGATGTGAGACTCACTGGTCTGTAGTTTCACGGTTCATCCTTGGGGCCACTCTTGTGGAGGGGCACCACATGAGCCATCCTCCAGTCCTGAGGTACACACCTTGAATGTAGTGAGGCATTAAATAGGTCTGTCAAAGGTCCTGCAAGGACCTCTGCCAGCTCCTTCAGTACCCTGGGGTGGATGCCATCTGGGCCTGGCGCCTTGTCCACCCTCAGTGCCTTCAAACCCTCTCAAACTCTGCTCTCCATGATTTCCCCACCTGTAACCACTTCCCCCCTGCTTCTGCCATTTCTCCCACCTTGGGTGTCACCCCCCTCTTCTCTTTAGTAAATACTGAGCAGAAGTACTCATTTAGTGCTTCTGCCTTATCGCACCCTGCTTCCACCCAACCCCCCTCCTTCCTAATCCTTACTATGTGGTCCTTACAGCTCCTTTTCTCCCTTTTCTTTTCTCTCTTGACATATTTGCAATGGAGCACGTCAGCCACATCCTTTCCACAGATGTGCAACTTTGGGTAAAAGAACACTGGCCAGAAACTGGGGAAAAGGCCATTCCTTTGGCGGAGGACTATCAGATGGCCAGACAGACACCACAGCAGCAAGAATGGTAAGACCCTCTTTTTTCCCAATTTAACTCCAGGTCAGATAAGAACTCTGATGGGGTAACAAATCTGCACCCAAAGACTTTATTTGCTATAATCGTAATAAGGCAGGCCATATTGCAAGAAACTACCTGCCACAAAAATAAGGAGGGTAGCACAGGAGCAAATTTCACCTTAGCAAATTTTGGCAGGTATTTAACAAATGTCAATATGGGAGATAAGACTGTTAAGGGACTTAGATTCGGAAAGCCAACAGACCCTGGTGCATACTGAGGTTCTGAAAAAAAGACTATGCAAAAGGACCAGGTACTGGCATCATCTACATCCACAGGGATGCTTGATACTATCCCACTACACAAGTGACTCTGAGCATCAATGGAGTGCTACTCCAAATGAAAGTCGAGGTACTATCTATGTTAACTGCACCTGTGATTATTGTAAATGCTTTCCAGCATCTGTGAAGTTAATCACAGAGGAAGTAAATCCTGCTGTGTTAGCAGCTCTGATGACAAGAGCACAGGCAAAGGAAATCTCAGATGTTGGGGACTCTTTTCCTTTTGGAGACTTTGATTTGTACTGATTTGGACTTGTTTGAGCCCAGCTCCAAGATCCAGATGTGCAGGAAAGAAAGAAGATGCCTGAAAAAACAGTGGCAACAAATAACTGATAGACATAAGGGATTGATATTAGAGATGTTGTGAAGTTGTGAAATTCACTATTGTAAATTTTGTCACAAAGTTTCCACTTTGCAGCTTCACCTAACTTCACCTAGAAAAGTGGTGATGTTAAGGTGAAGTTAGCCAAAGTTAGCTGAAGCTAGGCAAAGTTAGGTGAATTTAAGTCAATTCACACAGAAAAAGGGCAACTTCGCCTTGTAAAACTTTGTGAAGTTGGCACTTTGCCCTTCTTTTATCCACTTCACCCATCTCTAGTTGATATACTGTATGAAAATGCTGAAACTAAATTGATAACTGATTGTGATTTTGTTTCTGAGAAAACTAATGCTGTTTCTATCAAAGGCTATTTTAAGCAGCTGAGAGTGAAACAAAAACAGGGTGAACCAATGTTTAAAAAATGTTATGGGCTACTGTACAGAGTTTATGTTAATCCTCAGATGCAGGAACAGATACAACAATTAGTCATACCAAAGAAGTATAGAATAGAGTTGCTACAGATAGCACATGACAGTCCTATGGCTGGTCACTCAGGGAGGGACTGCACCCTTGCCAGACTATTGTACAGATTTTACTGGCCTGGGGTTCATGAGGATGTTGCTGCCTGTTGCAGTTCTTGTTCTGAATGCCAGAAAGTAGCCCCAGTGACTAAAAAAGACAAGGTGCCCCTGTTGCCCCTACCTTTAATAGATGTGCCTTTTGTGAGAATTGTAATGGATGTGGTTGGCACCTTGAAGAAAAGTAAAAAGGGTAATCAATTCATTTTGGTAGTATGTGACTATGCTACTTGATACCCAAAGGCAATTCCAATGTGTACTCTCACAGCCCCAAAAGTGGCAGATTTTGCCAAAATGTTCAGCAGGGTGGACATACCTAAAGAGATTATTACTGATTAGATTAATAATTTTGGTGCTGCATTGCTGAAGAAGCTGTACCAACTACAAGTTATCACTGCCATAAGAACCTCCCCTTATCATACTCAGACAGATGGACTTGTTGAGCATTTCAATCAAACCCTAAAATGTATGTTAAAAAGGTTTGTGAAAGGTGAAGGGAAAAATTGGAACCAATACTTCCCTTACCTGCATTTTGCTTATAGGTCAGTGCCACAAGGATTGACAGGTTATTTACCCATTTAAATGTTGCATGGTAGACAACCTAGAGGGCCACTATATGTAATAAAAGAAACATGGGGAAATAACCCCATTCAGAAAGGATCTATTACCTCTTATATGTCTGCAGTGAGAAAGAAATTGACAAAATATGTTCAGATTTCCCACAATAATCAGGAAGAAACCCCAAAACAGCAGATGGTGTAGTATGACCATGGGGTAAAAGAAAAGTTTTTTGAGCCAGTTGAAGAGGTCTTGTTAGTGTTACGCACTACAGAAAATAAACTATTAATGAAGTGGCACATGTCTTATACAGTGATCAGATGTACTGGTACAGTTAACTGTGAGACCGAGACCCTTAGGACAAATCTTACCAAGATATACCATGCTAACCTCCTGAAGAAATGGGTTAAAAAAAGGTTGCTTTGTTATTATTGCCAGAAACTGCTGAAGAAGTTATTGATATAGCTTATGACAGACTGGAACAAACTGTAACTTCTGATGTCGTAAAGGCAAATGTTTCCTTATCAACAGAACAAACCGCATAAATTCATAACTTGGAAAAGACATTTAAAAGTACCTTTACCATAGTGCCAGGCTGATAAAAAGGGGTTGAGCATGTAATAGTGACTGAAAATGTTCATCCTATCAGACATGAGACATACAAGACATATGGATAACCAGAGTGGTTAAGAGCAGACGTGGTTATTGGAAATGCAAAAAATTAAAGAGTTGTGCATCACTGAAGCATCAAGAAGTGATTAGTGATCACCAGTGGTGACTGTGAATAAAAAGGAAAGGGGTATAAGAATCTGCCTTGATTTTGGAATCTTAAGTTTCTTAAGCAAAAAGCAAAAGGCAGCAACCAGAATGTGTAACCAAGCTCCAGGCAAATTATTTTATCTCCAACAATTCCAAAACCATGGTAAGATTTTCACAGGAATGAAAACACGTTGGTTCTTTCAGTTAAAACATGTTTATAGAAAAAACATGCTGCAAGCCTTGAGAAACAACATGGGGGTGTTTGAAAGTGCTCGTCACCGAGGGAAGTGCAGCATGTTTTTTCAAAAAACATGTTTTAACTGAAAGAACCAGCGTGGCTTAGTGCCTGTGAAAAGCTTAGCATGATCTTGGAGTTGTCCTTACTTGTCAGCTATCCTGTGCCCAGGATAGATGATTTGGTTGACAGACTGGGAAGTGCTAAGTACTTTAGTACCCTTGATCTCACCATGGATTACTGCAATTTCCCCCTAGCTAAAGACTCCAGAGACAGTACTGCATTTTCCACTCCAGCTGGATTCTCTCAGTTCACCTCCATGCCATTTGGTTTACATGGCACACCTCCAACATTCCATTGGTACATGGATGTAATTCTAATCCCTCACACTGGGTATTGTGCTGGTTACCTGGATGATATCATGATGTTCAGTCCGTACTGGATAAGTCACCTGGAACACCTATGAGCAGTTATTCAATCTATTAAAAATGCAGGTCGGACCATTAATCCTACAATGGTGCATTAGGCATGCAGGAAACTAGATATTTGGAATATATTTTTGGAAATGGAGAAGTAAAATCAGAGATTTCCAGGATATAAGCTGTAGCTAATAGTACTGTCCCTAAAACAAAGGAACATGTCAGGTCATTTTTAGGTCTCCTGGTTACTACCACAGATTGGTTCCTAACTTTGCCCAGTTAGCAACTCCACTCACTGAACTCATAAAAAAGTGTACCTGAATAATGTGAAATGGTCCCCAGAGTGTAATGAGTCTTTTTAGGCCATCAAGGCCGCATTGTGTTCAGCCCCCGTTTTAAGAAGTCTAGACTCTGAGAAACCATTTCTGTTACAGACAGATGCATCAGAGGTAGGAGGTCTAGGTGCATTCCTGAGTCAGAATATAGATAGGAAGGAACATCCTGCTCTGTGTATCAATAGGAAACTGAACAACAGAGAAAAAGCACTCCACTATTGAAAAAGAATGCCTTTCAGTGATAAGGGCTATGGATTCTTTTAAATTTTATCTGCTAGGAAGTGACTGTACTTATAACAGATCACAGTCCTCTCTGTTGGCTTAATCAAATGAAGGATAAAAATCCCACAATTACAAGGTGGTACCTGGCAATATAGCCATTTAAATTCAAAGTGATGCACAAATCCAGAAAAGAAAATGTCAATGCTGATTTTCAGAAAATATATGGTTCAGGAATTAATAATTCAGAAGGTTGAAAAAAAATGTGTATGTGCTTAACTGAAATGTTTGCTGTAAAAGGTGTTATGAGGAAAAAAAGATATTGCATATGCAAAGAACTCTATATGTTATAGGCAATGTTAAAAGTGAAATAATAGAAGGTTTTGAAAATCTGTTAAAAAAAGGTTCCTTCTTTGGGGGAAGGGGTTATATAACAGGGCTGAGAAAGGACCCTGTCCCATTTGCTATTCAGAGAGAGTTTAAAGCAAGGATCTATTCTGTCCTCTCCTGTGCTGTTTCTTGTCGATCTCTGGCCTGTCTGATTGCACAATCAAATTTTCCTTGTGGCACCTACTAATAAACCACTCAGATAGTTCCACAATTTCCCATGTTATCTCCTTTCCTTCGCTTGCTGTTTCTGCTCTTTTTTTTCTCCCCTTGCTTCTCTGTGGTTAAATAAATATATATGAATGTGTATGTGAAGCTGGATCTCTTGGTTTATAAATGTATATAATTATATTGTTAAAGCAATTATAGACAGCTACTTGGATAGTTTGCAGCACAGGGGACTGATCTTGAGAAACCTTATGACCTTTCACAAGCTTGTTAACAGAACTGTCAGCAGGAAATCAGCCTTAGGACAGAATATCTTAATTGGCTGCACCTGTTAAAGACTAGATGTGCTTTTCAGGCTGGTCACAGGAAGGTCAATGAAAAAATCTTGTTGCATTTTGTGAAAAATAGGAGATGAAACTTACAAGAACAGGATGCAGATGTTAAACTGCCAGGTGAAGACACCTCATATAAAGAAAACAATGTTTGGCTCAGTAGATACTGAGACTGAAATTGAAAAGAGACTCTGAGATAAAATACTTTGTTTCTTTGTACTGCCTTTGCAAAGAACTATCCTGTACATCTTTATTTTTTAATTTATTGTTATTGATAATACTAAAATGCTACTTACAAGTTTTGTAATTTCTCTTGGTATTCCTGACCGATGCCACTGTGACATATATTTGCAGTAGCAGTGGTGCTATAAACATTCAAGTATTTTTGAAAATGTTCACACAGTTCAATGTATTGTGAAATGTTGAAAGTCTGTAACTTATAGTCTACATAACCAATTACCTATTTAGAAGTTTCTATGACTCTTCCAAGAAAGTAGGCAAATACATTTTCAATTCTCTAGCTCCAAAAATGACTAAGTTGTCAGCATAGAAATATTTTCTGAAATTTTCATATGAATAATACACAGGCAGATTTTGAAACTCTATAACTTCCTCTTCCCTCATGCAAATGCCATTAAGCTTGGTATCATTTTAAGGCATCATCCAGACAATATGCATGCCAAGCATCAGGTCCCTACTATAACACTAACTGAGGTATGACCAATTAAAGCATTTTGGAAAATTCCTCAAAAATTCACAAACATTCTGAAAATTGTGTATTTGCTAATTTCACCCAGCCCTAGTACATAGCAGCATGAAAATATGACAGATAATGCAGAAATACTATCAGGGCCTATACATGGAAATAGAACTGGACTGGTGGACAGTACTTATATGCAAGATTATCTGTCCCATCTCTCTCGGTCTATTTTAACATCTACCCAGCAACAACACCTACTAACCCCAGTCAAGTCTAGTGAGATGTACAGGGCACTCAATGACTGCCAAAACATATGAATGTCAAGGCCAGGATGGGTACCTGATTGAAATGTGTAAGTTCTTTTGTGACCACTTGATACCCTTTCTGAAAGCTTACTAAACTGTACAGCAGGTATTCTGCAACCACACACCTGAAGAAGAAGGATCACATGGACAACTCCTGCCCTTGCTAGCCTGCAACAGTTAGCAGGCACTTCACAGAACAGAGGGCCAAAAACTGAGGCTCTCCCACACCCCCCAGTGGACAGAGTGCTCCTGCCTTCGCCAGCCTGCATCAGTTAGCAGGCAAACCAGAGAGGTGAGGACCAAGAAGTGAGGCTCTCTCCCACCCCCTGGTGGATGGACTGCTCCTGCCCTCACTGGTGTGCATCAGTTAACAGTCACACTGGAGAAGAGAGTGCCAAGAACTGAGGGTCTCCCCCACCACCGGTGGATGGACCGCTCCTACAGATCTCAAGTGTCAGCACAGCTATGTTGATTGAGTCTGCTGCACAGATTTTACTCCAAATTAACTTAGTTTGGGACTGTTTGCTATGGGTGCTTTAAGACTGTATGTAGTATACCTATGATTGCTACCATTTCCTCAGAGTGCTTTAAGACTGTATGTACAATGTTCTGGGGGTTTATTTGTGATTATTTGCAATGTTCTGAGGATTTAGAGCATTGGTGGTTACAATGTTCTGTGGGCTTAGAGCTATGCTTGGAATATTCCTCTGAGTCACCTCCTGCTCGCCCCAAACACCATTGTCTCCCTTCTTCTGTCCCCCTTCCCCTCTTCCTGCCCTGATTTGTGACCTTGACTCCACTGTCTGTAGTTTACCTTACTATTGTCTTTGTCCACAGGCACACCGGAGAAGAGAGGGCCAAGAAGTGAGGCTCTCTCCCACCCCCCGGGGGATGGACCCCTCCTGCCCTAGCTAGCCTGCATCAGTTATCAGGTACAGATCTCAAGTGTTGGTGCAGCTGTGGACCTGCTGCCACTTGCATGGTGGCTGCCCCCGCACCCCTGGTGGTCACATGACTTATAGCTGACCCCCCCATCATGTAACCTTGTCATGTGATTCCTCTGCCTGAAACTATCTCCCTAATCTCTCATTGTTTAGTTATATAATCTGGCCTCTAGAATCTCCTTTCTACATCCATTCCACTCAGACTAGGTTAACTCTCCCTCCTACCCATGATAAACACCCCCCTAGAGTAACCTTCTTCCCTTAACTACTCTCCTTCTTCTATCATCACCCCTGCTGGTGGTCTCAAACCTATGTCCCTTGTAACACAGTTTTATCATAAGTCTCCTCTCTAACCTCTAGGCCACATAGCCTAATAAGCAGCACCCTTCCTCTCTTATTCTGTTATTCCACACTCCTCTAGTGGCCACAAGTGGCATTACATCCCCTTGTAACCAGTCCTTTGATTTTAAATTCTACTTTCCTATTTCAGCTTTACCTAGCCTACCTCCTATTCTTCATGCACTTTTCTTCCCTTAAGTCTATGCCCATGATACTTAACTTAATCTTCTGTTGTACTGCCCTGGCTCATCTTGCCTCTCTGGTCTCTTTCCCTCCATCCTCTCACCCATCTGTCCCCCTTCTTCCCCTACTCCTCCCAACCTACTACCCCCTCACACTCTACACTCCCTGCACACCCTGCCTGAATCAATTACCCCTGGACCCCCTTTCCCCCACTATGCTCTTTAACCTCCCCCAGCCCTACCACCTCTATGAGTGCCCCCCCATGCTGCTCCCCTCATATAACTTTGAAATTCTCCTCTCATCTTAGATCTCCCAAACTCCATTTATTTACTAATAACAGGCACAGACAACTCCTTCTTCTCCTCCTCTTCCTATCTGGGTCAATAGACCCTAACCCTGGACACCCACTGGAATCCCCTTCTACCCCTAGCCACCACTTAAGTAATACTAACCCGCTCATAATTTCTCACCTAAACAGAGTCTTCTGGCTAAAAAACCCAGCTCAAAGCCCAGCTCCCAGCTAATAAGTTTGATATTATTGCCCTCACCGAGACCTGGCTTACCCACAAGATCCCTTCCAATGAAATCAGCCTCCAAGGGTACTCCCTCTTCAGAAGGGATAGGCAAAGAAAAAGAGGGGTGGATGCCTCCTCTGGATTGCTGACTATTTGGCCTCAGAATTTGAAAGCCTGGTAGTGACACCCAACCTTGAATCTCTCTGTGTGAACCTCCTCCTTGGTAATAACAAAATTATCACCATTAGCATGGCCTATCTACTCCCTGGCACCCCCCTTTCTGAGCTAGATATATTCCTTAACATTAAAAACTCACTCCCATGTGTGAGGGAATGGATAATCCTTGGGGATTTCAACATGAACTGGTTGTCCCCACAAGGTGATATAGCCAAAGAAACCATCATCAGTCTTGGCCTTCACCAGTTGATCTCTACCCTCACCCGCACAAACTTTAGGACAGGGTATGAATCAGTTTTAGGCTGGATTCTTGTCTCACACCCCTCTCATGTAACAGACTCAGGAATTCTCTCTGAATCCTTTAGTGACTACTGCACCGTCTTTTGCAGTTGGTCCGCTAAAACACCCAAAATTGAATACAAGTATATTTACTCCAGACAGATAAAAAAAACTCAGCACCGACGAATTCACCAAAGCCTTACTAGCCACTGATTGGTCCTTCACTGACTCCATAAATGACATTGACATCACCCTTGACACATTCATTAAGAATTTTCCTTGTTATCTGTGACACCCTCATCCCTCTCAAAAGACTCAGGGTTAAAAGGCACAGCCACAAATGGGTCTCCTCCGATCTCCTCAGACTAATGAGAAAAAGAGACAGGGCCTGGTATAAATATAAGAAACTTATTTTTTATTTATTGAATTTTGTTGACCCAGTAAGCCCACTGGGCCTAGAAGTCCCTTTTTCGGGGTGACCGGGGGGAGGGGGAGACAGATGGAAAGCAACTGAAATTGAACCAGATTAAGCTGTTGGTGGCATTTTTAGTGAATGGGAGAAATTTGGCCAAGACACCGGGGAAATTCCCCTACTCTTTTTTGATAAGTACCATGGGATCTTTAGCATCCACCTGAACTACCACCAATCCAGGCAGATGGGACCTCGGTTTAACGTCTCATCTGAAAGATGGCAGATCAGAAGTGCAGCACCCCTCTCATGATGCACTACAGTGTCAGTATTGGGATATTAACCCAAGTGCCAGATGTGGGAACTGAACCCATAGCCCTCTGATCTCCCGGCCTCAGAGGTGAGTGTGCTACCTACTGAACCACTGACACTGCTACTTAAACTTAAACTCCCTAACCTTTTTCAACAGTACAAAACACTCTGCAATAGCTATAAGTCAGCAGTCTACAGTGCAAAAATCAGCTAACTCAGAGAAAAACAGCAAAGCAGCAGGGGTAACCCCAAACACATGCAGCAGGGGTAACCCCAAACACATCTGGAGACTTCTTAATGACCTTACTGGAAGAGGGATAGACAGTGAACAAATCAACCTCTCCATTGGGGGGACAACCAGTCACAGACCCTCTTGAAATTGCTACCCACTTCAACTCCTATTTTGGTGACCTTGACAAGTACAAACTCAACCATCCACCCGACCTCAGTCCCACCCCTTCCCCTAACCACAACCCCAACCCCAGCTTCCACTTCTGGGACCTCTCTCCCTTGGAGGTGGTAAGATTTATGAGAACAAATGACCCTATGCCCAGCCTAGGACTGGACAGCATTGACTACCACATCCTTAAACTGGTCTGTGAGCATATCACCCTCCCTAACCACCATTTTTAACCACTCCCTCTGCTCTGGTTCCTTCTACCTTAAATGGAAACGTGCCACCATTAAACCCCTTCACAAAGCCAGCCCCAAGAATGATGTCATTAACTACAGGCTCATCTCCCTTCTGGCTCCTCTGTCCAAAATTATGAGAAAAAAACATCCTGGGCCAAACCAACAAATACCTAGAGAAACACAGTCTGTAAACAGATGCACAGCATGGTTTCAGACCCGGCCACAACGCCTAGATAGCTTTGCTCAAATTCATCCACTTCATAGATAAAGCAAATACAGCAAATAATGATGGGCTGTACTCTGGCACAGTGTTTGTGGAACTCACAAAAGCCTTTGATCTTGTTGATCACAAGGTTCTTCTCTCCACCCTCACCAGTCTAAACTGCTCCTTAGATGTTGTGAATTGGTTCTCCAACTACCTAAGCCATGAAAACCACAGAACCATGATCAAAGGTGTTCTCTCCACCTTTTCCCCAATAAAGTATGGAGTTCCTCAGGGCTCCATCCTGTGACCCCATCTCTTCTCCCTCGTGGTTAACTCCCACCCTAAAATTTGCAGGCACACGGAAATCATTCTCTACACTGATGATGCTTTACTTTTCTGCAAAGACAAGGACCTCTCCACCCTTCGAGACAAACTCCAGCAGGACTTCCTCAGGCCACACACCTGGTTCTGTTCCTGAGGGCTAGTACTTAACTAAAAAAAAAAAAAACAAGTCCATGGTGTTCTCTGGTTCCCGAAAATCAGCAGCTTTTGACCTCTCCCTCCAGGACAATGATGGCCCCATTGAACAAGTCTCAGAGTTTGAATACCTTGGCTTGGTCCAAGACTGTCACCTAACTTTTGAACGTCATGTCAATTAGCTAATGAAGAAAGCGTAGCAGAGGCTTGGCATGTTATACTGTGTCAAACCTTTTCTAATCCCTGAATCCAGGATGCTGCTAGCCATCGGCTTCCTGCTCCCTATCTTTGACTATGGAGCTCTGCTCTACTATCCCTCCCTTTATACAAAGCAGTTTTAGTCAACTGCATAGCATGTACCTCAATATTATTTGGTTTGCCACAGGCCTCCCCAGACTGACCAACCTTTGTGACTTGTACAAACCTGCAAACTGGCCCCCTCTTGAAGACAGGCTTGACTGCAAGATTTTGACATTACTTCACAAATGCACTCTGGGACTTCTGCCTAGGAGCATCAACTCCCTTTTCCCCTTGTCGACCCCCACGAGGTCCACTAGACAGTCCTCTTCTCTCTCCTTTTCTCTCCATTTCTGCCATTCTACCCAAGGACAAAACATCCTCTCCCACGGGCGTTAAACTGTTCAACAACTTACCCCCTCCACTTGTTCTATGCCCCTCAACAGCCTTTTTCATGTACAATCTGAAGGATCACCTCTCCAGTTCACAGTCATGCAAATGCCTCAGTCCTTGAACTGTCATTATATGTCTGTTTTCTCCTAAACACTACCTCAGATTTTGACTTTCTTTGGCCTTACTGCAATGTATTGTATTACCAGGACAGCACCAGTATGGGTAGAAGGGACCTTGGTTTAATGTCTCATCTGAAGGAGGGCACAACACAACAGTACTACACTCCCCTAATATTGCACTCAGGTGCCAGGGTTTTAGGTATGAGTCCAATCCCAGTGTGAGACCGGAACCCACAACCTTCTGGCCCAGAGGTGAATGTGCTACCAACTACACCATACTGACACCTAGCACCATGCCATGATATTGACAATTCTCAAGCTGGGTAAAGACCCCCTGTTCCCCCTTTCATATAGGCAGATATCAATACTTAATGTTGACTATAACATCTATATATGCACTTGAGCAGCCTGGCTGGATCATTTCCTTCCCTCACTGCTGCCAAAATACCAGATGGGCTTTGTCTGTCAGAGACAAATGGTGGTTAATATCTCTCCATAGCAAAAGGAGTAATAGGTCTTCCAAATCTCTGTGACAACTTCATGACTGCGCACCTTAAAATCATAATCCTCTGGCTTTTTCCCACTTATGAAGCACATGGAAACACACAGAAATGGTTTTCAACTATTTATTTAATCTAAATCAAAACTTGTTCTCTAACCCCCAACCAGCACTTTCAGAGTGCAAAACTACTCTTGCTTTACTGCACCCACTTTGACAATATGGCAGCACTTTTGCAGGATCCTTGGGGTAACAAGGTTACTATTTTTTGCAGGGCTATGGCACAAGATGAAGACTTCCACCCTGTACAAATAGACACTACATTTCAGAGGTGGCACTTGTAAAGAATTAGTCATTGGTTCCAATGCATGGACACACAGGGAGTCCTTCCCCTTCCATGAGCTTGTATGAAAATATGCTTTAACAATTGAGAGCATTGTTGCTATCTGTAGATACATTTATACCTGCTCCAGGCTGGAGAGTGGGCCCTTGATACCAGCTGAGGTTCTCTTAATGCTGCATATACTGATGAACGACTTACGTGGGACTCTTTACAGCCATTTGATTAGGCACACATAAGGTGCTTTGGGAATTATAGGGTGGCATTGCCCATTATTTCCTGGATAAATGGAATAAGGCGACATGATCCTCCTTTGTGTCTATGGCCTGGGACAAATTTGTGAGCTCTACCATGAAAATAACCTCTGCCACACTATGGTGTGAGTTTGCATGGAAATGTTACATGTCTTCTCAGGACCCCACACATCCAGGTGCACTATATAGTTCCAGAGTATGTTCATTGCTGAAGGCACTGTGGACAGGAGGATGTAGACCAGTGGTGGGCAACATGCGGCCACCCAGGAGTCAACCTGTGGCCACCTCATCCATCTGCTTTTGCTGTTTATTCTGTATTGAAGTGTTCAAGTCCTTTATTACATTCTTAATGTTCTATATATATATGTGTGTGTGTGTGTGTTGGCATATGTGTGTGTGTATATATATATATATATATATATATATATATACATACTGTACATATTCTTTTTAATTCAAATGTACAATTTTGGCTTGTGACTGGGATAAAGGTGGTCTAGCAACCCTTGAGGATGTTTGAGGGCCACACTTGTGGTCCTCTGATTATCTTAGGTTGCCCATCACTGATGTAGACCATGCCCATATATTTTGGAGTTGAAATAAATTAAAACAATATTGGCTGGACCTCAAGGACCAATTTCACCACTTATTACTTCACTCACATTTAATATCATATAGCATGGCCCCATTGACAATAATCCCTGATGATATCCACCTCAGTTCTAACCATATGGCCTTCATATTACTTTTGACAGCTAAAAAAGCTATTAGCTGATTATGGCTGCTGTCACATCCTCCAGTGATACCCTAGTAGTGAATGACAGTCTATCAAATTTACCACATGAAATGAATTACTTATTACCTTAGATGCCAGGTAGATGTTTTCTGCACACATTGGCAGCCATGACTGCTTTATATTATGCAATAAAACAACACTTTTATTTCATAGAACAAGTATAACAAGAATGTTGGCATTTAGTGAGTAATTATGGACAGCTATGGACAATTACCTAAGCAATTCACTATTTATGGTCTGACATGGGCAAAGGGTGCTTACTGCATGAGAAATCAAATGTAACTACTGTAGGCCTTTTTAAGAGTTGTACTGCACTGTACCATCCAGACATATTGTGATACACAATACATCTGAATCCTTGTTAACTAAATTATGTACACACTGACTCAACTGTAATGTTATTAGTTATTTTATTTTTATTTCATAAAATCAGTAAACTTCAAATTTAAAAAAAGAAGAAAGAAAAAGTGCTGGAAAAGAACAAGTTTGCTTGAACTTTAGTGAGAGCAGGGAGGGTGGAGATGGGGTAGTAGTTCTCTGGGGAAGAGGTGTGGTGCCATATGTGGAGCTGAGGGCTTTAGCACACTTCCACGACTAGAGAACCTTGCTATGGTGAAATGAGAGGTTGAGAAAGGAAGAAATAGGGGTAGGGTTAGCTATGGCATGAGCTGAGAGGTGCAGTAGTTTAGGATCCAACCTATCAGGACTATTACCTTTAGAAAGGTTGAGAGATTGAAGGGCTTAAGGATTATTGCATAGGAGGTAAGGGAGAAGGAGAAAAAGGGAAGTAGGAAAAAAGCTGAGGGTAGCGGGAGGAGAGTGACAAGGAACGGGGAGGTGGTGAGAAAGGAGGGAGAAGGGTGAGAGTTGGGGTGAAGGGGGAGAAAGCAGCAAAAGAGCACAGATGGTGAAAAGGTAATTAAAAGAGGAGGCAACATCAGCAGGGTCAGAAATGTGTACACTTCCCAGTCTGAGGACTGAGGTGGCTAACAGAGTGGGGGTCAGAATGGAAAGGAAAAAATCCTTCCTTAACTTTGAATGAGAATTAACAATTTTCCAGAGATATTTAAATAAGTGATTGTAAAAACAAAACAAGACATTTTTATTTATAGAGCACTAGGAAATGTTCAGGGTGCTTTACAAGGAAAGACATTGTTAATATATAATATAGTAAGACATAAATTAACATGGAAGACAATAAAGCTAATAGAGGTACAGGCTCACATATCAGCTAGTGCAGATTAACTAGTTGCACTTTGCACTTATGGTTCTTGCTGCTATGAAAATGTTGCAAATTGTGCATGTGTATTGCTTGTTTGTTGCCTTTGTAATTCATCTATGTTTTTTTCCATATGTTGTTCTGTTTATTTGTTTATGCTCTGTTTTCTGAGACCTGGAAGGGTGCCATATGAAAACAATCCTAGTACTACTACTACTACTACTACTACCAGTCTTAAACTGAAAAGCATCTAATTGTTTTACACATTTTTCAGTCTTGCCCTCTTGTAATCATTCTATTCTGGCATATTGTTATAGGAGAACAGGAATGCCATGTCTTCAAAGATGATAAGAAAACATGCCCTAGGTTATCTATAGACACTTACCTCATTGTCATGTGGCGGCAGTTGGTGCAACAGCTGTTTAATTCTAGTTTTCTCTCCAGCGCTATTTACATAGGGCACCTTGTCATCAGGGAGGCAGCTATAATACTGGTGAACCTACAGATAAAAGATTCATTTGTTTGTTCTAAAATGAAATGTACTGATGATGTAACATTAGTTTTGACTGAGTTATTTTATTGGGGAACAACAAAATAGCTTCACTCTGGTTTGTTTTTTTAAATATTTTGCTCCTTAATACAAGTCAGCAATGTGCTAAAATACTTCACATTTTGTGTATAAGATACTAAAGATACACGACTTTGAGTAGAGCTGGGTAACTCAAAGGAAACTCCAAGCAAGGTTGTGCCAAATATAAAAGTATGTCACAACTGCAAGATAAAGTGAGTATTGAAGAGCCAGTAAAATTAAACACAAGTTGGGTTTCTCATTTACCTAAGTTGAAGGAAAACTCAAATTATCCTTGAGCAATGGAAGAAAAGGATGCCACTTCTCCTTGAAAGACCTGAATAGCTACAAACCCTAACTATAATGATATCAAGGCCGAAAATCTTAACTGCTAGTAGCACCAAAAACAGCAGACAGAAACTGTGATTTTTTTTTTAATTAATTTTTAAAAGTAGTCTGTTCTTACTTTTTATTTCTGAAGTATTTTTTTCTGTTTTCTTTTTCTTACAGTCACAGTGCTCAGGAGGTATGAAGAGAAAAAGAGCTAGATGTGTCACTCCCCCACCCCCCGGCTGAGTGATATTCCATACACCACATCTGGCACTGTCAGGTAGAAAATCTCTAATTCCAAAGCTAGAAAACAAAAAAATGACTTTGAATATAAAAAGTAATAGATGACTACTTTAAAAACATAGTATTTATTTAAGGCAGTGGACTAGCTCCTTGAACAATTCTGAAACTGTATAAGCATTGCAGTGTACCATGATGTCAGGAGTGACAGGGACAATATCCCATCTGAAAACTTGTCTGAGGTGAAAGGCATCAGGCTAAGCAAGAGACAACATGACAGACCAGTTTCATGGATCACTGATTTGTTATAACTTCTGTGCCTTTTTTTTAACTGGGTCTTGCTTAGTTTATGACATGACATGGAGAATCATGGAAGACCCCTTTAATTGGATCTGGTTTGATAAGAGCTCAGAGGCTTTGGCTTACTCAACAAAAGCTTTAAACAGGATATTGGATTTCAAGTAGTTTAAACAATATTTGGATTGAATATTACTTAAGTATACAGACGTTCAAAAAGAACGTTAATGGTACTATATATAGGTTAAAGATTTAACACATGTTTTATAGTGACCAGGACCATTTGGAAGCCAGTTAGGGGGAAAAACAAAGAAAAATAAACACAGAAAACCATCCATTGTATTGTTCTGGCATTTTCATCAGTATTTTAATCCCCCTTCAGTGTTGGCTTTTTTTTGTACATATCACAGAGTTATATTGTAATAGGCAGAATACACTTTGCGCTTATACTGAAAGGATTAAATATGTCTAAATTGGTAGTGCTTTTGAGTAGCAAAATAATGGTCTGCAGTGGCATAACCATATGCATTCAAGCAGGTGAGGATTACACACAAGTGGTAAGGTGAAGTATACATTATAAAGGTCTTATCTTCACTAGTGGGGATAAATTTGGTTCACCAATTGCATTCAATCATGCATGCTAGTCATACCACACTATTTTAAAATGTATATCTTTTAAATTAGCTATTTACATGATACATCGGGAACTGGGGACCAACCTGGGAGTATATGATCCTCTATAAGAGAGACTGGCTACATCCTTCTAGGAAGGGGATGCAGTCCTTGTTGGCAGTTTAAATTCTACATGGATGAGCATTTAAACCAGACAGGGGAGTGGGGAGATGCTGAAATCAAAAGAGGCAACAATTGTCTCCACCGGCTGGTAAAGCAGATGGTAAATGGTTAGGGAAGGAATAACAAAGGGGGGAACTTCCCTACAGCAGATGAGCAAAAAGGCAGGGATAAGGACAGGAAAGAAGAAAATGAATATATATAAGTCCGGTAGGGGATGACAGAGGATTAAAGGGGACAAGAAATGGTGACAGTAAAAGGGAAGGGACAAGTAAAGGGGTAAGTCAGGGAACAGCACAGGCAGGAACTGGAGGGAGAAGCAGGGTAGCAGACAGGTGGGAAAAGATAGGTTCCATGTGATAACAGCGATCGCCATCACAGTGAGTGTACATCACTGAAATAAAAAACGGTGATGTACACTCCCAATAAGGACCGGGCAAAAAACCATAAACTGTATTTATGCAGAGGCTTTGCCCTACTTCCTCCCTCATGGGATCTTCACCACCCGCCCCTAACTACAGATGATCAACTCCGGGGTGTATGTTGGGGAGGGAGGCAGTCATAAAAAATAAAAACCACACACACAAAAGCTTACCCCTCTCAGCCCCAAACCCTGAACCTAGTGCCCTATAGTTGGCCTCCCTCACTACCACACCATGTGGGCAGCTTGGCAATACTACAACGCACTACCTCCCACATACTGTCTTCCTCATCCCTCCCCTTCTGCTGGTCTCCTTGTTGCTCTTCTTCCCTAGCTAACCTGCATCCTTGTTCTTCTTCCATCACTACCCTTTCAGGTAGCTCACATTACAGGTGCTGAGATTGAGTTGCTCACCTGTGAGTCACTTAATCTCAGTTGCTCATATAACAGAATACCAAAAAGATATGGAAAGAGATGTGCACTAATGTAAGCAGCCTTGGTAATAAAATTCCAGGCCTGGAAGTCATCATGGCTTAGACAGAAATGGGTTTAGTAGCCATCACAGAGTTGTGGTGTACTGAGCACCACAGATGGCAAATGAACATATCAGGCTACACTTTGTTCAGGAGAGACAGAGAGGGGAGGAAAGGAGGAGGGGATTATAAGGAGGGTATCATGGCTCTGGAGGTACAGGGGCACAAAGAGGAAAAGGAAGATCTGGAAGTACTGTGGGTCAACCTGGAGGCAGCCTGGGTCCACTATTCATGCCAGGGGTAGTGTACAGACCTTCAGCACAGGGCAAGGAGATGGATAAGTCACTTGAGAAAGCCATCATCAGAAGAATGGAATGCAAGGGGGAGGTGCTGTTAGTTGGCAACTTCAATCTGCCAGATGTGCAATGGAGCCTTTTAACTGCAGCTTTGGCAAGGAGCAAGGCCATACATGACTCCTTGCAAGGGGATTTCTCAGGCAGTTAGTCAAGACCCATGAGGGACAGGGCTGTGTAGGATCTGGTGCTTACAAAAAGGGACAGCATTGAAGACATCACAGTGGGCAGTCCCCTTGGCATTAGTGATCACTGTATATTGTGGTTCAACATAAAAACAAGAGTACAGGCAAAACACATGAGGACAAGGGTTCTTGACATTAAGAGGGCATATTTTAAAGAACTGGGTGACTGCTCCAATAAATGCCTAAGAAGGGTGCAAGGAGCAGTACAAGGAAGGGGCAGAGGCAAAGTGGGGAACAATACAGGAGGGCATAGCAAAAGCAACCAACCTTTGTATGAAGGAAATGAGCAAAAGCAGAAGGAAAAAGAGATTATGGTTCTCCAAGGAAGTGGCATGGGCAATAAAAGATAAAAATGGGTAAATTAAAGAGGAAACACAGAGGGAAAAGGACAATGGTATACCTAGTAAAGCAGAAGAAAGCAGGCAAGGTGGTAAGGGAGCAAAAGCACAGACAGATGAACGGATTGCCAAAGTGGTTGCTTCAGGGTATGGATAGTAAGAATTAGAAGGGCAGAAGGCAGAGACTAGGCAGGTGACCAAGAAAAAGCTGGCATCTTAAACAGGTACTTCTGCAGAGTCTTCACAGTGGAGGGTGGAGTAGATGGACATCCAGACAGAAGCAGGGATAGGTTGAGGAGGGGGATGGATATGTTGGTCCATGTTCAGGTGAAAGAGTACTGAAAGAACTTGTTGCCCTGAAGGTGGACAAGGCTATGGGACTGGAGGTGATTCACCCAGGGTACTAAAAGAACTTTGGGAGGTTCTCGCTGCCCCACTTACAGCTCTGTTTGACAACTCACTAGAAACAGGATAGGTTCTGAAGGACTGCAGAAGGGCTGATGTCTCTACATAAGAGCAGCAGTAGGGAGGAGGCTAATTACTGTATAGGACAGTCACTCTCACTTCAGAGGTGTGGAAATTTATGGAAATACTACTACTGGGGCTGTCAGTATAGCCTAGAGATTATAATAATTGGCTGTGAATGAGCTTGGTACATCCAGCAGACCTGGGTTTGATTCTCACAACTTCACTTGCATATGTGTGACTCTGATTAAGTCACCTAATGCTCCCAGGCCACCCCTGAAAACATGCACTTGTGCCTAGCATGACTTATTCAGTTACCAAAGAATAACAAAAAAAAAAAAAAAAGGAAAGAGAAAGTGTGATACAGTATCTTGAATCCAATGGACTGCAAGACTACAGACGACATGGATTTGGGGGAGGGGTCATGCTAAACAAATCTAATAGATTTCTTTCACCGGGTGATCTGGGAAATCAATCAAAGGAGAGCAGTGGACATGGCCTATTTAGACTTTAGTAAGGCCTTCAACACAGTGCCACACAGAAGGCTGATTAGGAAGCTGACCAGCCTAGAAGGGGAATCCATAGTGGAAAATAGGGTTAGAAACTGGTTAAAGGATAGAAGAGAGAGGCTGGTGGTTACCTGCACTCATTCTAAAGAGGGAAGTATGGCAAGTGGGGTACTGCAGGGCTTGCTACTGGAACAAATCCTCTTCAATATCTTTATAGGAGATACTGCAGAAGAGCTGGAAGGGATGGTATGCACTTTTGTAGGTGATAACATCTTCAACAGTGTGGCACTCAGGAAGGTGTGGAAACTGGAATGTTTAAAAACATGGCAGATGGGCTTCAATGCCAACAAGTGCAAAATAATGCACCTAGGTCATAGAAACCCACACACTAAGTATAGGATGGAGGGGAAGTATTAACAGCCACTAGTAAGGAAAGGGACCTTGGGGTTATCATATCTAAGGAGCTAAAGGTGGCAGGGCAGTGTAACAAGGCAGTGGGTAGGGCTAGTGAAATGTGGGGTTGCGTAGTAAAGGGTATCTCCAGCAGGAGGAGGGAGGTGATGTTGCTATTATATCATTCACTGCTGTGGCCACACCTAGAGTACTGTGTTCAGTTTTCAAGACCATATCTCAGAAAGGTCCTAGAGCAGAGGTATTCCAGAGGAGGACAGCTGAAATGGTGAATGGTTTTCATGAGAAACCCTATGAGAAGAGATTATGGGATATTAACATGTGCACCCTGGAAGAAAGGGGGGAGGGAGAGAGAAAGAGAGAGTGAGGGGAGGGGGGGTATGATATACAAGTACCTCAAAGGGTGAATAGGGTACAGTTGGGAAGTCTCTTTAAAGTAAGAGCAAACGCCAGGACCAGGGAGCATGCAATGAAGCTGGATAGGGGGGAATTTGAGAGTAGTGTACATTTATATAGAGCTTCACTGAGAGGGTAGTGGATGCTTAGAATACATTGCCAGTGGAAGTGGTAGGGGCTAGAACAGTGGGGAGTTCTAGGCACGCATGGGATTGACCTCGGGGTACAGGTGAATTAAAGAGTAAGCAAGGAGGTGATAGAGTCAAATGAGACAAGATAAGGTCTGCTGAAACAGAATAGGTTGGCACCATACTGACAGACTAGATGGTCTAAGCAGTTCTTTTCTGCCATCAAATGTTATGCTTCTGTTTCTTTGTTGTATGAAAATAACTGCTTCTCTCTGCATTCAGCTGCTTGTTTCAATGCAATACAGGGCCACTGTGATGTCATCAAGCACTATGATAGTGGGCTTTCCATTGGATAAAGTATATCATTATGACATACAAGCTGTGGAAATAATGTAGTGACTCTGCTAATCCTATGGAAATAACACTGTGATTCTGCTAATACTTTGGAAATAACATTGTGATTCTGCTAATACTATGAAAGTAAAACTGAGATTATGCTGACACGTTTGATGTCTGTTCTGTACCCTGTACTTCTTGAAAAAGGGGCTATGTAGCTCATCTTACTCTCCAATTTAAATAAAAATGAAATGAAACTAGTATTGCCATTATGTTAATACCATGTAAAACACATTATGATTATGTGAATACCATGAAAATAACAATGTGATTATGCTGATACAATGAATATAATATTGTGATTATGCTGATTCTATACTATTAGCATTGCCAGGATGTTACCCACATACTAGCATAACTCTTTTAATATGGCACCATTTACAACAATGTGTGTGGCATATCTTGGGAATATCCTATGAGGTAGGTTCAAATATGCATGTTATTTGGTTTTTAATGTTGGTGTTATTGCACAATTGCACAAGTGGCACAGCCACAAGCACACAATGGCAATACCACCAACATTTCAAACCAAATAACATGCATAATTGCAGCCACCTTATGGGTTAGCCAATGTATACCATGGGAGGTCCCACTTTTTTGTGAGTGTCTCTTGCAGGTAAAAAAAAGTACTGTGTTATGTAAATGGATTATCTTTTTGCAGTTTTTCTTTCTTTTCCACTTTAATGATGACACTATGCTGAACCTTTTACTATTATAGTTAAAGTGACTGTGCCACTGTTTGATGTGCTGCTTGCAGGGAGTCAATTCATGTGAAAAACAAGGGTTGCAGCTACTATGCAAAAAATATAGGTACTGTGCACATAACATGTTATCTGCACAGTAGCTATGTCTCCAGTGAAACTAATAGCTGTTATCTTCCAAATGTGTTTGCATTCCCATGGTATACATTCACATACTATAATGTAGGAAATGTATTAAATTTGGGTTCTTACTCTGTTTCTCTAGTTGAACTGAAATCCAGAACATAAACCACCAAGTGACAATATTTGGAATAGCTGCCAGGCTTTGGTCCGAAGATGCTTGGGACTGAATTGGAAAGTAAACTTTTCTCTCATCCATGAAAGGATGCTGTGTTTAAGTCACAGATTAGGATACACTGGTGGAACAAAGGAAAGTCTGTATTATACCTGGTGTATAAATAAGTAGAGGGCATCAGTCTGCAGTGCTATCAAACCCAAACATTCAACAGTGTTCAGATTTCTGAACGTTTAAAAAAAAGAAGAGAAAGGAAAAGAAAGGAAACTAACCATGTAGCTTCATGAACTGGAAATCCATAAGGCATTCATTCTCCCACTGCCAGACCCATTTATAAATACAGTATATAAGAAACTGAGAAATAGCGCTGTGGTTTAATGATGGATACGCTTTATATTTCAATAATTAAAAACATTTTACAATTTATTAAATTTAAGTAATTATTTACCCAGGATAGCCTAGTTGAGATGCAACATCTCATTTTCAGTGGGTTCCTGGCCTGCTTCTATTCCTTTACACAGCTGAGTTGACTGGAAAGTTTGATTACTGGCTCAAAATCACACAGTGGGTATTTGGCTGGAGTTGGGTATGAATCTGTGGCACCCCCTCCCCCCCCAGTTCCAAAGATATTAGTCTAACCCCTAGACCACACTGCCTCCATTGCAGGAGTACTACCTATTTTGCATATTACAGGGTGTGCCTTACATTATTTTCAGAAACAGAAGTATCACACAAAACTTGTACTATAGAAAGTGATCTAGAAGAGTGTACTCACATTGTTGCGACATGATGAACTGGGATAGACTACCCCAGCACTTTGGCCAACATGTCTTCTTGAGGTAGTCTGTCCAGATTCATTATGCTGCAATAAAATGAGCACATTGTTCTCATTTCTGGTCCTAGTTGTAGGTTTTGTCTGTGATCCTTCTGTCTCTGCTGCATTTATTTCTGTTTCACTCTTTCATTATTTTCTCTGTCACAGAAATGTAGTTCCAGTGTACTTACGTGGCTACTGCTGTGCAAAGTACTTGAGATAGGAAAGGGCAACCTAAATATACCAGTGACTTTTATCAAGAAGAAGAATCAGTATTTATATAGCGCTTTTCATACACAATGTATCCCAAAGCACTTTACAAGCAATACTAGACTGGTAGTGAAGTGACTGAATGTGTGGTGGCGGCCATATTGCACATCATCACTCACACAGCCTGGATAATTGCATGAACTGGTTTATGGGAAGGGGAATGTTGGCCAGGACACTGAGAATGTTCCCTACTCATTGCGAAGAGTGCCGTGGGTTCTTTTACTTCCACCTGGACACCCACCAGGACAACACCAGGATGGGCAGAAGGCACCTCGGTTTAACATCTCATCTGAAGGACGGCACACCACAGCAGTACAGCACCCCCAATACTGCACTCGGATGGCAGTGATTTTTATGTGCAAGTCCAATCCCAGTGTAGGATGAGAACCCATGACCTTCTGGTCCAGAGGTGGATGTGCTACCAACTGAGCCATGCTGACACCTAACCTATCACAGGGATTCATACCCTTTATTCTTCCATGGGCTGTGTTTCTTCCTCATTCAAATGTTCCTACATTATGGGCTGCTTTCTAAGCAAATTGATCTGGTCCACCACCCTCACCTGCCTCCCTGCATTGCTGCGGTCTGCTGCAACATCCTGTAACCTTTGCTTTAGTGACACCCTTTTATTTCAAGAGCCTAGGTGCTCAATTAGAATAAGCTAAGTAGACTTTTCTTACTTAGCCCCTAGGTTCTGGAATTATCTAATTGAGCTAGATGCTCTTATTCCCATCAGCTCTTTAAATAAGTGATACATCAACATGGCATAAGTCAAACAGCTTGCACCTGCACATAAGTCAGGTAGCTCCTGTATATTTACTTTGCTTTTAGGCCACCTAAAGATTGGGGCATTGCTTAGCATGTTAATATTGGAAGTACTCTAATTGGCGACACAAAATATATTACCTGTTACTGTTTTATGTGGGAGGTATGCAGATTTATTTTTTCTGGATTGCACCCATTATAACTTGTCATGGTTGTGTACTAAGTGTATTTGTATACTCTGTGATACCCAGATCATTCCAGAAAATACTCATGTTATTGCGTAGTGTATTTACCTGGTTACCAAAAATGAAATAAAGAAATAATGCAGCATGAACACCTATTGTAGAAGCTCATGGCTGTAGGCAATAGGAGGCCTTATTTATCTGGATTTGATAGTACATTTAGCAAATTTGTACTCTGCTGAAGATAACTGCTGTTGTGCTTTTCTGCCATTGTCTGCTTATGTGTCCATCAACTCCTTTGTAATTTTCATGTTGCCTGCTGCGTATGGTCAAGCTAGCATCTTATCAGAAAAGTAGCATTTCAGAAGCGTGTCACTGTCTGGTCCAATGCAGCTCAGGCTGCAGTGGGCTCAACGGTGACTGATCAATTGTTAGCCATTCTGATCATAACATAGTTCTTGGCTTGCTGAGTGGAAACTTCCCGTATTTGAAGGAAAAGAGCTGCTCCAATTCAGAGCAGCTCTATCCTTTCATCTGCATGATGCTGAACAGCAGCCAGCTGAGTGGTGCCATGATCAGCCTGCTGGTCTTCTACCTTCCCCCCAACCTAAAAATAATTCCACCCTCTGCCAAGTATTCCTCCCACCTCACCATCAATTATTGTACCTCATGCCTCTTTCCAACAGATCCCACCCTCTGCCAAGTATCCATCCCAGCTCCCCATCACTTTCTGTGCCCCTGTAAATATAAAGCCAACACTGGGGTGCTCAGTCCCCAGTGTCAGTACCTGAAATAAAGAAAACTATCCATCAAGGTGTGTTGCCACTGCTGCCTCCCTGTCACTGTTATCCTCCCCCACGTGACCCCCCCATGCAGCACACCACACCCCATATCCATTACTTAGCTACTGGAGGTCCAACAGTGTAATCCTGTCTGGACCACGGAAACATCTTCACACTTCAACACCAAACTGGGAACTGAGGAAATCAGGTAAGTGTGTAAATGTATTTCAATGTGCTTTGAACTTGTACTCATTAGTTGCTTATTTTTTAATATTTTCCCTCAAATGTTCAACATGGCCTTTTTTGGGCACCAACTCATGAACAAGATAGGTGAACATTTATAAATGTGGCCTGAAAGGTAATTTTACAATCACTCCATGAAATCTGCTTTTGGGCAGGATTCATCTACTGGGTTCATGAAGTATAGCCATAAGAAGACTGTATTGAAATGTTGGGGTCAAAATATTAAAAAGCAACAACGTTATGGTGGTATGTTGAAAATTGTCAACACTCTCTCACAACTTTGATAGTTTTCAATATTTTGACCCAAAATTTTCAACATAGCCTTTTTTTCTCTCTGCCTCATCAATGTGCCAGATGTCCTTTTTCAAATGTTGGCTAAAATGTGTTTTTGTACTTGTGGCAAAAAATTACACTGCTGTCAGTATTTTATAAATAACATCTGTAATGTTCAGAAGGATGAGTCATAAAAAGACTACATTGAAAATTATTAAAAAAACAACAAAGTAGTGGAAGAAACATTGAATTTTTTTGATGTTTACTCATAACTTTGTGATTTTGCAGATTTGGGCCCCAATGTGCAGCCAGCATAGCCCTTTGGTTACCCCATCTGATGACTATGATGGGTGTCATTTTTCAAATCCACTTTGAACCATGTTTCCTCAGTCCTTCTGTGAAACCACCTTTCGGACAGGATTTAAAAAAAAACCCTGTCTTTAAAAAAAAAATCCAACTGTTTTGATAACATGGAGTCAGAAAAAGACTATATTGAAACTGTGGGGTCAAAATGTGAAAAAAACAAGTTATGAAAATATTTTGAATTATTCCAATGTTTTTTAACACCAAAGTAGAGCACACACACCTCATTGATGCAAGGGCACAGGTCTATTAAAAGTACATTTTATTAGCAAATGCCACCAACCTGATGCGTTTCGGATGCCAAACACATCCTTTCTCAAAGGTAAAACACCAACAATAAAATGTCTGTTAAATACTCCAGCAAATGAGATTCAAACAGTGTCATTAATTAAAACACCACAGTGATTGGTTTAAACCACACACATGCAACCCACCTTAATTAATAGAAATACATACTGTACACCTTAAATGCAGCTAAAAATCATATCTATAATTTACTAATAGCAGCCAAAATCACATACATATCTACATGTATAGCTAATATCTCCCCTCATCTTCATCTCCCCTCCTCGGAATGTATCACTATCCTAGGTGGCTATAAACCCCCGTCTGGTGGTGATGAAGTCCTTAATCTTTTGAAATCCATGTTCGTAGATGCAAAAACTGAAACAATATTTCTAGGAGATCTAAATAAGGACTGGCTGTCACCTAAATCACACGGCCTCAAATCCCTTTGCAGCAGCTAGGTCTTGGGCAATTAGTCAGTGAACCTACTAGGAACAACACTCTAAATACTGCCTACAGTTCCATTCTAGATGTGGTACTAACCACCCATCCACACAAATATCTAATTTGGCAGTGTTTCACAATGACATGGCGATCATGGAATTGTTGCTTGCATAAGATCTCAAATTAAGGCCGTACAACCCATCTTTATAACAAAAGATCCTTTCACAAATTCAGTGCAGTAAACTTCCTATCTGACCTGAGCATGATCAGATAGCAAGATATTTACCTAGCCAAAGATGTCAACAAGGCAGGTTGCATCTTAATGACAAACTCACTACAATAATAAGTAAGCATGCCCCTTTCATCAAAGTAAAGAATGCGGAACAATTCAACCCTGGTTTCACCTCCGGATCTCAAGGCAGCCCTTATAGCTCTAGAGATAAGCTCTGGGCTAAAGCTAGACATTCCAAAGAATCTTTGGATTGGCAGGCCTTTAGAACAGCCAGGAATAACTGTGTGAAAAACTTGGCTCTGCTAAAGCTATTATATTTCTACTCGAACAAGCTAAAGGTAACCCTCATAAAATATGGAAGACTATCAAAGCTATAGAAGGACTGCCCATGGCCCCTCTGTCCCAACAAAGATAGTTGCAAGCTGCAAGATTGTGGAAACAAGTCCCTAATCCTGGAGGAACTTAACTCCCACTTTGCCACAGCTAGATTAGCTTTGACTTGTCACCTTATGCTGGTGCTGCGGTGAGCCAGCATACCCTCCCGCCACATCTAGTCCTGCACCCAGCCCCTTCCAACTGCGGAGATAACTTATAAAAGTAGAAGATTCTCTTCTTAACTTAGACACCAAAAAGCTGAGTGACTCGATGGCTTGGAACCTCTTTTTCCTAAGGTCAGGCTACGCCCATCTCATTGCCCCAATTCTCCACATCTTCAATCTTTCCATTACATCTGCTACTGTGCGTCCTGCTGGAAATCAGCACATATCCTCCCTCTATTTAAATCTGGTGACCCATCAATGTAAACAACTATAGGCCTATCTCCATATTGCCTATCCTTTCTAAGGTTCTCGAAAAACTGATCTATATTCAGTTAAAATCTCACTTGGAAACCTTCTCTCTCATTAACCCAGCTCAATCTGGTTTCCGGGCCAATCATAGCACAATCACTGCACTAGCAAAAGTAACCTATGATTGGATCTCTGCTATAGATGCTAAGAAGGTAACTGGTGCAGTCTTTTTGGACCTCAGCAAAGCTTTTGATACTATTGATCACAAACTATAAGTCAATTGCCTTGCAAAGTTGGGTGCCACATACCATACCACCCAGTGGTTCTCTAGCTACCTAACTGGAAGATTCCAAAAGTAAAGCGGAAGGCTTTTTTGCTGCTTCCAGTTGCAGAGGAGTCCCCCATGATCCATCTTAGGCCCTATCTTTGTTTTCTGTACATTAATGACTTAGATGCTAACATATCTACGTCCAATCTGCACTTTTTGCAGATGATACTGTGTTGTTTACTTCTGGCTCATCGTTATCTGAAGTCAAGGAGTGCTTCAAGCGGACTTCGCTGCTTGAGCATAATCTAATAAAGGCAAGCTTCAGCTCAATGCTAAAGACTAAAGATGATATTCCCCGCAGTGTTGTCTAGGCCCCCCAATACCTTGCCCAGACTTCATTGTCCTGCCTTATCTGAGCCTCTGGAAGTTGTAACCAAATTTAAATATCTAGGTATCTGGATCGACAATAAATTATCTTTCAGTGACCACGTCGAAGATGTCTCTAGAAGGTTAAAAGCAAGGTTAGGTTTCTTCTACAGAAATAGGCTTCTTTTCCCCCTTGGAACAAGCTTATACAGGCCACTTTTCTTTCCCTACTCGACTATGGCGATGTAATCTATTCCTCCACCACTCTTGCAAATCTAAGTAAACTGGACATCCTTTATCACCATGCATTACAGTTCATTACCAACTCCCCTTACCGTTCGCACCACTGTGACTTATATGCAGCTGTTGGTTGGACATCCTATACTATGAGCGCCTGCTGCATGCTGGGCTATGGACTCTTAAACTGCTCCTGCAGAAATTGCCAAGCTATCTCTCTTCCTTATTAGTATCTCACATAGTGCATACTGTTAAGAAAATCAGACTTTATTATGCTTGACATACCAAGACGCGGACTTCCTTTGGTAAACGAGCTGTTCATATGCCCTTCCCTCCATTTGGAACCAATTACAAACTGTACTGAAACTAACTAGCACAGTTTCAATAAACTCTACAAATCGCTAAGTTCAGCCAAAATAAAAGACACCTGTAACTGTCATTAAGTCTCTTCCTTCCCCATGTGTGCCATATTTATCCACTGGTAAGGCATAATTGATTTGTCATATTAACTGCTTCCCTTCCCTTCTACTCCTGGCTTTATCTTTGCTTACGCTCCTCTACTCTATAAATCACTCCTCCCCACCATATCAGTTGTAGACTGTTGTTTGTTCTAGCTGCCAAAAACTGTATATGTATTGCACACACCAGTCATCATGTTTCATTTATCAGTATGCAACCTGTAAGTAGCTTCCCTGTCTCATATCAGTGTTTACCACCTGCGGTCACCCTATGTGGTACCCTTGTATGTATATCCAGCCTGTATCATGTAACGTGCATTTCACGTATATACTGTTATTACCTATCTGTGTTTGTACTTTAAGTGTTTATGTCACAGGACCTCCTTGTGAATGAGCTTGCTCAATGGAGTTTTCCTGCAATAAACTTGAACCTGAACTTGAACTAATATATCCTGAATCAAAAGAGATGAAAAGATGGGGTGGGGGGGGAAGAGAGATTCTTTATAGAAAAAAAATTCTCTCCTTTCTCCCCCTGAAATGTTTAGGGTATATAGGTCTTGGATCAAAGTGGTGCCTTTTGAAGGTTTGGTGAAAAAATATTAGTCTGTTCAAAAGTTATTAAATGTCAAAGTGTCCCATTATTTTCAATGAAAAAAGCTAAATGTGCTCCTCAAATCAGGATTCTGTGTTGCAAGCAGGTAACTCTGTTTTGCAAATGGGTAATTCTATGTCTCAAATGGGAAATCCTTCTTCGTGCTGCTGCCATCTTGTTTTCAGTTAGTAGTGGCAATAAAATGAAATAAAAAATAGAGGCCTTTAGTAAACAACATGGGTGGGATATTCAAGCGGGTATGATATTCAATGGGGGAATATGCGCAGCACAAATCCCCTATCTTGAGTGCATCGGTAATATATGTGAAGCAGGTAGGGGCGTGTCCATGGCCGTTCTGTACATCCTGACATTCAGCCCGGGATGTGCTGTGAATATGCAGGCACAACCCCTACATGCGCCGCACACAGTTAAGCCAAAAAAATATGGAGAAACAGCTGGCCACCCACAGGTGAGCTTAACATAGAAACATAGACTTTGACGGCAGATAAGGACCACTTGGCCCACCCAGTCTACCCATTTCCCCTACCTACTGGATAAGCTGCAGATTCTAGTTAACCAACAGCCTACTTCCTGCCACCCCCCACTACATCTGCCTTGTGACTGTCCCATGCATGTTTGAATTCCCCCACTGTTTTAGCCCCAACAACCTCCCCAGGAAGGCAGTTCCACGCATCCACCACTCTCTCTCTGTGAAAAAAGATTTCCTCACATTACCCCTGAGCCGTCCCCCCTCTATCTTTAAATTGTGTCCCCTTGTTCTTGCACATCTCTTTTTCTGAAAGATGATACCCTCCCAGACTTTGTTGATTCCCTTGAGGTACTGAAATGTTTCTATCATGTTCCCCTGTCCCTCCTTTCATCAAGGGTATACATATTAAACTCTCTCAGTCTCTCTTCATATGATTTCTGATGCAGACCCTGCACCATTTTAGTTGCCCTCCTCTGGACTGCTTTCATCCTGTCTATGTCCTTGCATAGATGTATCCAAAACTGCACACAGTACTCCAGATGGGGTCTCACCAACTGTCTGTACAGAGGGATAACCACTTCCCATTTTTTACTTGTTATGCCCCTTCCTATGCATCCCAGTATCCCCTTGCTCTCCTCACTGACTTCTCACATTGCTTACCCACCTTTAGATCATCTGATATGACTACCCCCAAGTCCCGTTCCATTTTTATTGTTGTTAGTACCTCCCCTGCTATTGTGTACTCTTCTCCTGGGTTTTTGTTTCCCAGGTGCATTACTTTGCACTTCTTTGCATTGAATCTAAGTTGCCATATGTCTGACCATTCCTCCAACCTTGCCAAGTCACTTCTCATCCTTTCTACCCCACTTGTATATCAACTCTGTCTTTGTATCATCTGCAAAGAGGCATACATTTCCCTTCAGACCCTCTGCATTGTCACCTATAAAGATGCTAAAGAGGACTGGACCCAGTACTGAGCTCTGAGGTACTCCTCTAGTGACCCCCCTTTCTTTGGAATGTGCTCTACTCACTATTACTTTCTGTGTCCTGTAGTGCAGCCAGTTTGCAACCCAGGCTACCACCCTGGGACTCACTCCCAAGCTGGCTAACTTGATTATTAATCTTTTGTGCGGGACTGTGTCAAATGCCTTGCTAAAGTCTAGGTAGGCCATATCCACAGCCCCTCCATGATCTATTACTTTGGTCACCTAGTCAAAGAAATCTATTAGTTTCATCTGACACTACCTTCCTGCTGTAAATCCATGCTGCTTTGGTCCTGTGCCCCGCTGGCCTCTAGGTACTCCACAATTCTTTCTTTCAGAAGTGATTCCATCATTTTCCCTACCATGGAGGTCAAACTTACAGTTCTGTAGTCTCCTGCTTCTGCCTTGCTCCCACCCTTGTGAAGGGGAATCACATCTGCCCTCCTTCAGTCCTCTGGTACCACCCCATCCTCCCATGATTTGTTAAAAAGTGTGGTCAGTGGTGTCACTAGGTCCTCCCTTAGTTCTTTTAGGATTCTGGGGTGAATCCCATCAGGCCCCTTTGCTTTGTCCACCTTGAGTTTTAGGAGTTCTTTCAGGACTCTTTCTTCTGTAAATGGACTGGTGTCAACCCCCCTACCCAGAGTGCTTCTATTGTCTGGTTTAGGTAACTCCTCCTCATCTTCTTTTGTGAATACTGAGCAAAGTATTCATTCAGTATCTCTTCCTTTTCATTCCCCTCTGCCCACCTCCCTCTCCCTTATTAATCTTCACTATTCCTCCCTTAACCTTTCTATGCTCCCTAATGTGCCTATAAAAGGTTTTATCCCCCTTCTTAACTGACTTGGCTATTCTTTCCTCAGTTTGAGCTTTTGCCATTCTGACTGCCTTCCCCACTTCTTTCTGCTTTAATTAATACAGTTCCCTGTCGTGCTCCTTCTGTGATGCCTTATACTTTTTGAATGCAGCCTTCTTCTCCTTAACCTTCCCTGCCACCTGTTTTGAGAACCATAGTGGTTTTTTACTCTGCTTTGTTTTCTTTATCTGTTTCACACAAAGGCTTGTTGCCTCTATGATGGCAGTTTTGATTTTTCTCCATTGTTCTTCCACCCCTCCTTTTTGGCCATTTGCTAGTGTATTCCTCAGATATTCACTCATTTTGCCAAAGTCAGCCCTTCTAAAGTCCAGTATGTTTGTTTTTGTATGGCTTGTCTCCATGGTTGTGCTTATTGTGAAGCACATTGTGCAGTGGTTGCTTGTTCCCAGATGTCTACTGACTTCTAAATTTGTGATCCTCTCTCCATTTGAGAGTACTAGGTCTAGTATTGCTTCCTCCCGAGTGGGTTCCAACACTAGCTGTCTAAGGCCTGCCCCCTGCAGGGCATCGAGAATGACCCTGCTCTTGGATGTGGCTGTAGTACATATCATCCAGTTAACATCTGGCATATTCAGGTCCCCCATTAACAGTATCTCCCCTTTTTCAGCCATTTTGAGAATGTCCTCTATCATTTTCTTGTCCATTTCCTCCCCTTGAGATGGGGGTATGTATATAACCCCTGTGCGGATTGTGATGCCATTCCCTGTCTCTAAGGTGACCCAGATTGCCTCTTGTCCTCCCCCTTTACTTTTTAGTTCTGTAGCTTTGATCCCTTCCCTTATGTATAGAGCTATTCCACCTCCTCTTTTCCCCTCCCTGTCCCTTCTGTAGACTGTGTAGCCCGGTATGTTGACATCCCAGTCATGGTTCCCTGTGTACCATGTTTCTGTGACTGCCACAATATCCAAGTGTTCATCTTCCATCAAGGTTACTAGCTCAGGAAGCTTGTTTTCCAGACTACGGGCATTGGTAATCATTGCCCTCCATTTAATGTTGGCCTTATCTTTTTTCCCCCATGCCTGCTCTTTTTGCCCTTGTGTATTTTTCCATTTACCCCTGTCCTGCCCTCTGTTGAGCACTGTACCTCAGTGTTTACCTTACTACCCATCATGTTTTGTGGGGGGGGAGGCTTGAAATTTCCTGCCTCTTATTAGCACCTCCCCCCATGGCTAGTTTAAAAGCTTGCCAAGGAAGCATTTAAACCTGTCACTTAGGATCTTGGTTCCCTTCATGGACAGATGCAGACCATTGTGCCAGTATGAACCTTCATCTCTCCAGGTGTACCCCCAGTCCCCAATGAAGCCAAAGCCCTGTGCTCTGCACCAGTTTTGCAACCATTCATTAAACTGCATGGTGTGTAGTACCCTAGCCTCACCCCTGCCATGGACTGGCAGCACCTCTAAGAAGGTAACTGTGCTTGCTACCTCTCTGAGGCCCCTCCCCAACTCTACAATTTCATCCTGTACTGCACTGATCCCATGTCTAGCTAGGTCATTTGTCCCAAGGTGGACAATGATATCTAGTTCCCTCTCCTGGGATGCTGCTTCTGCAATCCTGAGGATTCGCTTCTTGTCCCTCCAAGCCATGGCACCAGGCAGGCACCTTACTTCCCTCTCCTTTCCCTTCCCCAGGTCTACCCCTCTAACAACTGAGTCCCCTATCAGAAGCTGTTTCCTTCCCCTGTCATGTCCCTTGCCACCCTTCTGTGGGTCTCCCATGTGGGAGTCCTCAGCATTCTTCTTGGTCTTCACTGTGGGTGCCATCATAGAGGAACCTTGCTCTGCCAGACTGGCATATGGTTTGTGTAGAGGTACAACTAGGGGGCTTCACCTCTGTTCCACCACCCGTACCCTCCCAGAACCCACTGTGGTCCAACTGCTCTTCATACTTGGCAGCCTCTGTGGCAGTGGTGCTCTTTGGGTGGGGGAGGCCTCCTTAGTCCTTGCCAGTTCAGCCTGGAGGTGGGCTACCTCCTCCCTCAGAGCTGACAGTTGCCTGCAAATAGGAGAGAAACGCAGTTTCCAGAATGTCTCCCAGAAAACTGCTGCCCCACAGCCAGTGCATTGCACCACTCCCCACATGTCCCTCTCCCTTATAATATACAATATGTAATATATATATATATATATATATATATATATAATTATTTTTCTTCCTTTGTGTGGTGTGTTCTTACCCTTTATGCGCTGTGCTGGGTTATTAAGAATATGACAGTTCTGCCTCAAGACCTGTTGAGGAAGTGATGTCAGAACCTTGGTTATAAAGGAAAGCGTCACACCTTGGGGGTGGGGGTTGGGAAGGGTGGTGGGTAGTCCACAACCACTAGTGACTGTTAGAAACAATCAAATATACCACTGCTCCACCACCCTGGTGAGTACTGCTCTTTATAGTAATTCAGCTAACCTCCAGTAATTGATTTGTCAACTATTTAAAAGTAATTTGATGCAAACTGTTACAGAATACTAGTAGACAGTCTGGTTAGCCACAAAGAAAAATCAAATATGCAGTTATTTCAACCCTTCTGAAGTTGCTCAGAAGATAAGTAGTTTTAAAACCCCCTTTCCTGATTTAAAAATGAAATTAAACACAAAGCAATACCAATGTAAGACTGTAAAATAAGGAAAACTTCCCTCAGGTTCTGACATCACTTCCTCAACTTCCCTCAGATGTAAGTAAGAGAGATCAGTTGCAGATTTCTAGTCCAATATAATATATCCCATGCAGCTTCTCAGTTGTTTCAAAGCACACCCTGTTACACCACTTGAAGAGATGGGCTTCTGTCTGACACAGGATCACACCAGTAGTTTATAGTAATTGATCAATGCTAGAATGTTCCTCCACCCAAAACAATCGGCTGTGATGCAAGGTCTCCCTGACTAGTGAAGACAATTTCCCCCACCTGAGGCTGTGTCTGGCATCAAATTACAAACTGCAGCCTTTGCTATTCAAAGTACACAGCTACTACCAGTAAGTTATTTCCAACTATATTAATGCAAACTGTCAGAATACTAGTAGACAGTCCAGTTAGCCACAAAGGAAAATCAAACATGCAGTTATTTCAACCCTTCTGAAGTTGCTCACAAGATAAGTAGTTTTGAAAACCCCCTTCCTGATTTAAAAACAAAATTAAACACAAAGCAATACCAATGTAAGACTGCAAAGTAAGGAAAACTTCCCTCAGATATAAGTAAAAGAGATCAGTTGCAGATTTCTAGTCCAATATAGTATATCCCATGCAGCTTCCCAGTTGTTTCAAAGCAGAGCTGCCGTAATGCAGGGCACAACATGGCAGCTGCCAGCTGTGGGTGGCCAACCAAGCTCTGGAGGCACTGTCCAGTGGCATAGCACCCCACCCATCCCCGATCGCAGGCTGTAAAAATGAAGAACCTCCCTGGTGGTCCAGTGGACCTCTCTCCTTGCCTGATTATGGGTTGTAATAAGAAATAATGGATCCATTCTTATATCGGGACTGTGTAGTATGGTATGGTCTGTACACCCAATGGCCCATGCTGTGGACCAATGGGCATACAGCCGTACTGTACGCCATCAGTTGGTGGGCGGCCGGGTGGCTTGCGGGTGGGGAGCTGCTGCCTGCCACTGACCCGGGGGGAGGCGGGTGGTGGGAATGAGTGGGCGGGTTGGGAGGGTATGGGTACTGCTAGACCACCAGGAGTGTTTTTAATATTACAGCCCATGATCGGGCAGGAGGATGAGTCCACTGGGCCACCAGGGAGGTTAATTAGTATTACAGCCCGCGATCAGGCATGGAGATAGGTCCACTGGACCACCAGGGAGTTATTTACTATTTATGGCCCCTGATCGGGTGTTGGACCATGTTGCCAGTGGGGGCAGGGGGTGTCGGTCCCAGACGGCTGCTGCCTGGCATGGTGCCAGGTGCAAGTCACCGGGGATTGGCGCACATGCATGCAAATGGGGTCATAATGACATGCAAATGACCCCATTTGTACCTTGCATGCATTATGGCCCCATTTGCATGTCCACCGCTGAATATCATGGTTGATGCACCTAGCGCAATGGCACTTGCGCTAGTGTATCCCCCTGCTCCTCTCTGGCCACTTGTGCTGGTGCAGTGCCACTGTGCCATGCGCTATGCAGGTGGCCATGGAGCAATATTCTACAGTGCTGAACCATGGCAAAGCACCATTGAATATCTCCCTGTCAGCACCCTGGCACATCCTAGTTGTGCTGCGCCCAGGCTTGGGCCACAGCCTAGCACAGTCTGAATATCCCAACCCAAGGGTTGTGTTTACTTAATCAGGGCCTGTAGAGTCCAATTCTGAGTTCAGTTTTTTCAACAGAGTTGGAAATGCATTTTCTTAACGTGCTGAAATCCTTTTTTGCAAATTGTGAAAAAGCAATCAAGAAACAGGATCCTTTTTCACAATTTGTGAAAAATTTGTTCCTTTGCCCAAAATGCAAAAAATTAACTGCAGGAAAAGATTCTGAGCTGTGAACAAGGATTCTTTTTCACAAATTGTAAAAAAAGAACTATGGAAAAGGATTCTTTTTTGAAATTTATGAAAAGGATTTCTGCACTTCAAGAAACCACATTTCCGTCTCTAAAAAAGTGTATAATTCCTGGTAGTCTAATGGTCCCTCCCCCAACCCTCATTCACCGAACCCAGTCCCCATCTAAAAAAATTTATTTCTCTGGTAGTCTAGTGATCCTCCCCCGATGTCAGATCACCCTCATCTCATTCTATAAAATATTCCCTGGTAGTGTATTGGTCCGACCCCCCAACGCCTGATCACTGTCCCATTATTGAAAAAATATTCTGTGGTAGTTTAGAGGTCTCACCCCTCCTCCTCAGTATCTGATCACTGTCCCCTTGTTGAAAAAATATTCTGTGGTAATCTAGTGGTCCCAACCCCCTCCCCAATCGCCCATTGCCCTCCTGGTATTGAAAACAATATTCTCAGGTAGTCTAGTGGTCCCACCCCCCCTTGATCCATGATGGCACACCCAGTATTGTTTTTTACAAACTTCCCTGGTAGTCTAGTGGTCCCTTCCTGTCCCATGATATCATAAAAAAAAATAACCCTTGTAGTCTAGTGGACCCCCACACCCTCTTAGGTACTGACCCACCACTCCACTCCCCCAACCCAATCTCTAGCAACCAGCACAGCCCTCCTCTCACCTCTGTGGCTGACTGCTGATTTAGCTGTGAATGAGTGCTTGCTGTACAGTATGCACTCATTCACAGCTCATTCTGTGTCCAGTCCTGGTGGTGAGAGGAGGGCTGTGCTGGTCACTGGCTGGGGACTGGGTTGGGGAGAGTGGGGTGATGGGTCAATACCTGAGAGAGGGTGCAATCCATCAGGGCTATGTTTTTACTATTCTGTGGGACAGGGATTGAAATGGAAGGGACCATTAGACTGCCAGGAAGTTTGTAAAAAAAATACTGGGAGGGAGATCAGGATCAGGAAGGGGGTGGGACCACTAGACTACCACGGAATATTTTTTTCAATATTGGGATAGTGATTGGGAGAGGGTGGAGGGACCACTAGACTACCAAGGAAATAGTATATATTTGTATATGGGGAAGGCGAATGGGGCAGGGGGCAGGACCACTACCAGGGAAATATTATATATTTTTACACAGAGGTGACGATCAGTGTTCGGGGGAGGGGGGATGGACCACTACACTACCAGGGAACAGGGATGGAGATGGGGGAGGACAGAGGAAGCACAAGACTACCATGGAATTCAGAAACTAAGGTAAATGCGGTTCAATGTATTTCAATGGGGTTTTTGCATTTGGTGCAAAACTTTTTTTTTTCTTTTAAAGATTTTGACCCAAATTTCAACATACCATTTTTGAGACCCCTCCTAATAAATAATGTTGGTGTCTCTTTCCAAATCCTGCCCGAAAGGTGCTTTTGTCGTCAGTTAGTGAAAATCACCTCTCAGGCTGGATTTCAAAATTTTCACCATACTTGTTCATGTGGTGGGATCATAAGAAGGGTATGTTGAAAATTTGGGGTTAAAATGGCAAAGTTCTGCACATCTGCACTATGCTCCCAACTTTTGAAATGTTCAATATTTTCACTCCAAATTTTCAGCATAGCCATTTCTTTACATTTCCTCATGAACATGACAGCTTTCAGTTTTAAATTCCTGGCCAAAATGTGTTTTGTCACTTGTGGTGTGGAATGATGTGGTGGTTTGGTATGACGTTTTGGTGGACACTTGAACATTCTTAGCCCAACATTCATTGAAATGCTTGCACGGCAACATACACGTGGACCCTGCACTCCCACAAGCAGAGAAGGCTATGATTATACTTTCTCAAAGAGTAAGACAACTCTTGGCAAAAATCTTTGTTAATGTATCAGTTAGAGTTCCAGTGACAAAAGTCTGGAAATAAGTTGTTAGGGTTTTCAACCCTAACACCCTATCCCAACGTGCAGGCAGCAACAGGCATGGGGGGTATGCCTTGGGGTTGTCAACCCTAACGTTCACTCCATTCTCCTGTGCTGTACCCATTTTAGCTTACTTACATATGGAATGAGGTGAGCTTTAGGGTTGAAACCACAAAGCACCCCATGCCTGTTGCTGCCTGCATGGTGGGGGTGGAGTGTTAGGGTTGGAAAACCTAACATTGCATTTCAATACATTTGTTGCTGGAAACCTAACTGATGCATTAATTAAGTTTTCTATATCTACATACACACACACACACACACACACACACACACACACACAGACACGTGTACAGCCCCCCCACCCTGCATCTTTGTTGCTGTGCTTAATACTGGGTTACATGTTGTATCTTCCCTCTGTATTATATAATATTTCTCTTTAGTTGAATCTATGTCAAGCTGCATTTATGGTTTATATACAGAATGCATTAACACACTGAGATCTTATGAAAGCTCTGAAGTCAGTGGTGGTAGCAAAACCAGTGACATTTCCTCTAAGTGTGACACATGTTGGTTTTAAATTATGATTTTATCTTGACTGTTTTTAATATCAGTTGTCAGTTTGCTTCCCTCATTACACTGTATTGTACTTCTGGAACCTGAGCCTCTGTTTCTAATATTATAATTTATTTAATAGCGATCCCTTCCCCATGTTTAGACATTACAGTGTGCCTTGCCTTTTGGCTACTGCCCTGCTTTATTAATTTGGTAAATCCATTTGGTGTGCAGCAGTATTCATTTTCTTGGAGTTAACCTGCTCAGACTCTTGTTTGCTTGCTATTTCTCTCCTACCCATCCCCAAAAAGTTAAACTACAGTTGCAGATGAGGAGTCTGTTGGCTTCCAGACAAGAACAATCTGCAGATAACGTATCGACTATCATTACTGGAGCAATGACTAAGGCCAGACAGACCCTTAGAAGCAGTTCACAGGTGCCTTGCATTGTGAACATACACAGAAGAGGAACACTTTAGGTTATGAGGCTGATCTGTCAGAGTAATTGCATAAGCGCCTCTGCACAAGAGGATGATGTCTATCTGAAAGCATGTATTGCTTACTAAAACTTTCTCTTTTTTCCCTCAGTAGCTGAATAGGCACTTTTGGTTGGGATAGAATACATGAAATAATTTGTATTACTTAAAGTCAAAGTCCCCTTTTCTGCATGTTTCTTTCAATTAATGGCAGTAGTGTTACTTTATTTACAAAAAAAACCAACTTGAAAGCCGACCACAGCAATCCATCTAATTTTAATAATGGCACTTGGGATATGGACTGTAGGCTAGTCTTCCATTTTTGAAAACAAGCACCTCCATTTATTCTTGCTTGTAGTGTAGGATTATTTCATGGGTATTGGTGACAGAATACTTAACACTGTATCCTCAAGGACAGGCTGCAACAGCAGTTCAGCTCAGTGGTTCTGTTCAGGTCACAGTGGCACTTTTCTTGCAATGAGCTCTATGCACTAACAGGTGGGAATTATGTGTAAAAAGCACATAACCCACCTGCGCAGGTCTGCACTGCCACAGAGGCATGTGCAAGCCAACATGCACTAATGCCAGCCACTAGTCTGGGCCCCCTGGTATATAGCCACATGGCTGAGGAACATGGCAGCATGGGGGCAGAGTGTGGGCCACAGGTGGGCATCCAATAGGATGCCTGGCCTGGGTCCCATTGTGGATCCCTTGCATGATGGGGCTAGGGAGCCTGAGACTGCGCACATCCTCCCCTAAATAAACAATGGGCATTTACCTGAATGGCCACCACCCCACCTTGCCAGGTAGCCCAGTGGGCTGTGGCAGCCATGTGCAGAGGGAGGTCCCGATGCTACTGCACCCTGCCATCGACCTTTGGGGAGTGCATAATGACTTACAGCAGGGTCCTCTTCATGCAGAATTACCCTCATCGGTATGACAGAAAATTTGTTTTGTTGCCATATTGGTCCTTGTGACAAATGGCATGCAAGTGCCTTCCTGCATATGACTCGGGCACCTCCACCCCGGCACGTCCCCATCCAGCACCTGGTGTGGTGCTGCAACTGGCCGGGGATCCAGCGCACAGAGCGCTATCACATCAATGAGTGAATGCCTTGGGGGGGTGCAGATCACTGCTGTGTGGCATTCGTTCATAGGAATGCCTATAAGCTGCCCTTATGTGCTGCACAGGCATTCAGACCCATTAGTGCATCAGGCCCATAATTTGTACCATCAAACATGGAGCATAAGTACTTTATTCTTAAGAGAAATCTCTTTATTTTTTTAGCAATCCAAAACAAATACACAATAAAGTCACTGACCACACTGATGCAGCGCTTCCTTCTCCTCTTCATCACTTTCTAACATACTCTCTCATTCCCCCTGCCCCTACTGATAGTACTGAAATCCAGGTAGATAAACAAATGTCTCCTGGATTTGTTTTGTGTATCTTTCACACAGTGTACTTCTCACTGAAATCTTTTGCCATACTGGTGCCCGTCACTAACCAACTGTGCTCTAACACATTGCCTATCTTTTTGCTATGCCTCCTTCCTCACTCCCAAGTACTAGATTCTAATTAATCGCACAACAATGGAAAAAATTATCATTTTTCTGTGCCAAGATCCATACAGCCTTTGCACCCACTCTTTCAGGTACATAAACAATACATACACGTTTAAACTTAGGAAAATAATTATCCCTTCCCTACATGCTATTTCTTTTATTAAAGATTGAAAGTATACTTTATGTATCTTTTTCGATTTGCTGACTACATATGCTCCATGTTTGATTGTTTATTAAGAACGAGGAGTGTGTGGTCGGACAAGCAAGGTAGCAGAGTATGGCTTGGTAGTGAGAGGCTCTGCTATTGTTTAAGATTTCATTAAAAGCTAGATTGTATATGGAATTTCATTAAAAGGTAGACTGCATGTAAGAAAATCATACAAACTTAGTTTTTTTTTAATTTGTTTCCAGCACTGTCAGATGAACAAAAGAGATCATATATTATCCGGTGAAGAATGGGGGTTGTAATACACAGCCAATCAATAATAGCATTAAGCAAGCAATAGCACACGACAAGGTGTGGGTTGCGTGCTGATAAGAACATGCCCAGGGGTGTACTAAGGCATGAGGCACTTGCACCGAGTGCCTTATGCCCTGGGCATGCTCTTATCAGCACGTAACCCACACCTTGGAGTGTGTTATTGCGCTTATAAAATGGGTATAAATAATAGATCAATAGAGACAAAGTTTGATTTTATTGAAGAAATTTATTAAAGTAATTGTTTTGTTTTTTTGGTATGTGGGACATAAAATAGTCCCTCACAACTGTAACAGTAACATTTAAACTGTAATAAATTAACTTTTGGCTTATGTTAGTACATTTGTAAACTGCAGTAAATAAATAAATGTTGGTTTAGGTTAGTACATTCAGTAAATTGGTTTTAAAATGTTCATTTGTTGAATGAAGTTCATTTTTTATTGTATTTTTTTCTTTATGTTTAGTTCAGGATGGTGTTACTTTGAAAAGTTAATGAATTCTACGTGATGCATCACGCAGTTTTGAATGAGAAATGAAGTATTCGTGGTGGTGTCTTTAAAATGTTGTATGACTGTTGTTGTCAAGGGGATGCTGTCTTCTGACTGGTTTCTGTTGTCGGATGTTGCATGTGTTTCTGTTTGGGGTGGTTGACCTGGATTGCTGCAGCATGGCTTACCTGGGATCACACTTGCAGAGGTGAATATTTTGGTTATTTCTGACTGTTTGGTGGAAGTCGACTGATCAGGGTTAAGGTTTTTAAAACTGGTTAGGTTTTGCATCTTGTCTATTGATTTCTTGAGGAAATACTGTATGTGTGCAGGATGGCTGATCAGGAGGCAGCATTTTGGATTTTGTAGGAGAAGTGGTGCAAGATGGCCGCTTGCGGAGAATCGCTGTAGAGTTTGGGAAGTTTTTGGATATGTCTTTACTTTTGTGGGATAAGATGTTGCTCCATTTTCTTCTGTCTTCTGGCTCAGCTGCCCAGTAGGATAGGAGACTAAATTCAGCCTTATGGCCTTCAGCCATGATTTCTCGAGAGTCTAGGCCAGCTCCGGGATAGGAGCTGGACTGCAGTTGCATGAACTGAGTGGTACATGTACCTTCTGGTCAAGTTAGTTTCTTCACTAATTTTGGGCATCATATTGGCCAAGTAGTTAATGCCTAATGGCTCTCTTGTGTATCAGGTTCTGCGGTGTTTAATAGAGAGTCTGGTATTCACCTTGGGTGAAGGTAGAAAGCAGGAGGATCGGGGGTCAGCATTTTTTATATTTTTTGAAAGATGCTACGGGGCACAGTGTATTTTGTGGAAGTTGGTAGATGTAACCACAGTGTTGTTTTGTACAGTAATTTTTTTTTATGATTTTTCGTATACTCGTTAAATGTGAGTGTCATGAACTCTAGGCCATCCTCATCCATTTGGATTTCAAAATGTTCTGGTTTAAGTTGTCATAGTCCCTCTCTGCTTCTATGTGCCATGCATAGTTGAATATCAAGCCAGACCTTAAGAAGTAAGCCTCGGGGTGTGTTTCGAGATAAAGCTGTGGAGGTTTGAAGCTTGGTGAGGTCTTGTTCGTTGATTGCTGGGTGATGCTCAGCTCGATCTTTGCCTTCCCTTCTGTATTTCTTTAAAACTGCTGCAAATATATTGTTGGCAGGCTTCAGGTCTGAGTGGCTGTGGAGACTGATGTTTCTACTTAGAGGTGGTCCATTTATATGGCGATTTAGTCCTGCTCGTAGTGATATTAAACTAGCTACACTATATTGTGTGCCATCTGCTTGACGAACTTCTGCATAGTATTTTCGTAGCAGTGAACACAGCTCTATCATTGCAGTACTTTTTAGGTCAACTTGTATGCCTTTTGTTGTGCACCAGCTTTTGAATACTGACACTGCCCAAATAGTGGTTTTCTGTGTATTTACTTCATCTTTCTGTTTCTCTAGTTCTTGTAGTTCTTCGTTTGACAGTTCCGGGTATGTATCGAGATGCTTCATTTTTCTTTTCTTTTTTCTAAGTTCCAGTGCTGAAGCAGAGGTTCCTGGAAACTCAGTGTTCGAGGAGATGGTGTCCATTTCTACAGAAGGGGTGTTCGGCTGCGGTGACAGATGTGATGGGCCCACTGAACTTGTCGTGGCTGTCAGAAGAGGCTGTTCATGAGAGGAATTGGCAAGGTGGGTGTCAGCAGTGTTTGGGATGTCTATTGGGAAGTTGTTTGTTGTTGTATTTATGCTGCTACTTTCATTTGTGGAGTATAGGGCAGTGTCAGTTATGCCTGCCTGTGTTGCTGTTCTTACGGTCTGCACGATGGTATGAGTCGGGTGCACAGTGCTGCTACTGGCCGTGGTTTCAGCCTTGTTGTCAGAAGATGTTACAAGTGTGCTAACAGGATCATTATTAAACAGAATGGCAAGATTTATTAGCATTTTGGTAAAGTCTAACTCGAAGTTGACTTGTGACATGTTTAGTGTGCTTTTCAGTTACCTTTCCTGTTAAACCTTTTGAGGTGCAGTTCCGTTTCGGAGCTGAATGCCTGGATCCCCATAAATTAAGTTGTCATAAATGGTTTTGTCAATTGGGTCACTCAGTAAAGATTTCGCCATGGAAATTACTGCTTTTCTTTCTTTTTCAGGTCGTACAATGCTGATCTGACAGGTATGCAGTTTTGTATGGGTCTCTCTTTCCCGCTACCGATCGCTCAGCTATGATAGCTTTTGTTTTCCTTTGATGGTACTCAGTGATTTGCTGGTGTTATGTGGTCACTAGGCAGATGTGAATGCCAGTAGGCTGCAATACTTGCTGATAAGGACATGGTCAAGAAGGTGCTGCAGCCAATCAGATCTTTTCTTTTTTTCTACCCATTTTATAATGGGATTTATCATTTATGATTGAGAATGCTAAAATAGTTAAACAAATAGATATCTGTTATTAACATTGAAAGTATTTTTTTTTTTATTTGCATGGAGCGGCATATTTGCCATTTGTGGTGTTATTGCAGGAGCCAGCAGTGAGGCCTGCATGACTGACCCCCATTTGCCAGCATCTGTTTGTCCATGTCTGCTCAGTTGTAAGACTGCAGATAGTGCTTCAACATTTAGGCAGACTAAATTCTTGAACTGCCTGTTTTCTTACCATGATCAGCAGTGTACAACTCACTGGCACTAGCTCCACCACACACACACATACATACATAGAAAACTGTAGCTGATCCACTAAGAAAAAGACCCCCCCCACACACACACACACAGTAACATAACAGATGCTGTCCTGGAATGGCACAGAGTGTTTTGTTTATATACAGTAGTCATACATAGATTAGTTTTCTCAAACTGCAGCCTTTGCTCTTACTGACCATGATATGCAGTTTACAACTCACCTGCAGTGGTGCCACCCCCCCACGGACAGACACATCTGAACTGCCAATAACAGCATCGCTGCCACCAGTAATAGATTTGGTAACAATAGAGGTAGACAAGGAGTAGGGTTCAGTGGCAAAGTACAGAACCAGCATGCTGTCCGTCAATCTCAATCTCAGTGTCTGACATTCTTAAAATTATAAAATGTGAATCAATAAGAGTCCCATACTATATGTAAGCAACAGTGTCAGTTTCTGACTTGTGTATGTGTCAAACGATTGATATTTTTTTTTTACGGTATAGGGATTGCATATGAAAAAAAGGCTGCAGTTTGAAAACGTAATTACCAAAATTCAAATAAATAAATAATCAATGTTTGATTACCAACTCACTCAGTGCCAGTCCTGAATAACTTCAGTTATGTGTCTGTCAGCGTTGGTTCAGTTTTGCAATTGCAGATAGTGTTTCAACTGTATAATAGGCAGACTGAATACTTTGCCATTTTGTTTACTATGATCAGCTGTGTACTGCTCACTGGCACTAGCTCCCCCCCCCCCACACACAGACAGTAGCTGATTCACTGAGGAAAAAATAATTAAAATACAGCAAATGCCATACAGCTGATCATGATCAATAAAAACAATGGCTGTTGTTTGAAAAATGAATGTATGACCGCTGTACACAAACAAAACTCACTAACTGCCATTCATGGATAACTTTAGTTATGTGTCTGTGTGTGTAGGGGGGGTAGTTGCAGAGTGAGCAGTAAACAGCTGATTGCAGTCAAGTAGAATGAATCAATGTTTGTAACGTTTGTGTATTTTTTTTGTTTTTGTGTTTAATTTTGTTACCAGCTAGACCTCTGTAAGCGTCTCAGCTGAGATAAAACTGTCTAGTAAATCTATGGTTTCACAACATTGGAGCCCAGGACTGAGCCAGTCAGCTTGGGAGTCATTTGGGCAAACAATAAAGTTTCTGTCAGCTAAAGGGTACCTACACTTCAAAGAGGTGAACTGCTTTCATAACCATGGGCTCTGTTTTGAGTGTAAGCAAAGCCAGTGGCAGAGAACCAGAACCCCCAGAGACTTTATCAGACTGGAAGCAAAAGCATGGACATTGCAATCAACAAAACCAGGGTCTAGAGTACAAACCCAGTTTCAACCAGTTTTCCAGAGAGGAAGTCTTCCTGGAGACAAGACAGGTATCAAATCTATGATGTCACTGTGACATATTTAATGATGCATCATGAAGTGCTGGCAGCTGAAGGTTTTTAAGGACTTGCCAGAGCTAGCAAATTAGTCAGGTTTAGGACCTCATGCATTTACCATCTAAAGTCTGAGTCTGCCCTGATTCACTAAGATCCTGTGTGGTAAAAAAATCTTCCTACTACGTTAGTTTTAAGCAGCTAATGAAAGTTTGTGTAAATATTGTGAAGTAATAAGTACTAGTTTTATGTGTGCCACGCCTCTATGACTGAATCTTTTTTGGAAACAGTTAACTGCTGGTACTGACAAATCCACAATCTACAGCTACAGTTACAATAGTCTAAAAAGTGATGTGTTGTCTCAGCAGCGAGAGACTAGGGAAGGACAAGCCCATACCTAAGGGAAGCACTGTACTGTGTGAGCAGTGGCTCTGGTGGGATTCAGACTGAGAAAGTCCCAAGGTAAGAGAATCACTTCTGAGTGGTAGAAGCCAACAAGGTACCCTTACTGGTGTGAAGGCTGAGACAATTGGCGACCTGTTACAGACTGAGTGTAAACAGGTTGTGAAAATGTTTTACTACTGTTCAGTAACAACTCTAACTCAGTCACAGTCTCAGACAGCTTTGATTACATTTCTCTTTGGGGGTGAGTGCTGGTGATTGATAACAGATGATCATATTAAAAAAATGCCAGTTCAAGGATTTACTCTCTCTATGAAAACACTGAACCACTATCATCCTACACAACATCCAGCACTGACATATAGAGGCTAGTGAAGGGGGCAGCGTGAAGATTAAGCAGTTGATCAAACTGAGAAAAAAATTAAAGAGCTAGTTACCAAAAGACTGTGTAAATATCTGTCAAGTTAGTCGGTTTTGTAATAGTCAACTGTTTTTTGGTTTGTGAGCTGTTTGTAGTATTTCAAAGTTTTCAGGTTGTTTATAATAATTTTACCAGACTATCTGTTGCAACAATCTGTTCACTGACATTCACCAGTGATGCTGAGGGAGGAACTCTGTCAATCACCAGCCTCCATCCCCACCTGTGAAATCACGTGACTCACACTTAAAAATTACACTCCTCATGCCCTATGCTGTTCATTGTTATTGCTGAACTGAACACTTGCTTTATCGTAGTATTTTCTATTTGGCCTCGTAATACTTGTTTCATTACATTTGCTGAACTTATATTTATTTCTGTGAATTGCCTAATTTTTCCTGGTGATAAATGTGATCTTTCTGTGCACCAAGTGATGGTGTGAATCATCTTTCACAGACTAGTGTTGAATGTAGTGAATTGTACAGCATATAGTTTCAGTAAGACATTTGTCTTATTTATAGATGTTTAATTTGCATGCTTTTGTAAACATGTCAAAAGAATGGGTAGTTTATGGATGCAGCAGTACATCAGACTGATGCCAAAGATTACATAGAATGGAATGAATCTGTAAATGTAGACCTCATCACTTTTACTTGGTCTTGAACTGAAAGTCACGTCCTACCTGGCACAGCATAAAATCTCTTTTTGTAGTTTGCATCAATTTAAATTAACAGTCAGAGCAGGTACGGCATGACATACATTTTTCTTTAAGTAAACAGGTCAAAAATAGAATTCCTAAATGGTAACTCTTGTAAATGAAACTGAATCAGACTTTGAAGTCCCAAAAGCATTTAACATGTGCAGCTAACTGGAATCTAATTGCTTACATATTTTGGCTTCTACATGTGTCTTCACACCCCATTGACAGTTACTTAGTGTACACTGACTAATAAAATAAGTGTCAAAGGACAACTGTGTAGAAGGTGCACTGATTATTTAAAGAGGCATTTAAGAAAAATAATGTTCATTTTTACATTCCTTTCTGCTGTTCATGTGATAGTTATAAACTCTCTTTGCCTCACTCGTTATTTTTTCCTCATTATTTATAAGTCCTTAAATAGCCATTATAATTCCCCTTCAGGTCCAAGATGAAGATGGACAGGCTAAAAATTGTCCTCAGCAGTACTATGCTGAGGGATCTCCAAGACATATCTTTAAGAATAACTGTACACTACTTGAAAGAATGAAAGGTTTCAAAAAATGAATTATTATTGATACTAGATATTAAAATACCAAAGTTCATTTACAGCATACTACTAGCCCTAGAATATGATTCCCATTCTGAACCATCTAAGACAAAAACTCCAGATATACAGTACATATAATAAGAGGTTTAGGAAAAATAATGTATGAACTGAAATCTGAATGTTTTTTTTTTTTTTAAAGGGAAGGGGGGGGGGTTCAGTGACATGAGAATGAGCACACTGGATGTTTTCTGCCCATAAACTGTGTTTCATGTTTGATTACTAATATTTTCCAATCTTCCAAAATTGTAAAACAACTTAACTGAGTACTGCATATGATGATTACACATGCAGAGATATACAGACATGAAATTCCATCTCTGCTTACACTGCACTCTCAACACAACCCTCAAATACAAACAGCTACACAAAAAAGATTAAAGACTCAAGATAGGCACATGTACAGTATGTTGTGCAGAGTCTTTAAAAATATAATTTCCACAACCAGAGCTTTTTTTTTTTTAACACTCTTTGTACTCCTTCTCTGGAGCCTCTGACTTTCTCCAGTGGGACATCCCGACCCAACCATATCCTGCCCACCTGAAATTCCCAGCCTTACCTGCCAGTGAGGGGGGGCAATTCTCGTCCCAGTCCTCTGACACCCCCGGGGTCTAAACCCCCTGGGGTGGTGCTGCCAAATCCTCTGGTGACCTTTCTGAGAATTTAGTGGGCATACCAGGCATTGCGCAGGGAGCATCCAAAGGCAGGCTGGAGGATCCGGTGCTAGACGTGGTGATCTGCCACTTGACTCACCTTCGCCTACCAAGGCCCCAGGGTTTTTTCCTTGTTCTTCCCTCCCCAGATGACTCAGACATGCAATGCATTCTGTGTGGGTGTGCTTGCTCCTGGGCATCTTCTCTGGACTCAGGAACACCTCTAACACAATCTACACACTCATTGTGTGGTGGGAGTACAGACTATTGTATTGTGAGTGGCTGCACTGTTTGAGCGTGTTTCTAATGTTCAGGAAGTATACAGTACGAGTAGTTCAATGATTTGAAGCAAAACATGGCTGGGTATAGCTATATATTACCATGCATTTCAGGTCTAACAAACAAGGAAGCAAATAAAACCACCAGCAATGTCAATGAATTTCAGAGAGGGTAAGCCAACATAAAATGTTGGTTTTTACCTAAAAATAATATGCTGCAAAAAAGGTTGACAGTGTTCCTTTAAATTACTATGTTACTATCCGCATTCAAATTGGAGATAATGTAGTTTAAGATACTTACAGTGAATGCCACTGTAATTCATTTAAATAGCGTTATGAAACACTGCAGAGCTATATAATCTTTTAAATTTTTACTTGTAAACAATGTGGTTTAGACCTAATAAACGTTGAATTGTTTAGCCATGTTCATCCTAGTTTGCCTGTAATTATTACATTATTTAAAGTGATTTAAGTTGTAGGATATATATTTTTCTTTTGTATTCATGATAAAACAAGAGGTCAAAGTACAGGCTGCCGGTGGTTCCAGAATGTAAATAATGTGCGGACTCAACTGGATTACATGGAGTCAGCTTTATGGCAAAGGATGTTTTTAAGCAATGGCCTATTTAAACAATCCCTGTTGAGAGCATGCCATCATCATTTCCTTAAATTACTGTCTATACCAGACCAGAAACTACACCGGGCTTTTAGCTAAGACTACCACAGCTGAATACGGGTGTCTCTCTCCAACACATTGGGGGGTTGTACTAAAACTGGGTGCAATAAAAAACAGAAGATCACTAAGCCTGACAGGATATGTCTTTCTTTTATAATTTATTTGCCTAGGCTTGCTCACCTCAGATCCAATCTTGCTTGCAGCGGGGTCCTACTGCAATCCATTTTATAGGTGGGAGGACTAAAGTATTGGGATATTAAGGGACTTGCTAAAGGTCCCTCAATGAATAAATGACATTGGTGGTATTTCAGTCTGAATCTACTGGTTCTCAGATTTGCACTCTATTAGGTTATGCTGTATGCATCTGCACTACCAGATTAACTGTGTTCCTCATGATACAGTATTAGTGAGCAACAAGGGCTCCATTATAGTTTGTGATCGATTCAGTTCAGTTTTAGTTCAATCTAATTTATTAAACCGGGATACTGTGACATCAATACAGACATCGATAGACACTGTAGTAAACCACATAAAGCTAGGATACTATAACCTCAGTTGCCAAAGTTAATTCTCATCAGGGCCTTGCACATGTGGTTAAGATCTATCATGTCTAAAATAACAACATTCCGCTAAGTATATAAATATGGTCCTTTTATTACACTAAAGCATTTTAGTATGCTATATATTAACAGAAACAGGATTCATTATGAACAAGATTTAGAAATTGCAAGGGACACACTACTATATAAACCCCATTGATATCATACATTAAGTAATAAATATAAAACATTGTTTTTATATCAGAGCATAACAGAGAAGAAGCCAACCACTTATAGGAGATTTTCTGATCTGAATGATAACAGATAACATTTTGAAGAGCCTGATTTTAAGAGATTTCTTGAATTAATTCACTTCAGTTGCAAATTTAATGGACAGGTCCAGGTCATTCCAAAGTTAAGTTGCTTGAGAGGTAAACACTTTTACCCTTTTCAGCTTGCATAAACTGAACAATACAAGCAAGGTCAGCTTATCCTGCTCAGCCCGTTATAGTGTGGCAACTATACATTTTAAGATTTTCCACTTTCTCACTATTTTACTGGTGCTGTAGTACTAGTAGTTAGACTACTTCTACCATGTTATCACCTTCTGCTCAGTTTGTGTCCTATCTATCTTAAAGACTTCTTGGCCTGGTACACTCACATTTGTTCTCTCTGCTCCACCAAGAAACTGCTGTTGGCCATCCTGAGATTGTGCCTTACAATCTGCCAACACAGCAGATCAGTGATAGCTCCAGCAATATGGAACTCCTTGTCTTTCCTTCTTAGGAATTTCCTGCCAATGGAGGTGTTTAAAAGGGAACAAAAATGTACCCCATTTGAACTGACATTTGCTGTGGCTATAGAATAATTGTGTTGTACCACTAACTGTAATTTTATATGTTGTTGTACAGTATTTTAATCTGCTGGTTTTCTGTTATTTTAGATAAAGCACCCTGAGCCCAATAGGGTGCTAAATAAATAAAATTTGCTTTACCTTGCCTTTCGGGCTTGTTTGACCGGTTTCTTTCTGGTATCACTTTATGAGGTTAAAAAACAGTACCTTCCATCTTCTGATATTGTCTCAATATAATATCAATTGGCAGCATTACTGCAGCTACATGCTGACTCAGGGCTGAAAGGCATTGACCTGGGGCAAATCACAGTGCCCATTTTCATCAACTTGATTAAGACCTTCATTACTGTTGTCCATCCTGTCCTAGACAAATTAGGAAGATAAAACTATGTGACCGTATAGTCAGTTGGTTATGCTCTTACCTCTTAGACCATCACCAGTCAGTCTGTGTTGGTGATGTTCTAGCCACCTTGACCCTCTGGTATATTATCCCTCAGGGCTCTGGTCTTGTTGCCATCTCCTTCTCTATTTTCTTAAATGACTTTCCCCTCTGTCTGTGTCTCTTCATACAACCACATATACATAGATGAAACAGTACTCTTTGATTCTGGAGCCTCTGTCTCTGTGCTTGAATTCTCATTCCAGTAGGACAAAGACCCTGTCCAGTGCTGGGTATGCTCAAACCAGCTCTCATTTATTGCCAACAAGACTGTCTCTGTAACATTTGACACTAGACAGAGACTGACAAGCTCCAACTTACTCCAGTCATTACAACTCTAGATGGTGACTCCACAGATTGGTATGTGGCTGGGCCAAAACCACAGTTTCTCCACTGACATCATTGGCATGCATAAAACAACTCTGAACTAAGCCTAATGCACTGTACCACAAACAACCTTTCCTTCCACTCTTAGTCCACTTTGAGATCATCCTAAAAATTATTATGTTGGTATTTGACTATGCAGATGTGGTTTACAGTGCCACTCGGAGTCCATGCTCACCAAACAGGGCCCAATCTTCCACTTCTGTAATTTTGCACTTAATGCCCCACCGCTTACCTAACACCCTTTCTCTTTATTGCAAAAAATGATGGTCTTATTGCCTGTCTGATTAGATGAAATGCCAAAGGTACTGGAAAGACTTGTCTAAAATAAGCTGTCACTGAGAAAACTAACACCTATTTTAAATAACAGCTTGATTTTACAAAAAGTCACGGTACCATAACTGCAATCACTAAAGTACACAGGACAGTAACCCCTGATATGGACAGAGGCCTGGCTACCAGTTCAGTATTTACACACTTCTCCAAGGCCTTTGATATAGTAAACCACACATACTAATAAGGAGGTCATATGAAATTGACTTCTCTGGCTGTAGCTTGCATTAGTTTCAGTTCCATCTACAAGTAAGATCACAACTGGTTTGCAGTACATGGAGCAATATCAACAGCAGAAGAAATGAAAAAGATTCCTTCCCCAAGGTTAAATTCTGGGACTAATCCTCTTTCCTCTATGTATGAATCGTATTGCTGAAGGCATACAATAGCCATCCTTTTAGTGAGCAAACTAGATAATATACTTCTGTGCTTGTGCCTTGCTTTGCCTATTTAGTCTGAAGTCCTGGCTACTGCACTCAATATACAGGACTGATTTTGCTTTTAAACATAAACAACAGCCCCCAAAGGGAGGAAAAATCCCAAAGGGCAGGAGTCATGATTAACATGCAACACATTAGACTACTAATGACTATACCTTTTTGTTGCAAGTTCCATAGGTAAAATAGATCAATAAGATTTAAAAATAAATTAAAGATTTCCAACTGCACTGGAATGAAACCCTTTGCTTTAAAAATTACTTTTTCCTTTATAAATAAAGCAGGTAATCTTCGTGGTTCCATATTACAGATTTAAATCTAGTAACCTAGGACTCTGGATAGATACCATTAACCTTGACCACCCTAATTTGGCCCTTACAAAAGATGAGGGTGTTGAGAAGGTTACAGCAAAGGTGTTTTTCTTTGTAAATACATGATAAGATGATTTCAAATGAGTCAAGTATTATGCCCCTATATTTCAGCACAGTAACAGAGAATTGGGCACAACTTGCCCTCTATAGCTGTTCATAGTGGTAAAACAGAACAGTCCCCAAATCTATTGTTAAACCTGATAAAGGCCTGCTTTAAAGTTTGGTCTCTTTACTCTAAATATCTGTATTTCCTGTGAGTAATTAATTTACCATTAGTTGTAAACAGTAGCCCTAAATAAGAATATTCTTTCTCTTGTTAGATTATCTTTGTTTTTGAGTAATTGATCAGAAGGTGTAACCTCCACAACACCTTCATCTTTTGTTACCTAAGGAATTTGCAATATAAATATAGTCATTAGTAGTAAATAATCTCGACTCTTTAAAATGAAACTGAAAACATTAATAGGCAATTTGATATTCATAATATTGAAAGATCAAGAATATCAGAATGGTACCCTAGAATAAAAACTATCCATAAATGTGAAAAAAATGCTGTAATAATCCAAGAACCATTTGTTAGACATGATATTACAATGTATAGAAATGGTCTTTTCAGATCAAATGTATTAGATCTGAGATATGGTAAAAAAACCCTCAGGAAATATAGAATGTGAATGTGGAAAGAAACAAGTGGAAGACTTGACACATGTCTTAATCCATTGTAAATGGTACACTGCAATTAGAGAAAAAATACCTTTTAAACATTATTGCTTATCCTGATATTACAGAATAGAAAATTATTCATTCTCCTTACTACAGAGGACTGTATTGCTTCATTATATATTGTCACTTTTTTGAAGTTGTATTTTAATAAGATGGAAAAGAGGGATTTGATGCATTGACATTTTTATGATCATGATAATGTACACAGCAGGTCTGGCATCATACTGTAGTTATATGAAAAGCTCTGGTCTTTGCTATTTATAATTGAATGTATTCATAAATTTCATATTGTCTTTTTATGTACGTGCTTATTTTAAAATTTGTAAAGACTGAAATGTTGAAGATGTTGAACAAAAATAAAACTGGACTGAACTCATCGTACACTGACAGAGACATTACTTTTTACAAATAATCCAGTTTTGGGAAGTCTGTGTCTCTCTGTTTGCTTTCTGGCCCACCTGCACAAACCACCCTAAGAAAGAGAGATAGAGAGAGAGCACAGGTACTATTCCAGCCAGCAGTAACAAGACTGGCAATATTAAAGTCACTCATCAGTCTCCAGCAATACTTTGTAAATAAAATATTCAAACAGCTTAGCTTTCATATAAAATATGTTCTCATTTTTCTCCCACTCATTCAGGTAATGCGGGCATTACCTGAAAGAGCTTCTGTCTCCTTACTGCTCCGAGCGAAGCCTCACTCATCCGATGAGTGGTTGCTAGATATCCCAAGGGTAGTTCTGAAATCTTCAGGGGCCCATGCATTCATGTATGTGGCCCTTGCCCTTTGGAATTCTCTGCCACACAGGCTTTGGGAATGCGCGTCCATGGGGGAGTTTAAACAGGCATTGAAGACCCATTTGTGCAGCAAAGCTTACTGTAATTAGTATTGTTATTCTCGGATCTTACTGTGTTTTAAAATTAAATTTTTATCCTTTGTTTTAAGTTTTGTAATGCACCTTGATAATTAAAAGGTGCAGAATAAATAAAGATGTTATTATTATTGCATGAGCATGGGATAATTGTGCCTTAGACATTATCTGATCCTCCTTTTCTCACTGCTGAAGTCACTGTCCACTGTTTGTGACATAGCAACACAGTTCTGTGAAGACAGAAAGGACCTAGGACTTAGGGTCAATCTTGATACCATTATTTCCATAGCAACAGATTATGATACCACAAAAAAAGGATTATAATGTCAATAGAAGGAAATGCAGAAGGAGCAATGACAATTTGGGGACACAAAATGTTGTTTTATGCAAATTACTCTAGTAAAAAAATAAGAAGAAATAATTACAGAAAAGTCATGAAATATAAGCTGAACTAAGTCTGCAAATTACTATTTTAAAAAGTTTTTCTGGATACTGAAAAATCTCTTTAAATAAAATGTCCCCCCAACTTCCCACAAAATGAAGAATACATATAAATTAGCAAATTTTAACAAATTCAGGACTGAGCTGGAGAGTTCAAAATTTATGATTGCCAAGATCTAGGCAAGTATCTATGCCAGAGTCATCTATCCCCACTGGGTATTCCATTGTGCATTATCCAAGGTGGGCTTTCAGGGGAGTGGGGTGGCCATCTGAGCCTTGAGACTCAAGGCCTAACTATCAACCTGAATATATAGATCACCTCTTTGTTTGGACTATTGAAACCCAATCTGATACACCTCAGCATCATTTTTTGCATTTCCATATGCATTTATGCACCGAGACGAAGTTATTATACTGTGGTTTATTACTACCCCAGATCCATTTCTTCTGTTGAAGGCTCCACATTGCATATCTGACATTGAACTATAAGTGCCATTTTCATTACCACTCTTCAAGTCTTCCCAGAGTTACCATCATGTTGCTTCTCTTCCCATCATTGTCCACAGTTTTGCATGGTTTTGTGTCATTTGTAAATTTACTCATTGCTGTGCAGTCCCATTCTTATGTTACTCAAACATAGTAAACAGTACCAATGGCAGCACCATCTCCTGGGACACCCCATTCATAAGTATCTTTATATCTGAGAATTTGCCATTTAGGACAACTCTCTGGGTCTTATTAGACATCCAGTTTCCAGTCACATAGTTTTGTTTCAGGTTCCAGTTCCTATATTTTATGATGCAGTATTTTGCAAGGCACTGAATCAAATGCTTTCCTACAGTTAAAGTATAAGATGTCTACTGCTGGATTACTATCTACCATTTGTGTCACTGTGTCAATGAAGTCAGTCAAATAAGTTTGACGGAACCTCCCCTTAGCAAAAACATGCTGATTTCTGTCCATGATTTAATTTTCTTCCAGGAAGTCTTCTATTTGCCTTTTTGATTGAATCCAGCAACTTTCCCACTATTGACATAAAACTTACAGGATTATAGTTAAATGGGTTGTCCCTATCCCTGCTCTAATGTAGGGAGATCCCATCTGACAACCTCCAGTCTTGAGTACCTTACCTAGTGATTCTTTGAAAAGGTCTGCCCGGGGGCTGCCAATGACTGGCTCATCTCTTTCAGTACTCTCAGGGACAACCTGCCTGGCCATGAAGACTTGGTTATATATTGTTCAATCAGACCCTTCAGAACCCATTCCTTAGTGTAACTATCAATATCCCTAACCTTCTACAGTATTCTTTCTACCACAGAACTTGTTTCATGGTTTCAGGTAATGGTCCTATACTTTCTATTGTAAACAAGCAGAACTAGCCACTTAATATGTTATCTTTTCCATATCATTCTGTATGCTATCCCATCCTTTTGGACGTTGTTCATGTTCTCTCTTCTTTGCACTTCTTTTTTCCCTTATACAGTATATCTGTAGAAGGTATTGGTACTATATTTAAATCCTTCAACGATCCTCACTTCTGTGCATGCTATTCTACTCCTTATGGTATGCTTACTATTAGCCATAAATATAGAGAATACTGGATAGGCAACCATGGAAAACCAGTGTGTTCTGCCACAGAGGGGCTCTGATTCCCTCTGACCTTGAGATTGAAGCTTGAGAGGTCCATAGGAATCATAACCCTAAGGTGGTAGAACACACTGATATTATGAACATATGAACATACAAAATTGCCAGCAGATACAGGCCATAAAGGTCTATCAAGTCTGCTCAAGTGCATAGTTAGTGATACCAAGTAGCTGCCCCACCACTCCTCCTAGAGTTGTTTTACTCCCTCCCCCTCCCCTCACTGTAACCCATCATCCCCGTGGGCCCTGTCATTCTAATCTTCTTCTTTACCCTGTCCCAACCCCTCTTAAAGCTGGTCACTGCCTTGCCACCTCCTTCTCCTTTGGCAACTCATTCCACCATTTCACCACCCTCTCTGTGAAGAAGTGCCTCCTCACCATCTCCTGAATCTGCCCCCCCACCAATTTCAGGCCATGACCCCTTGCTGCACCTTTCTTCCTTCATTAGGGTAAAGATTCCCTCAGTGTTGGTCTTGTTTATTCCCTTTAAGTATTTGAAGGTCTCAATCATGTCCCCTTTCTCCCTCCTAGCCTCCAGAGAATACATGTTGTGCACCTTCAGTCTCTCCTCATATGTTCTGTCCCCCATGCACTGTGTCAGTTTGGTTGCTCTCTGCTGTACTTCCTCCAGCAAGTTAATATATTTTTAAGGTAGGGGTATCAGTACTGGACACAATACTCCAGGTGTGGACTCACCAGTGATCTGTATAGTGGCAGAATAACCTCCTCCTTCCTAGAGGTGATGCCCCTTGCTATGCAACCCAGCATTCTGTTTGCTTTAGCTGCTGCTTTACAGCACTGTGCCATGTGTTTCATGTCACCCTGTACCATAACCCTCAGGTCTTTCTCTTCTCTTCTTTTGATGTGGTCACCTGGACTTCTCCTAGCCAGTAGCTTGCTTTTGGATTTTTGGATCCCATGTGCATTGCTTTACATTTTTTAGCATTGAAACCCAAGTGCCATGTGCTAGACCACTTCTCCAGCTTTGCCAGGTTCTCCCTTAGATCCTGCCTCTCTTCCTCTGTGTCCACCCTCACACAGAACTTAGTATCATCCACAAAGAGACAGATTTTGCTCTTGACCCCCTCCGCTATGTCACATAAAGTTGCTTATCCTATATTTTTTTATAGTCTATGGTATTATGTGAAATATACACACGGTGGTGTCTTCACTTTCAGAATGAAACTGACTTGTGCAGTTACACGTGTTTTCAGAAAACTGTTATTCTACAGAATGGTACAATCACATTCCATCACCTTTGAAGTGTGGCACAACAGCATTTTGAAAGGGATATAATTCTATACAGGACAATGCTCTACTATATACTATATGAATATTTCTGTACATATGGCCAAAAGAGAAAAACATCTGCAGAAATCTAACTACAGAAAAAGAAGACATTAGTTTGTAGGTTAAGCAGATGCAATCTAGATTAAACTCATGTTATAAAAATTAAATTATTTTCAAATTTACCAGCTGTTTAAATATTGGATAACTATATAGTATACGTAGAAGAAAAAAAACTCCATTATACACAAATGTAACTTTGTTTAGATCAAAAGCATTTCCCAAGCACTTTATTATTGCCCACAGTAAATTTAACATTTTGGTAACCGGGAAAGGCACACTGAGCCAGGGCTTATTTCCAGGTGTGACCCAAAATAAAATAAATAAAATAAGGGTTTAAAGAAAAATTTTTAGGTATGTATTCCCAAGGTTATTTCATATCCTGCTTAAACAGACCAAGAGTTTTTCCAGATTGAAAATGGATAAAGTAATAGAAGATGATTCAGACGACTTTATGGGAAGGTTTTCTTTCTTTCTGGCATTCAAAAATTATTCCAGGTGATCACAGTTGCAGTTGCTGTTGTGTTGCTCTTGTATGTAACTTTGGCATGCAGGGGAACTATAGCTTGAACACTGCACCAATCTAATTGAAGTCAATTTTTAAAAAAGTGAGAAAGTGGTACCTCTTATTTGGTGTTACTGGGCTGCCATCTGGAAATATATGAATACATTGTGAATTGTACTTCAGGCCTCCTTTTATTATGACAATTGGGAAAACTGTACCACAATTCATTTCAAATGACAATTTAAATACAAATATTGTAGGGTACTAATCTCTTTGCTCGTGGGATAACTTTGGGCCTTTTCATCTTCTAGGCTAGCTCCCTGATTTTAACACCTTCATTCAACTCTCCTTCCATATTAGGGCTAGTTTTATAAATCACTTTCTTCTTGTCTCTAATTGGGATTTTATCTACTTTTGTATGGGTGGGCTATTTTTCTCTGTATAGCCTATTGCCACAATGAAACCATCTTCCACAAGATTAACGAGATTCCCTCTAAAGAGTCACTGTCTGGGAATCTCAGTAATCTTAAAGTCTGGTATCTGGGAAAATGTTCATAGTTTTTCAATATTTGACTTGATGTAATTGAATCCCTCATCAGAGGTACACTAAAAGTGGTTCTAGACTAAATTTTATTTCCCAGTTTAGTCACATCTCTTATAATGCTCACTTGTACTTACTAACATACTGAAATGCCAGCAGAATAGGCCTAACACTAACAGTCTTTCGTGTCTGCTCGTTTGGTCAGCCCCCACCCTGGGAGCTGACCTTGTTGCCCCCCTCGCCCTCTCTGGTTTCTCCCTTACCAGTCCTGGTTATTCTCACTGCACAGGACTTTGTTTCCAGAACCCTTGCCCTGTACCTGACCCACCCCTCTTGAACCCCTCCACTGTCTCTGCCTCCACCAGCCTCCTGGGCAGTGCATTCCATGGCTCCACCACCCTCCTGACTTATTATAACTCATCTATACTTTTTTGTTTTCATAGAGTAATTTGAAAGATCTTCCAGCTTGTATGAAAAAAGCCTTATTGCCTCTATTAGTGCCTTTTAGTCATATTATTCTCCTACATAGTTATAATATTACTCACATTGGATGGAGGAGTGTTAAGTTTTCTGTCATTGTTCCAGGCAACACAGTTTCTTTCTTTGGTTGATTAAATTTGCAATTGGAAGAAATAAAATGTTTCATTGCTTGAAATACTAAATATGATGCAAAGATCAATCTGAAACATGTTATGTGTGTTCACACACAACAGAGATCATAATCAAAGGGACATCTTGTGGTTCTGAAAGGATGGTCAGCGCCAACACAGCTGCTATAGCTTTTTAAGAGTGCTCACAGGGCTCCAAGAATAAAAAACAGTCTTGTTTCACCAGAAAAAAAGAACTCACCATGTCCAAGACAGTCACTGTGAACTCCATGCACATGTGTAACTTCACGCTACTGCACAAGTGAAATCGCACATGTGCAACTGTGGAAGTGAAGTTGTGCATGCACAATGAGCTCAGAGCAGCCATCTTGGGCATGGCAGGCTCTTTTTTTTGTGAAATGGAAGTGATGGCCAACAATTAATTACAATGCCTGCAAAGGGGGGGGGTCACTGCAGCCACAGAGGGGAAGGGTGGTGAAGAAACAACAGTAAAGCACTGTCCGCAGCACTGCAGAAGAACAGAGGGAAGGAATCTGATTATGTGCTTCCACCATCCCTTCTCTCTTCTGTGTAATAGCAATACATCAGCATGGCTCCACCCACACAGCCATAAAAGGTCCCACTTCAGAAGAATGATGATTGCTGTAAAACCATGGTCAAGACACAACCAAATAGAGACATTGATCAAACCTCAGACATGCACCTTAGTCACAGGCACTTTGAAACTGAGGATGAACACAAACAAAAGTAGTACTGTAAGTTTCTGTGCTGTCAGTCACTTTTTTGTTTGCATTCCAAGCCTCAGTTTGAAAGTTCTTGTGACTACCGTGCACTGAAATGTATGTGCTCATAGTGTATCTGTGCTCTTTATTCACAGCAGATGGAATGATGTTTCTAAGTAAGGATGTTAAAGCTCATGTATCTGCTTCAAACTTTGGTTTCAAGTTCTGATGTAAGACTTCTAGAGGAGGCACCAGGAAACCAATCCCTATGGCCATGATGTCTGGAGCTGGACATATGCGCCATGCAGACAGTAATGCTACACAGCAAATAGCACATGGCTTGCACAGGGTGATAGACGGTGTGCTTGATCAGAGCATACTAACTGCCTGAATAGGAGTCTGGCCAGCACAGCACACAGTGATTATGTGCTGCACTGACACAGCCCATGGCTGAATACGGCTCATAGGGAGCCTACTGGATATAGCACTTTCCAAATGGGACAGCACCAGAGCTCCTGTGGGCCATATTCAGCCTCTGCATGCTAATGAGCCCATTAGGCATGCAAGGCATTAAGGGGCCATACGCATGCCCATAATGGGCTCATTAGCATGTTGGCACAGCTCCCCCAGAGCACCCAAACTGCATACAGCATGTAGATACACTCTACCACAGGGCACTGAGGTTTATCACAGGACTACCATATGACACCCATCATTGCTCTCCATATGCAGCTGTTGTATGGACTTCACTCCACCTCATAAGGGACAGGAATGCAGCTTTATGGACATTCAGAGCCATATCCAAACAATTACCACAATATATCTTGGACTGCCCCACACTAACCCCTATAAGCAAATATGCCCTAAGAAGCTACTCCTCCATCCTGCTCAAAGTGCCCAAAGTCAATACCCACTTTGGAAGAACAGCCATTAGCTTCATGTTGCCCTCCCTATGGAACAAACTGCAGAAAATCCTAAAATTGAGTATAACTATATCCATTACGTCCTTCAAAACCCTGTACTCAAAGTTTATTAAAGAGCAATGCAATTGCTTTTCACAGCACTAGGGTGACTTATGCCCCTCTATTGTATCCTAGTCCCTCCCACTAATTGTCCATATGCTCTGCAATCCTACCATACTCCATCCATGATAATACCTTTTTTTTGCCCACCCTTTCTGGCCTGTGGTTGTCCTTCCTTCCCCTACATCTCTTCACCCCATCACTATCTGTTCTCACTCTCCCCTCCCTTTCTCCCCACCACCCACTTCCCTCCCCTCTCCCTTCGCTCCCCCTCTGCTGATGCCCACCGCCCACCTCCTACCCAGATCTTACATTGACCGCTTCCTTTGCCAACTGACAAATCCCCTACTTAATCATATATGTTAGTTATTAACAACTCTGCCTCTTTGCTGTATTGCATTATTCTGTTGATGACCTTAGACATATGTAAAAAATGTAAATATGAATTAATAACATTATGAGAAGATATGTTACTGTTTCATGACCTTTCATACGTGCATGTGGGTACTTTGTATTGATTTGTATATCCTTCTCCTTCATGTACATTGTATCTTGTTCCATGTATTGCACTATGCCTTTGTAATTTTACCCTGACCTAACCAGGTCCATCTTGCAAATGAGCACTGCTCAATGATGTGTGCCTGGATAAATAAAGATTTTATTGATTGATTGAATTTCCTGGTGCCTAGTGGCCTCCGATTGCTCATACCAGTTCTGTAAATGAAATTCCCTGGTGTCTAACACTCCCTCCACCCCTCTATTACCCATGTCAGTTCTGTAAGAGAAAGTCCCTGGTGTCTAGTGGTCCCCCACCCCAATCACCTATTCGCAGTAGACTAGTGAAACCCCCTGTTAGTCTAGAGGACCCCTCCACCATTGAATGGTTGACTAATCGCAACTGACACACCCCATCAGGACCTACTGCTCTACACACCCCTCATGCTTTACAGCAGTTGGTACCAAATTGCTGGCACAGCCCTCCACTCTCCACTCAGCCATGTGTCACCCGTCAGTGAATAATCAAGGGTACAGTATTTTTACTGCTCACTGACAGTTAAGTGGTGGCCATCTGAGGAGGTGAGCAGAGGGCTGTACTGGTTGCTCTTGATTTGGTAGTGACTGATGTACAGGGTGACAGGGTTGTGGGGTGGTGGGTCCTGAGTGGGGAGGGATCAGGTGGGGGTTCAGCAGCCATTCAGATGGGGGAGTGGGGGTCCACTAGACTACCATGGTGGTTGCACTAATCTATTGGGGATGTACAATTGGGGGATGGGGGACCACTGGACACCAAGGGACTTACAAAATCAATATGGGTGATGAGGGGGGTTGGGGACCACAAGACACCAACAAATGTCAAACACTACAAAGGCTGGGTAATCAGAGGAGCTCATCCAGTATGTTGCATTAAGGGCAGGATTTCATCAGCATTAAACAGTGCTGTGATGGTGCCTGGTTAGCACTGCTGAAACATATGATTATAATTCTGCACATATTATGCATGATGGGTCCCTCATCTGTATAGACTCAGTGGTATATTTTCCATATCTGCAGTGTGGGTTAGTGCAGCACATGGTGGGGTCTCTGAATGTGGCCCCTAACCACTAGTGCTATTCATGGTTAGTGTGGCACTAACCATGTTAGTGCAATGATGACCATATGAATACATAGCCTATATGTATTATCTATAGATGATGACACAAATGTATCAAGAACATAAATGCCTCCAAAATGTAAACCATTTCTGGCATTTTTCTATCCTTGTAATGTTATTTGGCAGACTTCTACAGAACTTGAGCTGAACACAATTGTTCATTTAATTCATGTGTCTATACCTATGGTATTCCCATTTTCCAGGACTGGACAGTGCTATACAAGATGTATTGGCAGTTGTTGCTATGCACAATGTAGAAATGGGAACAAAAACCTGAAACATGCATTTTTGAAAACTTCATACTCATGTTTTTCAAAATTAGGAAGCAAATCCAACAGGATACATAATGTCAACATATACAACCATGCTATGAAGTTAAGTTTTAAAACCCATCTTAGCTAAGACTAATATGATCCACCCTCCTCAGCTCCTTATGCATGAATGTGACACCTACAAAACGAAAACATCAGAAATGTGATTAATCTGCATGGAAGGGAACTGTGAGCAAGCAAACTGTGGTACAATGCTTGGTTGCCAGATTAAAATTGATTCAAACCAGTTGTGCAAGACAAACCTCAAAGTTTGTTTCTATTTAAAAAAAATTCAAGATTTCCCTACCACTGCCCAAAACCAAATTTCAGATTTAGTGGTTATCCCTTTGAGGCTACATTTAAAGGGAATGAGACTGCTGGTAATGAGAATGAACAACTGTAGAAAGGTGGACACAAGAATAGATAAATATGAAATGCTTAGTCAGGGGTTAGTTATATTTAACAAGGATGTTAGGTCAGCATTTGGGGTGCAAATAAAAAAAAGGTTAAATGACCTGAAAAATAGGGGAAAAATCAATGTTTTGACCAAAAAGTAAAAAAAAAAAAAAATAATCTGGGACCCAATATACAGTCACAGTCAGGGGTGGCAGACCTGAGGGTGCAAAGAGGCTACCCATTTCAACACCCCTAAAAACTGTTATACACAAAGCCGTCTTAGCCTGTGGAGTTGTCTCCCCCCCCTCCCCAGTATACATTACTATGTAAATGAAGGTCATCTGATACTTCTGGATAGAAACAGGGTAAATATGAAAACTGCAACCAACATGCATGTCTAGTTCCTCGGGGGTTGGAGGCACCATAGCATATGGGTTACTCATTGGGGTCTAGGAAGCATCGGAGTTTAGCTCAGTGCTTAATTAGCATGCAGGCCCTCCCACCCCTCTCTCTGTGCTATTTGTACACACAGAGGTTAACATATGGAAGGCCCTACCTGGTGAGCTACTGCAGGCTGGTATTTTCAACATGTTCAAAAGATGTGGACACTTACATGGGTGAGTGGACACTTACAAGATATTACCACTGAGAGTGGTAGGACAATCTCAATAGGTTTATTGCATATTTCAGTCCCTAATATTATAGCATGTACCATATATACCAACAAATACATGCTGCATGTTTGCCTGGTAACATATGTTTCAAACAACTACACAAATAAGGATCAGGATACCCAAGGTTTTACTTAGCCTAAGGCAACACCAGTAAGTTCAGAGGAACACTTCCAGGTAGGCTGTAGTCCTAAAAATGTAAACAATGATGATTCCACTCCTAAGTAGTCATAAAATCATGTTATTTTAGTTTCCTCCATAGACATCAATGTTTCATTGTTACATCACTTCTTCAGGATTGGTGGTTTCTAATGAAAGAAAAAATTACATACATACATGCTATGGCTGTATGCCCTATGTTGTTGATATCTTAAACAGTGAAACACCACCACCACCAAACTGAACAGAAAAATGTAAATATGTATCTTACATTCACTCACAAATTGATACCAATCACCACTGGTACTTGCCAGTATTGGTGCAAGTCTGTATCTTCACATGACAAAATAAAGCCCGAAAGTTAGCAACACTATGTACAGATGTCATACACCCTTCTGATATACTGTAAACCACCTTTAACAATAATATACACACTTCCACCGTAGTGATAAGGCAAATACAAATCAGGAATTTAATTGAAAAAGCCAGTGCATGATCTATTTTGCATAGATTACTGTGCCCTTGTGTCCAAACCCTATTCATATGTTCTCATGCTTAAAATAAATACTGCTATTAGTTCAATTATAAATGGTGTTTCCCATGAGATTAACATTATGTGCTATGAAACTACAGTGAATCATATATCTTTTTGAAAAACCAAAAAGTACAGTATGGCATGCTCCTGTGTAATGATCATACTGTAGGTATATTACCTCACAGATGATGCAGAACTAGCTCTCGGGGAAATTAATTCTGGTAAAGACTAAAAGAATAACGGGTTCAGAAAAACCTCAGTTACAGATAGCTTGTTAGAAATAAAATGAATATTGTCTGATATTCAGCTGTACAGTGAATTGTGACACTCATGATAAGGATTTAAAACTGTGTCATTACCTGATACGATGACCCCATCCATGGGCAATGCAACTGCTCCCACCTCCCCCCCCTCATATTAATGTGGAATCTGGGGTCCCTCAACGATTCTGAAATTTGTTTTAGTTATGGTAATATGTGGTAGGCACTGCATTGCCACAAAATCTCAGTGTACTATAATTACTTGCACTAGTGTTGCTTTACCCAGTTGTTCATTTTGTTTCCCTTGGTTTTTGTATTACCTAATGTTTTGTTATAACTTCTGTACCTTGTACCTCATGTACTGGTGTTGCTTGCTTGAAGTCTCACCAATGTTATATACAGTGGCATCACCACCTCTATCCTTTTGCTGGAAATACCTCTCCATATGCAGCCCAGCATTCCACTGGCTCTCCTCTCAGCTGTACAGCCTTCACACATTGTTTGGTAACCTTTAGATCATCAGATATAACACTCTCATGTCCCTTTCCTGTTTGGTGGCCGTCAGTGCCTCCCCTCCATCATATACTTCTCTCCCACATTTCTGTGCCCCGAGTGCATGATCTTGCACTTCATAGATTCATAGAATACATACAAGTTCAATAGGCTTAATGCCCTTTAAAGAACTCACCACCGTATTATGGGTAGTATACATATTTTCTGTCTCCCATTGGTAAATCTAGTCTAGCTGTAGAAGTATCCCTAGTAGGATTTGACACTACCTGTGCTGGCAGATTATTCCATATTCTGACAATCCTCTGAGTGAAAAAATTACTTCTTTTAGTTGTTTTTATTAATTCCCCTGTAATTTTGAATCCATTATTTCTAGTATTAGCTTTAATATCACTTGGTGTCAGACCTATAGTTGCTCCTAAATAGCTATCTTTTAATGCTTTATATGTAAAGCATAGATCCCAATGGATTTGTCTATAATCTGCTGAGTATAATTGTAAGTTTTTTAATCTTGCACTATAGTCCAGTTTTTCTTGATGCTTGATCTTTTTTGTATATTTCCTCTGGACTCCTTCAACCAGTTTACAGCTTCTTATGGTATGAGATTTATTAAACTGGAAGCAGTACTCAAGATGTGGTCGCACCAAACTAGAATACAATGGCATTAATACCTCCTGGTCTCTGCTTTTTATGTTCGCCAGTATGGAACCAATTATTTTATGACACTTCTTAACCTTTAAAATGGTGTTTTTTTTTTTTCAAAGTTGAACTCATTTGACATTATTGTGCCGAGGTCTTTCTCTTCACAGACAGACTGCAGTATGGCAGATCCAAGATTATAACTATAACATAGGTTGTTCTTTCCTATATGCATAACTTTACATTTATCTCAGTTAAATTGCATATGCATAGTTAATCCCCACTCCATAAGTAGATCTAGCCATTTTTGTATGCTGTTCGTGTCATTTATGGTAGTTACAAGCCCTCCCTAACTTGCAGTCATCTGCATATTTGGCTAACCATACTCTGTCCAAAACTGGCATAGTTGCAACTAAAATATTAAAAAGTGTTGGTCCCAAGAATGATCCTTGAGGGACACCACTAGTCACACTACCTCAAGTGGAGTAGTTCCCTTTGACTGCAACCTGTTGGTATCTATTGTTTAACCAGGAGCTGATCCAACTTACAATATTAGGTTATAATTCTGTCTTCTGTAGTTCTTTTATTAGTATATGGTGGGATACTTTGTCAAACATTTTTTGAGAAATTGAGATATATTACATCACTAGGAATGCATTTGTCAAGTGCCTGGCTTATGGGCTCGAAGAAGTTAAGTTGATTTATTAAGCATGATTTTCCTGGAACAAATCCATGCTGGCTGTGATCCAGTAATCCCTTTTTTGTCAAATATTCATTAATTTGCCTTTGTAAAAATTTTTCCATGATTGTACCAATTATGGACGTTAGGCTAATGGGTCTGTCATTCTTGGGATCATCTCTTTTGCCTCCCTTGTGAATTACAGTCACAGTTGCTACACACCAATCATTCAATATTCTACCTTACTGCATGGATTTATTATAGAGGTAAGTAAGTGGTTCAGTTATTACTGGGGCCAGTTCTTGGAGTAGTCTCCGGAGATATACCATTTGGACCAGGTGAACTGTTAGCTTTCAGTGAATATATAATATTGTAGACTTCTGTGCTACTAATACTAGGTAAGTATGTATTAGTCAAATCAATTTGATGGATCTAAGAACCTTTTTCTTCCAAGACACCAAGGAAGTACCCATCTAAAGTTTCTGTTATCTCCTCCTCACCTATTATTATTCCTTTGTCAGTTTTTAGGGGCCCTATAGTATGTTGTTTGCCCTTCAGTGTACCAATATAATTGTAAAACTGTTTTTTATTATCTTTAACCCTAGATGCTAACCTTAATTCCAGATTTTTCTTAGCTCTTTTTATCATGCCTTTTATTTTCTTATTACGCAGTTTAAGTTTGTTTAGTAGTTCTAGAGTGTTTGATTTCTTATATATTTGAAATATGTTTTTCTTTTTTCGAATCTGTTTCTTGATTTTGTCATTCTACCATGGGGGAATACGTCTATTTTCATTGTATTTAACTCTTTTTAGGTACATATTTATCTATACAATCCATAAGCTGTTTTTTGATTAATTCTCAGGTATGTTCTAACTCTTTACCTGCAAGATCTTTTTCCCAATTCCATTTATGCCATTGAATCCTCATTTTCTAGTAATCGGCTTTGTAAAAATCTCTTACCACTGTGTTTTCTTTTGTATGTTTAATGTTATTTTCATAATGCGCAATTACCATATTATGATCAGAATCACCTAATGGTGGATGCTATTGGATATTATGGACTTTCTCATCACAGTTTGTTAACATTAAGTCGAGTGTGTTTTTTTCCCCAGGTTGGTAGATGAACCAATTGCTCAAGGTTTAATTGAATAACTAGGTCAATGAACTTTTTTTCTAATGCAACCTTACTATTCAAGGTGGTCCAATTAATATTAGGAAGGTTAAAATCCCCCATAAGCACATAATCACCTGTAATGTTCCTAGTTTCAGTTGTTCATAATAGGTTATTATTTTGTTCGGTTGTTAGATTTGGAGGGTGGTAAACCAAACCCACAGTCAAAGTGTTGTTGTTTAATAGTAGTTTAATCCAGATACATTCACATTCATTTTCCTCCATTTTAAAAATCTCAAAAGCTTAGACATCATCTCTTACGTATAGGGCTACACCACCTCCCAATCGATTTTTCCTATTTTTATAAAACCTGTTGTAGCCATTAATTTCCATGTTCCAGGCATCATCTGTGCCCCAAGTCTCAAATATACTACAGATAATTATATTATCATCCTTAAAAGAATGTTGTAATTCTTCTATTTTGGAGTGTAAACTTCTAGCATTCAATAGTAACATACCTAAACTTTGATCCTGGTTGTTATTCATCTTATTGCTTACATTTGATGACATTGTTTTATTTGGTGTAATTAAGTTATTTTTATTATTTTCAAGAGAGAAGTTCACACAACACCTCTCCCCCAGTCCTTTAGTTTAAAGTTTTATTTATAATTTCACTGAGGTGTGCTCTCAAAGCTTTGTTACCCCTTCTACTCAAGTGTAGACCATCATAAGAGTACAAGTTTGATACTCCATAAAATTCTTCCCAATGTGTAATACATTTTATACTCTGTTTCATACACCAGTTATGGAGCCAGTTATTGATGTCTCTAATTTTTATTTGATGTTGTCTTGACGCTCTCAGAATAGGGAGGATTTCTGAAACAATCACCTTGTAGCCTTTATCAAAACATTTATTTATAAATGATGCAAAGTCCCATTTGATTTTTTTTTCCACTTTATCTTTTTATTCGTGATTTTAAATGATACAAACAGACTTCCTATTATAGGCAAGATGGTAAGTCAATATGAAGTATGACATTTATGGTAAGTGCAAGAACATACAAACAGTAAATTATCATTATCTTATCCTAATCCAGTTGGTAAATATTTATTGGATATATCATAGAAACTATGAAATCATAGCTATTCAAAAATGACACCTTCTATAATGGATAAGAGAAAATTGTTGTGCATCAACCAATCTATAATATTGAGATACAATAGTTCACTTACTGGTTAAGACTTAAGGAGAAGTAAACTTAGAATCCTACCAAAAGGGAGCAATTATAATGTAAGAATCTCAGAAAAACTTAAGATTCCTAAATAAAAAAGACAAACATCAATTCTAGAAAAAAAATGTTTGTTGGAAATAATGTAAGAATATTATAAAAGTTTCCTTAATGGCACATTAAATTAGTGTTATTAAGGTAATTAAAATAGTCCTACCAACAATTGTCATATTCCTTTAGTCGGTTGTGAGCAGAGTAGGTGATACGTTCCAAAGAGGCATACTGTGAAAGATTTTTGAGAATATCAGAAATAGAAGGCATATTAGTGGTTCTCCAGGACATCAGTATAAGTCACTTAACTTGAAGAGAAAGCAGGCTAAGCCATTTATTTTGGGACTGAGAGAGGGAGATGTTAGTAGAAGTTGAAATTCCAAGTAAAAATAATTTGGGGTCAAAAGAAATATTGTGACCAAGTACTTTAGAAGCAAATTGATGTACCTTAAACCAGAGTTTAAGAATAGGGTCACAATTCCATAATATGTGAAGTAAATCTCTGTGTGGTTTATTGCAGTGCCAACAATTATTAGCCTTAAGCAAGCCCATACTGTGAAGAACTGAAGGTGTTCTGTACCAAAAGTGTAAAATTTTTGTTTGAATGAAAGAGCTATGTGTGTCTTTAAAAGTTTTGTGAGTAGGAAGCCAGCACTTACTCCACCGTAATTCAGATATGTCGTAGTTCAGAATTTGTCTCCATTTATTTTTGGCTTTGAGAGATTGATTCGGTAAAGTTTTTCTGATATCTTTGTAAATGATACTAGTCAAATTTGAGGCAGTACTGATCCATAAAGAAACATACTGGTTGTATAAGTCCTGTATATGAGAATATAGGAAAAAGATATTACAAGCGGTGCGTAACTGTAAATATTTCCAAAAATCTTGAATTGGAAGATCCCATTGAGTGCAAAGGTCATTAAAGGATTTTAAGTTGAAGATATTCTTTCCCAAAATATTTCCCAGAAAGGTTATGCCATTATTTTGCCAAGAATGACAGAAAATAGGGTATTTTTCAAGGGATATGTTTTGATTGCCCCAAATAGGAGTAAAAATTAAAGGAATTGGATTCAATTTTAGTTTTTTATGTAATTGTTTCCAGTAATAAACTGAGGAGATGATAGTAGGGTGCCATCTTAAGTTTGAAGGAAGATGGTTGTAAATAAAGATGGTAGGGCAGTTCCTTGTACTGAGCAATGATTCCATTTCTATCCAGAGGGGTGTTTGAGGTGATGAGTTGCAAAACCATTTAGTAGTAGTTTGTGAAGCATGGAAGACCCATAAGTAAGCTGTAAACCAGGGCAACCCAAAACCCCCTTTTGACCAATGAGATTGAAGTTTGGTGCGACTGAACCTTGGAATTTTCCCTTGCCATATAAAATTGCCAATAAGTTTATCTAGTTTGTTCAAAAAACTGGTGGGAAGAATTAAAGGGATATTAGCAAATAAGTAAAATATTTTAGGTGCAACAGACATTTTGATGGCTGCTATCTTCTCAAGAAAAGAGAGGTTAAGCAATTTCCAACAGTCTAGAGTGGTTTTAATATCAGATAATGGAGGAATAAAATTAGTTTCCCATATTTTCTCTAGATTTGGGATTATGTTAACACCAAGATACGATATACCTTGGGGTACCCATTAAAACCCAAGAAATTATTCATGAAGGGTTTACAAAGGGAATTTAAAGGTAATGTTTTTGTTTGTTAAAATTTAAGTTAAGACCAGAAATTGTGGTAAATTCTTTAAATAGATTTACCATTGGTTGTCCTGCCTCTTCGAGATTTTCTAGAAAAATTAGTAGGTCATCAGCATAAGACAGTGATGTATATCATAAATTATCAAAAGGAATCCCTTTAATGGTGTGGAGAAGTGAAGGTGTTCAGTAAGGGGTTCCATTGCTAAAATGAACAGGGAGGGTGATAATGGACAGCCTTGCCTGGTACCTCTGGCAAGAGAAAAAGGAGACAAAAGAGTAGAGTTTGTTAGTATTCTAGCTATAGGGAGTGTATAAAGTAGTTTAATCCAGGAACAGAATCTACTGGTGAAACCAAAATGGTTCAAGATATGGTATAAATAATTCCAATCTAGAGAGTCAAAGGCTTTTTTGAAGTCAATGGCTATAGCAGCTGCAGGGGTTTTTACAGATTTAGCCCTATATATGAGATTAATTAATGAGCGAAGATGATCGGAACCTGTTCTTCCCTTAATGAAGCCTGCTTAAGATTTATGTACCAATTTAGAAATGAGTGGTTCCATCCGAAAAGTCATAAGTTTTACAAAGATTTTCCCATCCGTGTTCAGTAAAGATATTGGCCTATAGATAGAAGGGAGAGAGGGATCTTTATCTTTTTTTGGTATTACAGTTATAATTGTTTCTGACATAGAATGGGGGAGTCTACCAGTTTGGGTGGCCTCCCAGAAGATCTCAGAAAGCAAAGGACATAAGTGTCAGAGACAGCTTTATAGAAGTCTACTGGGAAACCATCTCCACCAGGAGATTTGCCAGATTTTAGAGAGGAAAGAGCTTTCTGAATTTCTTGCAGAGTAAGGGGTGAGTCTAAATCTTTCTTCTCTTGTTCAGAAAGGTGGGAAAGATGTATCTTGTCTAAAAATTGTTGTATATGAGAGTTAGAAATCACTTTAGGTGAAGTATATAATTTTTGGTAGAAGGCTGTCATATTTTGATTGATAGACACAGCGTCTGTATGTAATTCACCTAAATGGTCTTTAATGGCTACAATATGTCTTTCTGACTGTTGGTTTTTAAGTTGGTAAGCAAGTAATTTACCACCTTTGTCTCCTTGTTCCCAGTATTTATGTTTGAGTTTAAAAAGGGCTAGTTCCATTTTACGAGAAAGGAGTTCGTTAATTTTAATCCTGAGATTTAGTATCTCAAAATGAAGGGGTGAGTTAGGGTTAGGTTTAGGGGTTTAGAAGTAGAGGGATTCTTTTTCTTTTAGTTGTTTCTCCATGGTAGCTATCTGTTGTTCTCTCATTTTCCTTCGGTGAGATGCAAAACTAATGATTCCCCCCATATGGTAACCTTAAAAGCTTCCCACAATTTGCTCATGGAAGTAACTGAGGGTTTATTGAAATGAAGAAATTTTCTTATTTGTGTTTTAATCCATGGAAGGAATTCTGGATCCTTAATTAGTAAAGTATCTAAACACCACATGGGAGCTTTGGACAGTGGAGGCCCCCAAAGTAGATCAATACAGATGGGTGAGTGGTCTAATATGACCACTGGAAGAAAAGATGCTTCAACTATTTTGTCACTAATAGAGTGAGAAGCAAACCAATAGTCAATTCTACTGTATGATTTATGGAGTGCTGAGTAAAAAGTATAGTCTTTGTCTCTGGGGTGGAAAAGTCTCCAAAGATCTATAAGCCTGAAGTCTTTCATGTGTTGATGCTTCTAGGGTGAGCATCAGGGGAGATATTACTTCTGTCTAAATGGGCATCCAGTGCAAGATTAAAATCACCACCCATCAATATGGGTGCATTGTTTATATTGTTTGACAAAATTTGCTGTGCTAGATTATGAAAAAATTCAGGGGAGTCAGAGTTTGGCTCATACACATTCACCAATGATAAAGGTCCAAAGGGTGTGTTGAGACATACTATCACCCGTCTGTCTTCTGAATCAGTAACCATTTTAATGTGCATCCACTTAAGTTTTTTATGGATCAGTATAGCCACTCCTCTTTTTTTAGAAGAGTAAGATGAAGTATATACCTCACTGACCCAGTCTCATTTTAGCCTATCAGTGTCCTCCACCTAGAGTTTAGTTTCTTGTAAGAATGCAATCTGTGCATTATGTTTCTTTAAATGTGTGAGGATTTGTTTGTGTTTGCAAGGAGAATTGAGACCCTTAACATTCCAGGAGTATAATAATAAGTCAGCCAAGATTAGGTAAGATCAACATATGGACTGTGTGTTGAAGGGGACTCAAAAAGTACCATGGTGGAGGGAACTGTCAGGTCAACAGGACTGGGTAGCCTTTTTAGGAATACATAAAAGAATATGAGCATGTGAGCAGGGCTTAAGGAAAACTGTAGATTGGCAGGTTATAGTTTCCAACATATACAGGTATATCTGATGTAATTCTTTAACATGAACTAAGGAGCTGCAGCTAAAAAAACATCATAGGTAACATTTATATAATAACATAACTATATACAACTATTGTTAGATTACACAATGAGATATGAGTCCGGTACAAGTTCGTTGACTCTTTCAATGGGTAATTGGGTGGGCAACACTTAGAGCTCTAAAACTAGTCTATATAAGGTTCTAATGTTCAAGTAGAAGCCTTATAAATGTAATAGGTAGATTGATTTCAGCTAAATCGAGATAAACTATAAATACACATTCCAAGGAGGGAACAGAATATCAGCCTCATCTATGAAGAGACTTCAAAGTGGATGGAATAAACTGAGTAAAACAGCAACCAGGATAATATTATAAAATTAAAAAATCTCATGAGTGTAAAAAGCCAACTTGTTATTATGGCCTCTGCAAGGTAGACATGATGGATTACATTACTTCTCTGTGAAAAAGGTTTATTTATGTAATTGAAGGTAATTATATACCTATCCAAATAAGCAGGGTTGAGTAGCTATTAGATTGGAGCACATTAATGGGGTAAATGATAAAAAGTAAATTGTTTGCAACAGACAACCCTTTAATATAAAGAAAAAGATAACTATATTTCTGTCATAGTAAGTAACAACTAGTCTTGATGGTGTCAGTCCTCTATATGAGGTAATTTCAATCTGGGATAAGGTGCTGTACAGGCTTCGAGAGTAAGGATTCTGGGAGGTACTTTGTGAAAATGTTTAGTGCCCAAGAAAGGTATAAAGGGATAATATGCATGAAAATAGCCACACTAGATGCTTTTGGAGGGAATGGCTGAATCTATGAGCTAGGTTTGGTGAGTCCCCTCAGAGATAAAAATGTGTCTATTAATAAAGCAATAGTAACCGGCTTCAAGCTTAGACTCTTATTAAATTCTATGACCTTAAGAAAGGCACATAATCAATTTGTTAGGTAGTTCTGAGAGGTATCATACATAGCCGAAAATCACCTGACAGAGTAGTAAACTATCATAATTAAAGGATATAGGAATAGAGGAAGAGATATTTGGATGGCAGAAGTTATAGGAGATGAAGAATTATTGAGGGAGAAAGAGAGAGAACAAAAAAAAATATTTTAATAGGTAATATCAATCTAAAATTGCATTAATAAATTTGGGCATCATGTTGTTCTATGTATATATGGGTTACAGAAGCATCAATGTTAAGGAAATTATAAATTTGAGACTATTAAAGGGTTTCTGGTACAGCATATAGCATCTTCCATTAAGGATTAGTTGTTTTGTATTAAAGCCACCTGAATTCAGAGAACTCTCAGCCTGCAGCGACAACATTTTTTGAAAATAACTCGGATATGAAGAATTAAGGATTCTGGGAGGGGGTTCGAGGGAGAAGCAGTCACTTATTACAATAATGTAGACCATGATGTACAGCAACAGAGGTTACAGACCTGCGGGAGATGTAAAATTACTGTCGCCAATTGCTCGATGAAAAAAGTAAAAAAGCTATTACGATATAGGGAGTTCAGGAGTCTGGGAGGGGGTTCAAGGAAGAAGCGATCACTTGTTCAATAGATTAGACTGTGATGTACAGCAACAGTGGTTACAGACCTGCAGGAGTTGTGAAATTACAGCCTCCAGTTGCTTTACGAGTATTCAGGCTAAATTACCAAGCATCCAGATTTAAGTCTGAAATTGAAATAATCACATACTAGCAAGGTGAAATAGAGTAGAATACTGCTACAAGTAGCCAAGTCAAGTTTGTGTGTCCTTATAAATACCAGATCCAGATGCCTGTGGTTTGCTTTTATTTTTGGCTCTGCGTCTTTTCTTAGGAAGCTTGGATGTTTTAAAGGGGGAACTTGATACTAGTTCAGCCCATGAAGAGTCTGCAGAAATTGTTCTGGTTACAGGAGTTTTAGTGTTGGTAGTCAGGGTCTCCATGTCTACTTGAGTCAGATCTTCCTGAGATGATGGGGTTGAAGATTGTAAGGGACCGAACATGTTGCTCAGTGAGAGCGGTGTGGATTGGTAATGGTCCTTTTTTTAATCGAGCTGTTGCCTTGAAAGTTCTCTTCACCACCACAAGTCGCTTGTTTTAGTTTGAATTCGGCATTACTTCTCTCTTGAATGCGAGCAGACTGTCGGGGGAAGGGAGAGCCAGAACCTACTGAAACTAGGTCACTGCGTATGGAGGGGAATCGGCAAATCTTGAGCAGAAGCAACCTCGTCCGAGGAGAAAACATTCGGAAGAGTCAGTTGTACAGCACTAAAATCAGGTGTGCTGTTAGGCTGTTGAAGATTTTCAATAAATGCTGACAGAGCTTTGGGGCTGCTAAAATCTTTGATGTTGTTTCCCATATAAAGTCTCATCACCGCATATCTTAGGGAAAATGTTATACCTTTTTGATGAAGGGACTATTTGAAGGGATTACAGGCACGTCTTTTAAGAGACAGTTCCTTAGAGAAGTCGCGGTATATGTATATTCTGTAATCTTGCCACAACAGGGTTCTGATTTCTCTTGCCTTTTGCATTATTATTTCGGCGTGAGCAAAATTGATAAATCTTGCTATGATGGGCCTTGGTTTTTGATCGGTACCTGGCCTGGGGACTAGTGAGAGATGGGAGCACTCTATAGTAAGTTTAGGTCAGGAGGAAGATGTAGCATGGCAGGTAGAATGTGTAAGAGTAATGCTGAAGTGTTTCCCAGCTCAGAGCCTTCAGAGAAGCCAAAAATATGCAAATTATTCCTGCAATTCCTGTTTTCAATGTCTTCAATCTTATTTTGGACAGTTTTGATAACCCTATCTTGTTCTCTAATTGTTGCATTAAGGTCCTGAATTGAAGATTCATTCTGAGTGGTTTTATTTTCAGTGTTCATTAAACGAGTGTTCAGGGTTTGTAGAGTGGCAGCATTTTGTTGTGCAGTGGTTTTTAAATCTTTCATTTCAGACATTATTTTCTGAAACATAGCTTCCACTTTTAATAATGAAGAGGGTTGCGTTTCCTGATCAGCTATGCTGGTAGGCCCCAAGTAGACAGATCAAATTCAGATGAAATAAGTTCAAGTTTCAAGGCAAAGAGCGAAATAACCCACCAAGACAGTAGTTACAGGTTGTGTTCAAATAAATCTAGCTGTTGGCTTACATTATTATCCTGGATTGCTTTAGATGAAAGCAGATAGCTGTATGTCCCTGGAGAGAAGAGAATTTAAGCTGCCATCTTCAGCTAAGCCAGGCCACACCCCCCACTTGATTTTTTGCATTGTTGCTTGCCATGAATCATTGGACCCTGTGTGTATATAATGACTGAAGGATTTGTACCTGCACCTTGCAATCTATTATCCATCATTTCAGTGATGCCACCTAGTCTAGCTCCACTGAAACTTGATACAGTTCTTGTAGATTTGTCAGGGTTACAGATTAATCGATCAAGATTTTTTATAATTGAATAGAAACATAGTCTTTGACGGCAGATAAGGATCACTTGGCCCGCCCAGTCTGCCCATTTCCCTACCTACTGGATAAGCTGCAGATTCTAATTAACCCACAGCCTACTTCCTGCCACCCACCACTACAATTGCCTTATGTCTGTCCAATGCATGTTTGAATTCCCCCACTGTTTTAGACCCAACAACCTCCCCAGGAAGGCGGTTCCATGCATTCACTACTCTCTCTGTGAAAAAAAATGTCCTCACATTACCCCTGAGCCATCCCCACTCTATCTTTAAATTGTGCCCCCTTGTTCTTACACATCTCTTTTTCTGAAAGATGCTACCCTCCTGGACTTTGTTGATTCCCTTCAGGTACTTGAACATTTCTATCATGTCCCCCCGGTCCCTCTTGTCATCAAGGGTATACATATTAAGCTCTCTCAGTATCTCTTCATATGGTTTCTGATGCAGACCATGCACCATTTTAGTTGCCCTCCTCTGGACTGCTTCCATCCTGTCTATGTCCTTGCATAGATGAGGTCTCCAAAACTGCACACAGTACTCCAGATGGGGTCTCACCAACTGTCTGTACAGAGGGATAACCACTTCCTTTTTTACTTGTGATGCCCTTCCTGCATCCCAGTATCCCTGGATCTCCTTACTGACTTCTCACATTGCTTACCAACCTTTAGATCATCTGATATGACTACTCCCAGGTCCCTTTCCATTTTTGGTTTTGTTAGTACCTCCCCTGCTATTGTGTACTCTTCTCCTTGGTTTTTGTTTCCCAGGTGCATTACTTTGCACTTCTTTGCATTGAATCTAAGTTGCCATATGTCTGACCATTCCTCCAACCTTGCCATGTCCCTTCTCATCCTTTCTACCCCCCAGTGTATCAACTCTGTTACAGATCTTTGTGTCATCTGCAAAGAGGCATACCTTTCCCTTCAGACCCTCTTCAATGTCACCTATAAAGATGTTAAAGAGGACTGGACCCAGTACTGAGCCCTGAGGTACTCCACTAGTGACCCTCCTTTCTTCGAAATGTGTTCCATTCACTATTACCTTCTGAGTCCTGTTTTGCAGCCAGTTTGCTACCCAGGCTACCACCCTGGGACCCACTCCTAGGCTGGCTAACTTAATTATTAATCTTTTGTGTGGGACTGTGTCAAATGCCTTGCTAAAGTCTAGGTAGGCCATATCCACAGCCCCTCCCTGGTCTATTACTTTGGTCACCCAGTCAAAGAAATCTATTAGATTTGTCTGACATGACCTTCCTGCTGTAAATCCATGCTGCTTTGGGTCCTGTGCCCCGTTGGTCTCTAGGTACTCAATAATTCTTTCTTTCAGATGTGATTCCATCATTTTCCCTACCACTGAGGTAAAACTTACAGGTCTGTAGTTTTCTGCTTCTGCCCAGCTCCCACTTTTGTGAAGAGGAATCACATCTGCCCTCCTCCAGTCCTCAGGTACCACCCCATCCTCCCATGATTTGCTAAAAAGTGTGGTCAGTGGTGTCACTAGGTCCTCCCTTAGTTCTTTTAGGATTCTGGGGTGAATCCAGTCAGGCCCCATTGCTTTGTCCACCTTGAGTTTTTGGAGTTCTTTCAGGACTCTTTCTTCTGTAAATGGACTGGTGTCAACCCCCCTACCCAGAGTGCTTCTATTGTCTGGTTTAGGTAACTCCTCCTCATCTTCTTTTGTGAATACTGAGCAAAAGTATTTATTCAGTATCTCTACCTTTTCACTGTCTCCCTCTGCCCACCTCCCCTCTCCCTTATTAATCTTCACTATTCCTCCATTAACCTTTCTATGCTCCCTAATGTACCTATAAAAAGGTTTTATCCCCCTTCTTAACTGAATTGGCTATTTTTTCCTCGGTTTGGGCTTTTGCTATTCTGACTACCTTCCCACTTCTTTCTGCTTTAATTGATACAGTTCCCTGTTGTGCTCCTTCTGTGATTCCTTATACTTTTGAATGCAGCCTTTTCTCCTTAACCTTTCCTGCCACCTCTTTGAGAACCATAGTGGTTTTTACTCTGCTTTGTTTTCTTTATCTGTTTCACACAAAGGCTTGTTGCCTCTATGATGGCAGTTTTGATTTTTCTCCATTGTTCTTCCACCCCTCTTTTTTGGCCATTTGCTAGTGTATTCCTCAGATATTCACCCATTTTGCCAAAGTCAGTTCTTCTAAAGTCCGGTATGCTTGTTTTTGTATGGCTCGTCTCCATGTTTGTGCTTATTGTGAAGCACACTGTGCAGTGGTCACTTGTTCCCAGATGTCTATTGACTTCTAAATTTGTGATCCTCTCTCCATTTGAGAGTACCAGGTCTAGTATTGCTCCCTCCCGAGTGGGTTCCAACACTAGCTGTCTAAGGCCTGCCCCCTTAAGGGCACTGAGAATGACCCTGTTCTTGGATGTTGCTGCAGTACATGTCATCCAGTTAACATCCGGCATATTCAGGTCCTCCATCAACAGTATCTCCCCTTTTTCAGCCATTTTGAGAATGTCCTCTATCATTTTCTTGTCCATATCCTCCCCTTCAGACAGGGGTCTGTATACAACCCCTGCGTGGATTGTGATGCCATTCCCTGTCTCCAAGGTGACCCACAGTGCCTCTTGTCCTCCTCCTTTACTTTTTGGTTCTGTAGCTTTGATCCCTTCCCTTATGTATAGAGCTACTCCACCTCCTCTTTTCCCCTCCCTGTCCCTTCTGTAGACTGTGTACCCCGGTATGTTGACATCCCAGTCATGGTTCTCCATGTACCATGTTTCCGTGACTGCCACAATATCCAATTGTTCAACTTCCATCAAGGCTACTAGCTTAGGAAGCTTGTTTCCCAGACTACGGGCATTGGTACTCATTGCCCTCCATTTAATGTTGGCCATATCCTTTTTTCCCCCATGCCTGCTCTTTTTGCCCTTGTGTATTTTTCCATTTACCCCTGTCCTGCCCTCTGTTGAGCACTCAGTGTTTACCTTACTACCTGGCATGTTTTGTGGGGGGAGGCTTGAAATTTCCTGCCTCTTATTAGCACCTCCCCCCATGGCTAGTTTAAAAGCTTGCCAAGGAAGCATTTAAACCTGTCACTTAGGATCTTGGTTCCCTTCAGGGACAGATGCAGACCATTGTGCCAGTATAGACCTTCATCTCTCCAGGTGTACCCCCAGTCCCCAATGAAGCCAAAGCCCTGTGCTCTGCACCAGTTTTGCAACCATTGATTAAACTGCATGTTGTGTAGTACCCTAGCCTCACCCCTGCCATGGACTGGCAGCACATGACTATCATGGTAGCCTGTTATGTTGACGCCTGAACTAAGGTGCCATCCAAAATGGTGACGCGTTATGGGCGAAAGCCCGAATGGTGATGGGGAGTGTAGGGCCATCGGATGTGGGGGGATGGGTGAACATAGTGACAGGATGTCGCTATATGTAAACACACATGTGTGGGGGGAGCAAGCATGGTGAACATAGACTGGGAGGGGGCGGAGGTGATGTAGGGGTGGCACTGTGGTGGGTTGCCAAGCTGTGCCATGGCATCAGGGGTTGGTCTGAGGTTGTGGTGGATGAGGCACTAGGTTCGGGTCCAGGCTCTGGTGCAATTTTATTGTGCCTGGCTCAAAACTTAATTTTTTTGTGCTTTCACCCCCCCCCCGACATGCACCCCCTGGAGTTGAGAATCCTTTAGTAGGGGAGTGCGGGGGCAAAGCTCCCCCATGGGGTGGAGGGGTACAGCCCCCCCCACAGAAAGCATTAAATCTAAATCCCTGGTGCCATTCTTCCATGCGCCGAGGATGTCAGAGTGGTGAAAATGGTTTTGCCACTCTGACGTCATGATAACACGGCTTGCCGTTGGGCAGTCACTGTTATCACATAGAACCGACTATCACCTTCCTATTTGATGATACAACATCAGTCTGCATAAATGTAGTTACTCGATTGCCCTCATTGCTGAAATCTAGTAATAGTTCACTTCTTAGCATTGTACTCACTTTATTTGTTGATGTTCTATTAAAAGTTGCTCCTTGTTATTGTCAAATCTCACTAGTAATGGTATTTCAGATTCATAACATGTATGGGACGTGTTTGTTTCATTAAATGGCTCCAGTACTGCTAGTGGGTCAAGTAAGCAATAAGGCATGATGAGGTGTGCATGGAACACATTTTACCACATGGCCAGGGACATAATAAAGCACGAGGCCACTGGCTGTGCTGTAAAATGTGTTCCACGCTCATTGCACTTATAAAATGCCTCATTGCACTTAAAAAATGGGCTCCTTTTTTAAAACTTTTTGCAGTAAATTTGATGGACTGCATCTGACTAAGGAGGGAGTAGGTGCATCGGGGCAGAAGTCTGATGTCTTTGCAGAATATTTAAGCTAGCAAATGGGGAGAGGGGTGCAGCACCCCATACGTCGAATGGGAAGAACACCTCTCCCCCCTCAGCTAGTGGTCAAACAGGGATTCAGCATGTTTGCAGTTCATTTGCATCACCAGGTAAGAAAAGGGTCCGTCCTCCCATACGACGACAAGGGAAATGCCAAACCCTCACCCAACAACTAACACACTGAAATCTGGCCAATGGAAAATCATGTACACAATGCTCACAGTCTGGGAAATAAGATCCCAGACCTGCAGGCAACAATGTCAGAGGCTAAACTGGACATAGTAGCAATTAATGAGACGTGGTTTACCAGTAACCACACTTGGGAGACTTCAGTACCTGGCTATGTACTGTTCAGAAGAGATCAAGGTGCAAAAAGGGGGGGGGGTGGAGTGGCCCTGTATGTCAATGAAAATACCAAAGCTACAGAAATTCAGAATACACATGAGGAGCCAGAAGAACTGTGGGTAACCCTGAAAACAGGAAATGGGACAGCCATAAGAACTGGGGTTGTGTACAGGCCCCCAGACTAGGGGGAGGACACAGACACATTACTGTTAGAAGATATACAAAACATGACAGCTAAAGGGGAGGTACTGATAATGGGAGACTTCAACATGCTGGATACAGATTGGTCAATACCAGCAGGAGCATCTGCCAGAACTAGACACATGGTGGATTCCCTGCAGGGGGAGGGCCTCAAACAACTGGTACAACAACCCACAAGAGACAGGGCTATCCTAGATCTAGGACTGACTAACAGGGAAGGGATCAGAGATCTCCAAGTAGAAGGTCACCTGGGGGCCAGTGACCATCACATGGTATGGTTAAATTTGGCCACTACATCTAAATCATCCCATTCTAAGGCAAAAATATGGGACTGCAGAGGAGCTGACTTTGATAAGATGGCCAAAAGAGTTAAACTAGCCCTGGCAAAAAGAAACACAGGTGAGGGGGTACAGGCAAAGTGGGCAAGCATTAAGGATGCAATACTTGAAACAACATTCCATTGTGTTAGACAGAAATGGAAGTGCAAAAGAAGAAGGAAACCACTTTGGTTCTCAAATACAGTAGCAGAAAAGGTCAGAGCCAAAAGGCTGGCCTTCAGAAAATATAAGGGAACACAGCAGGATGAAGATAGGGAGTCATATCAAACTGCCCTAAAGGAAGCAGGGAAGGCAGTAAGGCAGACAAAGTCCCAAAACTGAGGAAACACTAGCACGAACAGTAAAAAAAAGGTGACAAGACTTTCTATAGATACATTAGTGAAAGGAGAAAGTCCAGAGGGGGTATTGCTAAGCTCAAAGGAGAAAAGGGGGAATGTGAGGAGGAGGACTCTGTAAAAGCATCTATCCTAAATAGATACTTTTGCTCAGTATTTACTGAAGAGAAGGTAGGGCAGGGCCCACAGCTCAGCACCATGGACACAGGGGGGATGGAGGTGAGCACTACTTCATTCACAAAAGAAAGGGTCCTATAAGAGCTCGCTAAGCTGTTGGCTGCTCAAATCCTCTACCTTCTCTACCCTTTGTTCCTGTTACCTCCCTGTTGACTCCGCTAAAACACACTGTATTGATACCCTATGTTTTTTTCTGATGTTCTAGTTATTTCCCTGAACAATGTTAACTTCACCAATCCTGTATGTGGTAAATTGTTGATCTCATTTGTCCTCCTGTATCCTCAAAAAAAAAACTGTACACTGTTTCTCTGTACCAAGTTGTTATCACTGTATTGTCCTCTCTGTGACGAGGTACCTTTGTAAATCAGCCTCTGGCTCAAAGGTTGTAAACTGATGCTTAATAAATAAATAAATAAATAAAATAAAAGCTCAGGGTGGACGAGGCAATGGGACCTGATGGCATACATCCCAGGGTACTAAAGGAGCTAAGGGTGGAACTAACAGAGCCATTAGCAGAACTACTTAGTGAGTCTCTGAGCACAGGACAGGTCCCAGAAGACGGGAGAAGGGCTTATGTGATCCTGCTCCACAAGAGTGGTAACAGGGAGGAGGCAGGGAACTATAGACCAGTCAGTCTTACCTCAGTAGCGGGCACGATTATGGAGGCACTCCTTAAGGAAAGGATAGTACAACACCTGGAATCCATAGGGGCACAGGATCCAAGACAGCATGGGTTTACAAAAGGAAGGTCCTGTCAAACTAATCTCATAGATTTCTTTGACTGGGTAACCACAGTGGTGGACCAAGGGGGAGCAGCTGATGTCGCTTACCTTGACTCCAGCAAAGCTTTCAACACTGTTCCACATAGAAGACTGATAAATAAGCTGGGTAGGCTCGGGTGGTCAGAAGTTGGTCAACTGGGTGGCAAACTGGTTGACGGGCAGAAAAACAGAGTGGTGGTAAATGGTATACAGTCAGAAGAGATGCAAGTCACAAGTGGGCACTCAGGGATCAGTCCTGGGGCCAGCCCTCTCAATATCTTCATTAGTGACATTGCAGATGGACTAGAGGGTAAGGCTTGTCTGTTTGCAGATGACACCAAGATCTGCAACAGAGTAGATGATCCAGATGGGGTGGGTAGGATGAGAAGAGGTCTAGATAAACTAGCAAAATGGTCAGAAGAGTGGCAACTGGGATTTAATGCAAAGAAGTGCAAGATCATGCACATAGGGAAGAGAAACCCTGAAGCCACCTATAGGCTGAGAGGGGAGTTGCTGGCAGTCACAAAGGAAGAAAGAGACTTGGGCATCATCATCACCGAAGACCTGAAATCATCCAAGCAGACCTCTAAAGCAGTAGAGTAAGGCTAGAGGATATTAGGGTGTATTAGTAGGGGTACCACAAGTCATAAGAGGGAGGTAATAATCTTCTCTTTACAAGACACTGGTTAGGCTCCCTTCTGGAGTACTGCGTGCAGTACTGGAGGCCTCACCTTCACAAGGATATTAACCAAGTTGAGGCAGTCCAGAGAAGGGCAACCAAAATGGTGCAGGGACTGCATAAGAAGACATATGAGGACAGATTAACGGAGCTCAATATGCATACCCTTGAGCAAAGGAGGGAGAGAGGTGATATGATCGAAACATTCAAACACCTTAAAGGCATTAACAAGGTGAAAGAGTCTAACATGTTTGAATATAAGAAAAATAGCAAGACAAGAGGACACAACATGAGATTAGAGGGAGGCCAATTTAGGGGGAATGCGAGGAAATTCTTTTTCACAGAAAGAGTGGTGGATTCATGGAACGGCCTACCTCAGGAAGTGGTGGCTATGAATACAGTGCAGTGCTTCAAACAGGCATGGGATAGGCATAAGGGAGCAATAATGATGAGTATGAATAGATAGGCCACTGACAGAGCAAAGGCCGATGGCACATTTATAAGGTAGAAAAAGAAATGGGCAGACTGGATGGTCCTTGAGATCCTTATCTGCCGTCAACCTCTATGTTTCTATGTTTCAGTTGGGAAAAGCATGTTTATATGTAGAAACAATAGATTTACTTGTGTGCATTTATGATCAAATAGTCCTTCTGCCCACTACAAATGATGTCACTGATGTTGTCATTGTATTGTTGCTTACGTTCATCTTCCTGTTTTTTTTTTCTGTTTTTCCCCACATTCAAGATATGGAATGTTTGTCATGGAATGTTTATCATGGTATACATGGATTCAAAATTCTGCTCAGTTCCACTGCTAGAATGTTACTCTCCTACCATACTATACACACACACAGACACAACAAAGGCCTCTGTTACAGCCAGAGACTCAATTATCTCACTGTCAGAGCAAGGAGAAGAGATTTCCCTGATGAGCAGGTAAAGATAGAAGGGAGATTTTTCATTGTCAGCAAAGAACCTGTTGTAATGAAAACTATAAACAATACGTAATGTTTCTCATTTGTTTATGTGTATAAGAAGAATGTGATGATCAGAGAAACAACATTTAATTAATCTGTTTTATTTTGTATTTAAGGTAGTTTTATTTTTAGGGCTCAGTGCAAGTAAATGTGATGCTTATAATTACAGGGCAAAAATCAATGGCTACCAGTTGAATTCTTAATGTTCTATTAGTGTAATGATTCCAGTGGTGATCAGTGCACATTTGGCAGTACTTTTTATTTTCCATGCACGGAACATAATTGCTACATGAACAACAGCCAATCAGATTTCAGGATTTTCTCTTACCATTTTATAAAATTATTTAACAAGAGAAGCTCAAAATACCCTGTCCTTCTGCCTCTTGTTGCCATTTTATTAGCTTGGACTTCAAACGATTTATTGTCATGATTATTTTTATCATATAGATGTTCATCTTCTCTCATCCTTTTTTTGTTTTTGGTCATAATTGTATTATTAGATGTTGTTTGTTGTTTTGGTAATATGTCGTTAGTCCCTGATAATACTGGTTTTAATGTATTTTTCTTGCCTATTATTTTATATGTAGACTTCTTCCCCTTTTTATTGCTTGGTTTTGGATCTTTCTTTTTTACACTTCCATCTCCATTGTTTAGTAGTTTAGTTTGATCCATAGTAATACCGGTGGGACTAGGAGTATCAAGATTTATGTTAAATTTTTGTGCCATTTGTAGCTGTGTCTGATCAATAGCCTTGAGTCTTCGTGAGAACATATTTATCTCTATTTGTAGCTCGAGATTATGCCTGCATTTTATACATGTAAAGGGATCCGTAACTGTTGTCTGGGCTATCATATACATTGCACATTCCACACATAGAACTCCAGTATCACCATCAATGTCAACTGTTTGCTTCATGATTTTTGTTTTATTATATACGTTATAGCTGATAGTTTGTAGGAATCTACTATATGATATATACTACAAGAGTACTCCTAACACTGATTTAATGGGGGTTCAATGATGTTCTGACAGCACAATCTCAAATATGGTGCTATAGATGTACAAGGATCCTCAGGCTTACCTTATTATTCTCCTTTGCCTCTACATCCCACTATCCTGCTAGACATGCAAGACACATGCACAGAAATGTGTGTCTTTGCTCGGGCCTTCGCGCGCAGTGCAGCATGCTCACCCTGCTTCTTTGCATTGAATTTTAGCTGCCACATCCTTGACCACTCCTCAAGCTTGCTTAGGTCCTGTCTCATTTTCTCTACTCCTACTAGAGTGTCCACCCTGTTGTAGAACTTTGTGTCTGCAAAGAGATGCACCTTCCCTTCTAGCCCCTCTCCAATGCCACTTATAAAGACATTAAAGAAGACAGATCCAAGCACTAATCTCTGCAAGAGCCCACTGGTGAAGCCCCCTCTCTTCTGATTGAACTCTGTTTACCACCACCCTCTGGGTCCTATCACTCAGCCAATTTTTGACCCAGCTTACCACCCTGGGACCCACTCCCAGGCTGCCGAACTTTTTTACTGGCCTCCTATGTGGGACAGGGTCAAAGGCCTTGCTGAAATCCAGGTAGGCCACATCCACCACCCCTCCCTGATCCACCTCCCTAGTCACCCAGTCCAGGAAATCTATCAGATTTGTTTGACAAGATCTTTCTGCTGTGGTCTGGGTTATATTTTCTTCTGTTTACACCTTTGCACTCCTGACTACTTTCCCTGCCTCATCTGCTTTTCCAGATACAGTTCACTATCTTCGTCCTTCTGTGTTTTCTTGTACCTCCTGAATGCCACCCTTTTTGCCCTACCTTCTTGGCAACTTCCTTTGAGAACTACAGTGTTTTTTTTCTTTCTCTGTTTTGTTTACTTGCCTAATGCAATGGTTTATTGCCTCTGCTATGGCTCCTTTAAGATTCTCCGATTGTTCCTCCAACCCCTCTTTATCCTTCCCTGCCAGGGACTTCCTAAGACAGTCCACCATATTTTCAAAGTCAGCCTGCCTGAAATCCTGGACCCTTGCTTTTGTGTGGTTTGACTCTTCTGCTGTTCTCACATTGGACCTCACCGTATTGTGATCACTTGATTCCAGATGGCTCCCCACATTTACATCTGTAATTCTGTTTAAATCAAATAAATAGATGAATAAATACATAAATATGTTTTTTTCAGCTTTTGTGACCTCCTGGACATCCAATAACTCTCTTTACTGCCCTCAAATTTGATATAAACCAAGCAACAACAGAAGACACTTACTAACTGCCTTTCTTAGGAAAATATACAACTCATAGCATTCTGTGTATAAAAAAAGGCTTGGTATATGTTGATATTGTGCATTTAAAATTAAATAAAGCCAAAATCTGATAAAAAAAAGTCTGTAGTTGTACCAGAAAAGTTTAAAACATTTTAGTTAACTGATATTTAATTAGCTAACTAGTGCCAGTGTTATTTTGCCTTATTTTTAGTAATGAGTCCACTCAATAGTACCACCATAATATGCCTTGAGGTTTATTGAATATGTACCAAAAAGAGTGGTCGTGGTAACCCTAATAACCAAGAAGCTGCACATGCTACGAAGTAAAAAAGAAAAATTAGTAATTTAACTGACTGCAGATTTATTGTGGTTGGAATGCTATAAGTGTTGCTTTTAGAAGTAGGGAACCCCTGTATATAATAACCGTAATATGTAAAGAGGCTCAGTAATATTTCAATGTCTGAGGAATTCTAATAGTCTGATCAATGGGTGCTTACTGTTTTTGCAATAGTATTCAAAAAATGTTACCTGCGGATTATGGGTTTGATTCCCACCACTGCCATTCTTCAGTTACAGCTCAGAGGACATGGAGCATTCTCCAGATTTGTGTAATTTTTTTTTGTTCTACGATAAACTAAAATAATTGAAAGGCAGTTTGACATACTGTATAGGCTCTCAGGTACAATTCTGGTCCATAAATCTACTAGTGGGGCTAACTACCACCCCTATTTACTTTATGTGCAGGATCTGCTTCTCCTTAAGTGCTCAAGAATCATTAATGTGCACCAGCAGTATAGGATAGCTGATGTCTTAAAGTTAATCTTCAAAGACATTACCATACTTACAAATTACACATGATGCTTGGTATCACTAGGGGCACTGAATACGAGAAGAACTAAACTCAATATAAAATACAAATATGCACAAAGAAAATAAATATATACAACCCATTGAGTCACATATCATTCCAGTAGAATACCCTCTGGACAATTTCCTTACTTATGGAAACATATCACATTGAAACTCATTTTTAAAACTAGTTCACAAACTGAAATGGACCATTATCATCCAATTTCCATATTATCTCCACTGACTAAGATACTGGAGAAACTCATTAATAGCCAGGTGGTTGAGTACCTACAGCTCTGTGGTCTTTGGTCTCCTGAGCAGCATGGTTTTCATGGTACTGGTACGGCCTTGGCCAGGTTCACTGACTGCATCAGGGGAGCTATAGATGGAGGGAAGTTTACTGGTGTGGTTTTTGTGAACCTATCCAAGGCCTTTAACTTAGTCAAGCATTCCATGCTGTTCAAAAGGCTGAGGAGCATTGGACTGGCCAATTCTTCATCTGCCTGGTTTCACAGCTATTTGACTGGTTGACCAATTAGAGTATATTATAATGGTGCTTATTCTAGAACGCAAACATTGGAACAGGAAGTGCCCCACATCTTGATCCTGGGACCCTTACTCTTCTCTTTATTTATTGATACCATACAATCAATATTAACTAGCTAATACTATACTTTATGCAGATGATATCATAATATACTCTAGTTCTGCTTCTGCAGTTGAAATAAATCAGGTACTTAACTCTGATTTTTCCACTTTAAATCATTGGCTTATAAAACATCATCTGTTGTTAAATAATTAAAAAACAAAGTGTATGTTGTTTGAATCTAAACCAAGAGTGGTCAAATGTATACCATTGTTGATTACAGATACAATCGGTGTTCCACTGGAACAGATTATGGAATTTAAATGTCTAGGGTTACTTTTGAATCCCACTTTAACCTTCTTACCTCACATAAGGGTTATACAGGTATTTAGTCAAACTAATCAAAAACTAGGTGCATTGTTTAAGTTACAGAGTAGTTCAACTTTTGATGTTAGACAAACTATTGCAAATAGCATATTGTTATCTGCTTTAAATTACAACTCATATTTTTTTCAAATCTAGCTGCTGCTGCTGATTTATGTTTGTTAAATACCACATTTTATGGCATTTGTAGATTTGTACAGAAGATGCCTTTCAGAACACATTGTTGTGTACCATATGCACAGTCTGGTTAGTTACCATCTAAGTTTAATAGTGTTTATTTATATATTTCAGTCTCAGTCTCTGATTACAACCTTTGAGATAAAAGCTCATTTACAGAGGTTCCACATCAAGAAATAGACAGACCAAAACCAGACACTTTTTACACAAAGAGAAGTGAAGATATGTACAATTAACACAAAATCAGAATTTAGCAAAAATAATTCACAGTATAAAAGCAATGAGAATAACTTGATCTATTAACAGGAAAAGGAATAACACTTTTAAAGGACATAACAAGCTCCTTGGAGCAGCATAGTAAACAGGTTCAAATGCGAGAAACCAGCAAAGCCAGTAACCTTTGTCAAGAAGTGGGGACTGATACTGTAGGGGTAGAGGAAGTAGGGGTAGGAAAATAAGGAGGGTAATTATTAAGGTAGTAGCAAAGTGTTTAAAAGGGTAGATTTAGGGGTGAGCAGGAAATATTAAATAAGGTGAAGGATAGTGGAAGAAGGGAGTTAGGTATCTAGTAGAGGAGAATAAGGAGCTAAGATTAACAGGACTGCCCTAGGCCAAAAAAAAACAACCAAAAAACAGGTTAGTGGAAGCAGGTGCACTTCTATATGTTTCCGAGATGTGAACAGAGTTTTGATTTAAAATTTCCAGTTTTGGGCTGTGAGTAGGTCACTTGAGAAGGAGTTGAGTCAGTTTGGGGAATGGTAACCTAAGGATCGCCGACCTTGTGAGGTTCGGCGCAAAGGTACCTTTATGTTTATCTAGTATGTACAATTTGTGTTGTATAGTAGATAACACTTTAAGGCAAAAAAAGATTCTCCACTCTTTGATTTGCTTGACTTTAAAAGTGAAAGCAGACAACTGAGATCCACTGGAAACCCATACTATATGTTATCAATTCCATCTACCTCAACTGTCATGGGTGAACGTGTCTTCTCTGTTAGTCCAGCCAAATGTTGGAATAAATTACCTGAGCGGTTTCATCAAATAGAAAGTCATATAGATTTTAAGCAGCAGTTAAAAAGGTATTTGTTAAACCAACTGCAATGTAAATGCTTTTTATAGTTATATATGTTTATTATGTATAAGTTTATCCTGCATACTACATACGAACATACAAATCTACCAGCAGAAACAGGCCTTACAATCTATCAAGTTAGTCATCTTGCATGCACAACTAGTACCCTTATATTGCAGCAGCTCCCTCCTCCTCCTCTCCCCTCTCACCTTTACCCCCTCACACCCTGTCCCATGCCCTTTTAAAACTGTCACTGTGCCAGAGGACACTACCTCCTTGGGTAGAGTGTTCCATTTCTCCACCACCCTCTCTGTGAAAAAATGCCTCCTCATCCCTCTCCGATATCTTCCATCCTCCAACCTGAGACCATGCCCTCTGGTGTCCCTTCCTCTCCTCAGTTTAAATATCCCTTCTGTGCCCATTTTTGTTAATCCCCTTCAAATATTTGAAGGTTCCAATCATATCCCCCCAATACCTTCTCTCCTCCAGGGTATACATATTCAACTCAGTCAGCCTGTCCTGATAGGTTTTGCCCTCCAGCCCCAGCCCCTGGATCATCTTAGTTGCCCTACGCTGCAACCCCTCCAGCTATCTAACATCCTTCTTCAGAAAGGGATACCAGAACTGCACGCAGTACTCCAAATGTGGCCTGACTAGTGACCTATACAGTGGCAGGATCACATCCCTATTTCTGGATGAGATTTCTCTCGTAATACACCCCAGCATCTTGTTAACACCTTCCTGCACTGAGCTGAGTTGTTCATGTTACCCATTATGATCACCCCTAGGTCCTTCTCCTCCTCCTCTGTGATCTCTATCTGAACCCCTCCCAACTGGTAGCATCTCCCTGGGTTCCTTACTCCGAAGTGCAAAACCTTGCACTTCTTTGCACTGAAGCTCAACTGCCACTTTTCCGACCACTCCTCTAGTTTGATCCATTCCTCCTGTAGCCCCTTCCACCCCTCTATGTTGTCCACCACCGCCCCATCTTGGTATCATCTGTGAACAGACTGATCTTGCTCTTAATGCCATTTGAGATATCTGATATGAATAACTCAAACAACACCAGACCCAGGACTGAGCCCTGTGGCACCCCACTTGTCACCGCCCTTGGGGAAGAGAGTACCCCCCCACCACCTGTTGCTGTCTCCCCTTCAGCCAGTTCACAATCCAGTCTACCATCTTTGTCCCTGCCCCCACATATTGCAACTTACTCCCCAGCCTCCCATGAGGCACTGAATCAAAGGCCTTGCTGAAGTCTAAATACAGCACATCCACTGCATGGCTTTTATCCAGTTCCCTCATTACCCAGTCATAGTATTCAATTAGGTTGGTCTGGCAGGATCTTCCAGAGATGAATCAATGCTGCTGGCTGTCCTGGAGTCCATTTTCCTCCAAAAAGGTCACCAGCCTCTCTTTCAGGATTTCTTCCATAAGTTTTCCTACAATGGATGTGAGGCTTACTGGTCTGTAATTGCCTGGTTCATCCTTTGGGCCACTCTTGTGGAGGGGCAGTATGTGAGCCATCCTCCAATCCTGAGGTATGCAACCTGTGTCCAGGGAGGTATTGAACTGGTCCACCAGTGGCCCCGCCAATTTTTTCAGCACCCTGGGAAGAATGCCATCTGGATCTGGTGCCTTATCCACCCTTAGTGCCTTCAGACCCTCCAGCACCCTGCCCTCTGTACTTACCCCATCTGTCACCCCTTCCCCCCCTTGATCACCTTCCCCATTCCCTGAGGTAGCTGTCCACCCTTCTTCTTCATGAACACAGAACAGAAGTACTCATTTAGTGCTTCTGACTGTTCTGCTCCCTTATCCACCAATTTCTGGCCTTCCTAAGCCTCATTATCTGGTCCCTGCAGCTCCTTCTCTCCCTTATTTATCTGAAAAATACAGTCTTCAGTTAGGGGGGAAGGGGGAAGAAGCTTCTAGCTGGATGCTGGGAGAGTAAGGAGACTTGAAAGATTTTCTTAGCCGGTTTTCTGTGTGTTTACAGCAGACAATTTGGTGTTTGTGTGCATTTACAAGCTGGAGGCCAGGAGAGTAAGCAGACTTGAAAGATTTTCTTAGCTGGTTTTCTGTGTGCTTCTAGCAGACTATTTGGTATTTGTGTGTGTTTAAAAGTTGCTATCTGGCCTGTAAGTGCAGGAATCATATTACAGGGGATTCGCGCTGTTTGAAAGTAAGGTGGGACTCCCAAGTCAGTCAGTCTTCAGTTAGAGGGGAAGGGGGAAGAAGCTTCTAGCTGGATGCTGGGACAGTATGGAGACTTGAAAGATTTTCTTAGTTGGAAGTGCTTGGAGGTGCAGTGAGGGGCAGACACAGGGCTGATACACTCTTGTGAGAGTTGGGTGTAGCCCTGATCCATCCTCCCACCCCACCTCCCAGAGCTCAGCTCCTTTATAGGGGAACACCTGCTCTGCAATTGGAGGAAAAGGCTTCAGGTGCAGCTCATGTAGTTCTAGCCACTAGGGGTTGGGTTTAAGGGCTGGGAGAGAGGAGCTTAGGGAATTGTACACTTCCCCTATAAGTTTACTGTGTAGTACTGCACCTAGTAACAGGGGTACCTGTTTACTGTGGACTGTATCTACGATTAGTGGGTGACCTGATTAGTGGGTAGGGGTGTATCCTGGACTAGTGGGGAACCTGGTGGTTCACCCAAGGAATCCTACTAGGAGGGGGATGGGACCACACGTCATTAAGGCCGGCATCTTTGGGAGGGTGGTAGGGTGCACAGGGTGCGGGGCCGCCATGATACTGGACTGGGCTTGGAAGTTCGGTGGTTGCCCGGTGTGCTACCAGCTGGCACAGCTTAGGGAGGAGATTGAGGGGATTAGGAGACTGCTGGAGGGAGGGGGATGTATGGTTGGGGAATAGGGCAGGAATTCTCCTGCAGGGTTGCACCAAGCACTAGGGGTGGGGGTATAGGGAAAGGAGTGCTGGAGAGTACTTTGGGGTCACATAGGAACCCTGACAGAGGGGGGCCCAAAAGGAGGACACTACCAAAGAAGCAGGCAGGTATCTGGGGACCCTCAGAGAGGGGGCCAAAGAGAGGGCATTCTCAGGGAAGTAGGCAGATGGCTGGGACTGGACAGCAGGAAGCAAGGGGGAGAGGTGGATCAGACCTTAAGGTCAGTAACTGCTTCAATTCTCTTCTTCTGCTTGAGGATGGGGGGTAATGTAGCCATGACAGGGGTGGTTAGAGATGAAAAGGAGTGGGGCAGGAGGCAGGGGCCAGATAGCAGGAAGAACAGGGGGGAACTTGGAACATGGGAAAATGGGGGGAGCGGTGGATCACAGCAGGAGGAGGAGGGGGTAGAGGGAGAAAAGCACAAGGAGAAGGACCAGTTGGCAGGAAAGGGCAAGGAGAGGGACCAGAAGTACAAGGAGGATACAGTAAAGGCAGCTGAAGGTTTATGTCAGGGAAGCACGACAGGCAAGGAGGGGCTGAACGGAGATGGGAAGGAAGGGAGGATGAGCCAGGCAAGTTTAGCAGATGGGGGAAAAGGACCAGTTGTGAGCAGTGATGGGGGGATAGCGGGGTACAAAAGGATACTCGGGAGGAGGAGAGGCATAGAATCGGAGGGAGGGTGGCCAGGGTAAATAAGGAGGGGCAGCAGGGGCACCCAGATGAGGGAGGAGCAAGAAGCCGGCTGGGAGAGGCCAGCAGAAAGGATAAGGGATATGGAAGGGGAAAATGGAGGAAAAGGGGTGGTCAGAGTGCTCCTGTTGGGTGATTCCATGATCAGGGGTATCAAATGGGATAGGGAGGGGGAAGCCTGCCCAGTTAGAACAAAATGCTTCCCTGGACTAACAGTGCACAGGGCCAAGCATGAGGTATATCAGCTGGCAAAGGATTGTGGATGTTCCCCGGACATACTGGTCCACCTGGGTACCAATGACATTGAGGGAAATAGTGAGCTAGAGATACAGGCAAGGTTCAGGGAGCTTGCCAGGGTCTGTCATGACATAGGATGTGTGATTTCCTTCTCGGAAATCCTGCAGGTGCCAAGGGCTAGTGGGGAACACAAGAGGAAGATTAGGGACATAAACCAGTGGCTCAGGGAGTGGTGTGGGGCCAGAGGGTATGGTTTGATGGGGAATTGAGGGGAGACCTGGGAGGATAAGGGGCTGTATGCTAGAGACAGGCACCATCTCAATTTGGAGGGGAGAGAAATCCTTAAGTTGAAAATAGAGGGGCTCGTTGGTGAAAGGTGGGGTTTAAACTTGTGAAAGGGGGAGGGATGGGAGAAAAGGCTGTTGAGAGGGGTCCGATAAAGGATGGACTCTGTCTCCACCCCCCTGGGGAGCTGGAGTAATGTGGGAAAAGGCCGACTGCTAAGGTGCTGACCAGGGGAAGACAGAATCCCCATTGGAACGCGAGCAGGGGAAATGGTATACGGAAAGGGTGGAAGGTAGTCCTGATAAATGCCAGGAGCTCGGGCAATAAAATGCCTGAGCTCCAGGCAATGCTAACTGAGGGACAGGTGGATGTGGCAGTGGTCACTGAGACCTGGGCCACCGCAGGGCACAACTGGGACCTGAACCTGGATGGTTACACCATGTTCAGGAAGGACGGGGGGGGAAGGGGAGGAGGGGTAGCAATAATAATCAAAAACTGCATTGGCATAGGAGGAGTGGAGGAGGCAGAGGGAACTGTGGAGGTGATTTGGGTCACCTTGATAACAAGGGGGGGCAAGAGAGTAAAAATAGGAGTGGTATATAGACCCCCTGTGCTGGAGGAGGAGCTGGAAGAGAGTCTGGTGGCAGATGATGGGAGACACTGCAGATTGGGAAGGTGAAGTATGGAGGTGTTGGGGGACTTAAGCATGCCAGGAATGGACTGGGAGACTATGACATCCTCGGTGGCCAGGGAACAGAGGTTGTTGGATGTCTTTCAGGACATGTTCCTAACTCAGCAGGTGGGTGAACTAACCAGGGAGGTGCGGATACCGGATGTGGTCCTGGCAGACAGTGACCAGATTGGGGGCCTGAAGGTAAGGGACCCATTGGCAGGGAGTGACCATGCCATGGTCTGGTTCTGTCTGGACCTAGGAGGGGTAGAAGGGTGCACAAAGATGGAGGTAACTGACTTCAGGGGGGCAGATTTCAAGGAAATGGGAAGGATGCTTAAGAAGCATTTGAATGAGATTGGGTCAGACATGGACACTGACAGTAGGTGGGAAATCATCGGGGGGGGGTGCAGGATGCTACCAGCACCTGTGCAAGAGTAAGATGAAAATGCGGTAGGGCATGTAAATCCTGCTGGTGAACCAGGGAGGTTCAGGAGGTGGTGAGGGGAAAGAAGGCAGCTTATAGGCATTTCAAGTGCTCAAGGAGTGAAAGGGATTGAGGGGAGTATAAGCTGATGGCCAGAAGGGCCAATAGGGTGGTGAGGGCAGCTAAGGCAAGGAAGGAGCAGAACCTGGACAGGGAAATTAGGAAAGGGAACAAGGGGTTCTTTAGATACATTGGGGAAAAATGAAGGGTGAAGGGGCAGATTAGCAGGATTAAAACAGGGGAGGGATGGGCACAAGACCCAGGGGAGCAGGCTGAGGTACTAAATGAGTACTTCACCTCAGTTTTCACCAAGTAAAATGGGGTGTTTCATCATACATTGGAGGAGATGGTGAAACTGAGGATGGGGAGACCCTTGCCGATCGATGGGTCTGGGGAGGGGGGCCATCACTGGAAGGAGGGGGGGGAAGGCAAAGCAGGGGAACAAGGTAGCGGAGGTGGAAATCATGTCAGAGAGAGTGAGAGAAGCCCTCAGGTCCCTTAAGACGGAGAAAGCACCAGGGCCAGATACATTTCATCCTAGAGTGCTGAAGGAACTGGCAAATACACTGGCAAAATCCCTGGTGGAGCTTTTCAGCATCTCTCTGAGGACAGGGTGGGTGCCCCAGGACCGGAAGGTGGCGCATATAGTACCTATCCACAAGAGTGGAATCAAGGGAGACAGCAGGGAACTACAGGCCCATCAGCCTGACATCAGTGGTGGGCAAGGTGATGGAGGGCATTGTCAAGGAGAGGCTAGTGGGGGACCTGGAAAAGTTGGGTGCCTGGACGACAGACAGCATGGATTTATCCCAGAGAAATCATGTCAGACAAACCTTGTGGAGTTCTATGACTGGGTGACGAGTGCCTTGGACCTGGGTAGACCGGTGGACATCCTCTATCTTGACTTCAGCAAGGCGTTTGACTCTGTTCCTCACGGGGTCCTGTTGAATAAGCTGGGAGAAATGGGGTTGGGGAACCAGATGATCAGATAGATAGGCAATTGGCTCCAGAACCAGACCCAGAGGGTCACGGTTGATGGGATAGTCTCATCCCCAAGGAGGGTCATTAGTGAGGTCCTTCAGGGATCGGTCCTTGGACCCCTCCTGTTCAATGCCTATGTCTCTGACATGAGAAAGTGTATCAGGAGTGAGATGAGTCCCTTTGCGGATGACTCAAAACTGGGGGTGGTGGTCGATGGGGAGGGTAGCACTACAGGGGGACATGGAGGCTCTGGAAAGGTGGTCTAGAAAATGGAATCTGCAATTCAATGCAGGGAAATGCAAGGTACTGCATCTGGGAGCCAGAAACCCGAGCCAAGTGTACACCCTGGGGGGAAATCCTACAAGTCTCAATGGCTAAGAAGGACCTGGGGGTGGTGGTGGATGTCAAGATGAACAACTCTGAGACTTGTAGGAGGGCAGTGGCCAAGGCCAACAGGATGCTGGGATGCATCGCTAGGGGGATCACCTCCAGAAGGAGGGAAGTGATACTCCCTCTGTATAACTGCATGGTGAGGCTGCACCTCGAGTACTGCATGCAGTTTTGGAGGCCACACTTAAAAAGGGACATTGAACTCCTGGAGAGGGTCCAGAAGAGGGCAACCAAAATGATCTGGGGCCTGGATGACAGGACCTATAGGGAGAGGCTCGAAGAGCTAAATATGTACACATTGGAAGAGAGAAGGGACCAGGGGGGACATGATAGAGGCATTCAGGTATATGAAGGGGTTAAATAGGGGAGGAGCAGTCAGGGTGCTCTGAAGGAAGGGAGGGGCAACTAGAGGGCATGGGTGGAAGCTGGAGGGGGGAGATTCAGGGGAGAAAGGAGGATGTGCTACTTCACTGAGAGGGTGGTAGAGCCATGGAATGCGCTGCCCAGGGGGCTGGTGGATGCAGAGACAGTGGAGGGGTTCAAGAGGGGTGGGACAGATACAGGGGAAGGGTTCTGGAAGCAAAGACCTGTGCAGCAGGAATATCTGGGACTGGGAAGGGAGAAGCCAGAGAGGGCGAAGGGGGCAGTAAGGTCAGCTCCCAGGGTGGGGACTGACCAAACAAGCAGATGTGAAAGACCATTAGGCCTATTCTGCTGGCATTTTAGTATGTTAGTAAAAAGTCTTTCTCCCCTTCCCTGATGCCCTGTGCCAGTCTCAGCTCCCTGGAAGCCTTGGCTGCCCTGACCAATCTGGTTACCTCCTTGGACTTCTTCACATACTATTCGCTCTCCTCCCCCCTCCCAGACATTCTGAACCTCCGAAAAGCTTCTTTTTTTGCACTTACCCCTTCCAAAACCTCCTTGTTCAGCCAGCTTGGCTTCTTAACCCTACTTTTCTTGCTCAACATCTTGGTACATGACCCAGTAGCCTCAATCAGCCCAAATCTGATGATATCCCACTTCTGATTTGTATCCATATCAGGCCTAGTTCCTACCAGGTGCCTTCCCAGAATTTCTCCCATCTTGATAAAGTCTGCCTGCCTGAAATCAACCACCCTGGTTCCTGTACCTACAGTCTCCCTGACCATGATGAGCATGAACTACACTGATTGATGATCACTCCCAGCTAGTGAGTCCTCCACCCTCGGATCCCTCACAGCCTCCCCGATAGTTAGCATTAGGTCAGAGTGTTTTCCAACTGAGTTGGCCCACTGAACATCTGCACCAGGAAGCTATCCTGGCATGCATCCAGTAACACCAGCTCCCTTGTGCTTGAGGTGGCTGGGGTTCCCCAATCAACTCCTGGTAGATTGAAGTCCCCCACAATCACTGTGTTCCCTTTCCTGCATAGCCTTCTAATCTGCTCCGCCAACTCCTTGTCTAAGTCATTTGTCTGAGCTGGTGGTCTGTACACCACCCACATCCACAGTATCATACTTTTATAATCAAGGAACTGCATCCATAATGCCTCTGTTTTACCCTCCTCCCCCTCATCCCTTGTACACCTTATCCCTTCTCTAATGTAAATTGCCACTCCTTCCCCTCTCCCCATTCCTCTTTCCTTTCTATATATCCTATATCCTGGGATCATCAGATTCCAGTCGTGGTATTGTGTGGCCCAAATCTCCATGATTGCAGCAATGTCCACCATTCTCACAGCCAAGAGAGCCTGTATCTCAGCTGTTTTGTTCCTCAGGGTCCTTGCATTCAGGGAGATCACCCTCCACCCAGTTCCCTTCCTTACCTTAACCCTTTCCCCATCAACCTGATTCCCCCCATGGCCCTACCCTAGTACCATCCCTGTTAGCATGGAGGATTAGCTCATTTGGTTTCCCTATCTAGTGGCCCTGCATACCTGTTACACACTCATCTCCCTCCATACCTAGTTTAAATCTGCCCTGGATGCTATGTACTCCTCAGCCTTTGTTTCAAGACTCCCTGACCCACCTTACTCAAATGCAATCTGTCCTTTGCGTACAGATCACTGTTGTCCCAGGTGTTTCTCCAGCCTCCCATCAGCCCATATCCTTGGGCTTGACATCACTGTCTCAGTCAAGAGATATTGCAAGTATGTTCTTTATACTCTTAACATCCTGGCTGTTTGTAATATGGTCCCGGGACATACATGAAAAAGGGCCTTGGCTCATTGTACTTACTTGCTTAACAAAAGTTTAAATAAATAAATAAAAAGTAACAAACTATACTATGAATAAGTCCATACATTTTAATTATGAGAAAACTAAACTAAGGGCATGCATCCAGGCACACCATGGAGGCCAAATCAGGTATACTAAAGCATGTCATGTTTCTAAATGTCCCTTTACTTTAAAATGTTTAAGAAAAGTCCTGTCTAGTTCCTCAGTCATGCCTTTTCCTGCTTCTGAAGTCCTAAGCCTGTAGATCTATCACGCCTCCCTTCTCAGTAATTCTTTGTTTCATTCTTCCACTATTCTTTCCTTCAGTCTCTCAATGCCCAAGAGTTTCAGAGGTGCTGGGGTATTTTCATTCTCATGGAAGTGTCTTGCAACTGATGAGTGCTTATCTCTTCTTCTGATAGTGCTGTTGTGCGCAGATATTCTTAAGTGCTCGTATGGTTTTACCAATGTAGTACTGGTCATAGGGCAATTCAGTACATAAACAACATAGTCACTGTCACAGATAATAGTGTTTTTGATGTTGTATTCTTCATTTGAATTGGGAGATCTGAAGTTGTTTTTTTCTTTATAGGGCAGGGCACTGTGTCCATTTACCACAGGGCACATTACCAGGTTTGAACGGTCCTAGTAATAACTGTCTTTTGGGTTGTGAGGTTGGAACCTGATGGAAGGTACAGTATGTACTGTACTAGTTTGTCTTTAAAGGAGCTACTGCACTTACAAACTATTAATGGTGGTTCCAAGAAACTGGATGTATTTTTGCTATCTAGCTGTAGGAGATGCCAATGTTTACTTTTACTTTTTTCTGAATGCAGTATTGTTCTACATATATTTTATAGATAACACAGTTCTGTTTTGTTCCTTTCTGTCTTTGTATCAAGGTACTTTCTCTTGGGGTGTTATCTAGTTTTCTTTCTGCATTATTTACAGTACTTCTCTGGTATCCCCTATTGTTGAATCTTCTTAGGATTTTTCTCTCCTCTCTGAAATTGCTTTGTGTTTTGCAATTTAATTAACTCCTAAGGTACTGAGAGTAGGGGAGGATTTCAATGATATGTGGACTGTGGAAACTTCTACAATGTAAAATGGTATTAATGTTGGTCTCTTTTCTATATAGGTTGTGTAAAGTGTATTATTTTCTCTAACAAACCTTACAGCCAGGAAATGAACTGTGACCCTCGCTGCAAGTACTGTGAATTTAACTTTCCCTTCTCTGTTATTTAGAAAAGCATGGGAAATAGCTGGCCCAGTGGGGTGGAAGGCTGATGCATCTGTGCCTTACCTCCTGAAATGCTGGCTACCCAAGTTCATGGTGTGAGTGGGTCACTGAGGGTCAGCCAGGGAGTAGGAGGATCAAAGGCCCCCAGGACAGCTCTCCTCCTCTGTGGCGGGTGGGGAACAGTAGCTGGTGTTAGCCTGGCCCCTAGTGGAGGCTAGGGGCTGGCACCAATACTGTAAGACTGAGAGGCAGGGGCGGGGCAGACGGCCAGTGTGCCACATATGGGAGTGTGCACGGCACCATCATTGGCGTCCCAGCACACACACACCCCCTCTGAAGGGAAGAGAAAAAGTGAAAAAAATGGTCAGTGGTCGGATGACAATGGGCACCCATGGGCCCTGCCCCTGACCAGTCAGACTCATCAGCCAGAACCAGATCCTGTGTATGGTGGGGGCAAGAGCTCCCCCCACTGACCCTGCCAGGTGGGACAAGCCCTGGGGCAAGAAGGCTGAAGTGAGTGCTGGTGGACATCGGGATGGGGCTGGGGTGCCTGCCTGAATGTGGGCTGCCAGTGAGGGAGCAGAAACAGAACAAAAAAGAAAGAAATGCATGAAAATCCTCAAGAAGGGATCTGTCTCTTTTCCAGATTAGGAACACATCATCTATATATAATTTCCAAATCTCATTGTGTCTGGTGGAATGGATTGCTGTTGGCATCCAGAATACATCTTTGCTCAAAGTTCCACGTGTAGAGATTTGCAAAAGCTGGTGCAATTTTACTGCCCATTGCAGGGCCACAAGTTTGTATGTAAAGTCACTTTCAAACTTAAAATAGCTGTTTTCTAACATGATGCCTGCTAGTTCAATGGGCCGTCTGTGAGCTCCATAACTTGTGGTCTGATTTCGTTATTTTATCATTATTTTATCGTTATTTATTTGTTTATTGTGTAGTCCTAAGCTACTGCTTTTGTTACCGTTAGAAAATTGAGACGTTGGTCAAGTTTTCTGTACATGGAGAGACTGGCATACTGGAGTTGTGGGAGGTCGCTTGGTTCGTTGTGTGTTGGTTTCTCGTCTAATTCCCTGAAAGACTTCTGCGGCTGGCGGCTTAGTGGTCCAGCAGCTGCCTTGGGTTGTAGAAGAGTTCGAAGGAGTCGTGAATGGTGAGGTGGAACTGGAACTGTGGAGTAGCAGTTTCCATACGGGAGGGAAACGCAGCCGGACTGCAGGTGAAGGTTGTAGCCAGATTCCAGTGAGAGAGGACCGGCTGGAAAAAGAGGAACTTTGAAATTACTGAAAGGAAGCGTGTATAGTGTGCAGTGAGGATTTCTGCACACTTTTGGAGAAATCTGGTTCCTCGGTCCAGACAGAGGTACGGTTGTCTCTGCCACTGGAGGGTGGTGGGGCTAATCTTGTTCCTTAGGTGGAGTAGGGGGACCACCAGAGGGTGGTCTTGCCTGCTTCACCGTAGTGAAGGATTGGGTTGAGCCAGAATTTCTAAGTGAAACACACATGCTACCTGTCAGCTCGCCATTGTGAAGGATTCCTAGTGACTGAGAAACTTAAATGCTGGAAGGAAGGTGGAACTGTCTGGACCGTTTGGTGATGTACCTCTGAATTTTTGACTTTTGGCCAGCATTTGTTATATATTATTTGGAAAGACTAAAATTGAGTTCATTTGAGATTGTTTCAGCCTTGTGAGAGGAGGCTGATATAATTCTGGACCATACTGAAGTGGTGAGAGCACATAGGTGTGGACATAAAAAGACCTGGAACTCTTTTACTATTTTCAAAGGAAATTGTGGTATTGGCTTTGGACTAGGGTGCCTCTTAATATTAAGGGCCAATTTTATGTTAGGGGCTTGTATAGTCTGGAAAGTTCCTTTCCCCCGTAGTGGTGAGAGCACTGTGGATGAGAGCAGAAGAGACAAAGTGATATTTATAAACTGAAGATTTGAAGGCACATTTTGGACACTTACAATATGGACGTTGATAGGATTTATTTATTTATTAGAAGTTTAATTTAAGGGGTATAGATTTGTTAAATAGATATTGTATTTCATATTTAGTTTTAAGTTATTTGCTTATTTTGGTTGTTGTATTTATTAGATTTATATTTTATAATTGCATGTTAATTTTGTAGAGTAGTTGTTTAAGTTTTTTTCTGAGGGGGGTTAAAAACTGTTAGATTATTTTGTTGTAGTGTTAATTATGTGCTGGAATGATAGTAGGACAGTTGGGTATTATTCCCCCTCTAGGCTCAGGGACCTTCATCCTTTCTCCTGTTCCCCCCTGTCGCCGGAGGTCTATAGAAGATGTAGGGCTCTGGGGATTGTGAGGGGAGGAGGAGGGCCAGTGCTGGGCCTGGGGGGGGAATGGAAAGGAGTGGGTGGATAGAGATAGTGGGGACAAGGAGATGCCCTGGGGTGAAATGGGCTCAGGAAAGGGGATCTTCCTGTCTGGTGCCCATACCCAAGGGTCCTGATTATGATCAGCAGGTAAGGCGGTCATCTTCGGAGGTTCATCCTACTCGGGTGGTGTTGTGCAACGTCAGGTCTATTAAAAACAAAATGGCTATTATAGCTGATTTTGTTGGGTCATCTGACCTGGCGTGCATCACTGAGACTTGGCTGGATGAAAATGCTGGGCCAGTTTTGGCAGCAGCAGTTCCAGCCGGTTACTCGGTGATACACTGCCCAAGGCAGGATCATAGGGGCGGGGGTGTTGCCATCTGTTTTAGAACAGAACTGGGCCTGGTGGAGGTACCAGTGGGAGTCACCAGGTCCTTTGAGTGTATCCTGGGTGAGGGTGTGGGGTGCAGGATACTTCTTGTATACCATCCACCAGGTGACGAGAATGTTTTCCTGCAGGAAGTTGCAGACTTCATTGTCGACCTGACATTGGGGTCCCCAGATGGTTGGTTCTGGGGGACTTCAATTCCTGGGTCGACGATGAACTCTCACGTTTTGGTCAAGACTTCCACCAGTTGATGATATTACTGGGCTTCACACAGGTCATTTCCTCCTTGACCCATATTGGTGGACATTCATTGGACCTGGTGTTCTTTCTGGGGATTGGGATATCTGATTTGGTGGTGGAACCGGTCAGATGGTCGGACCATCACTCCATTAGGTTCAGTTTTGAGGCCACCCCTATTAGGTCAGCCCCTTTGGAAATGGTCCGGTACCGCCCTTTAAGGGGTGTGTCCCCGGTTGACCTGATGGTGGTGCTGGACCTATCGGGCCTACCGATAGATTGCTTGGATCCAGGGGACCTGGTACATGCCTATAATAAGGCGGTGACAGGGGCCCTGGATTCCATTGCACCTGTTCATGTTCGTCCTCTCACTCTTCGTCCCAGGTCTCCTTGGTTCGATGAGACCGTGAGGGAGTTGAGGAGAGTTGGACGAAGGTTGGAGAGGTGTTGGCGGAGGTCCAGTTTGGATGACGACAAACTTAGTTTGATGGACCACTATAAGGTCTATCTATCCACAATCTCTTGTAAGAAGGCAGAATTCCCTGTCCAGAGAGATTGCGACTGCACAGAATAGACCAGCTCAGCTCTTTCAGACTGTGGACAGACTGTGCAATCCAGTCTGTCTTCAGCCCAGAAGAGCCTTTTCTCCAGAACAGTGTGAGGAGTTTGGTCTCTTCGTTGCAGATAAGGTTGCCAAAATCAGATCGGATGTCCGTTTTTCCCTCTCCAGTGGGAGTTGTGATGGTCGGCAGGAGATGTCGGACACCCAGTTTGCATGGTCCGACTTCAGCCTCCCCACAATCAATGACAATGTGATGATCATCCGAGTGCTGCGACCGACCAACTGTGATTTGGACCCTGGCCCCACACGTCTCTTAGTGGATTGTGTGGATAAAATCGGCCCAGTCCTGGCTTTGATAGTCTGGAGGTCCTTGGAGAGGGGGGATCTTTCCAGATCCTCTTAAGGAGGCTATAGTTAAGCCTCTATTGAAGAAGCCCTCCTTGGACCCAGATTGTCTAGCAAATTACAGACCCGTCTCTAACTTACCCTTTGTGGGTAAAGTTATTGAGAAGGTGGTTGCAGTGCAGCTGGATGGTCATCTGACCAACAACAATGTCTATGATTCTCTCCAGTCTGGATTTAGGAAAAGGCATAGTACCAAGACAGCACTTGTTCGGGTACTAAATGACCGCCTAATAGCGAGAGATCGTAGGACCTGTTCCATCTTGGTACTTCTCGATCTCTCTGCAGCATTTGACACTGTTGACCATGGTGTGCTGTTAGAGCATTTGTGGTCCATCTGTGGATTGTCTGATATGGTCCTCAGATGGTTTTGATCTTACCTCAAGGGTAGGACTCAGAGGGTGGTGTCGGGAATTTTTTTTTCAGCATCAGTCACCCTATCCTGTGGGGTACCACAGGGTTCTATTCTAGCGCCCATGTTGTTTGCAGTGTATATGCTGCCATTAGGAGTGATTGTTAGACGATACGGTTTGGGTTTTCATTGCTATGCAGATGATACCCAGCTGTATATGTCTTTTGTGCCTGGCCAGGATGCTGCCTTTTCGGTATTTAATAACTGCCTTGCTGAGATCCAAGACTGGATGAATGGGAGTTGGCTGCGGTTAAACCCGGAGAAAACTGAGGTGTTGGTCATGGACAAGGGTCGCTGTGAGGCGGGTTTGTTAGCTGGATCGCCCTCAGGCTTATGGCTTGGGGGCGTCCAGCTGACGACCTCAGACCAGGTGCGGAATCTGGGCATAGTATTTGATGACCGTCTGACGTTTAAATCTCAGGTGTCAGTGGTAGTCAAAACTTCCTTTTACCATCTGAGGAATATCGCCCGGGTGAAGCACCTGGTTCCTCCAGAGGATCTTCCAACATTGATCCACGCATTCGTTACCTCCCGCCTTGACTATTGCAATGCCCTTTACCTGGGGCTACCGGGGGTTGAACTTCACCGTCTGCAGCTAGTGCAGAATGCGGCAGCCAGGTTGTTGACTGGATCTTCTAGGTCCAGCCATATAATGCCTGTGCTCCGCGGACTGCACTGGCTGCCAGTTTTCTGGCGAATCACCTTCAAGGTCAGTTTGCTGACCTATAAAGCCCTACACGATCAGGGACCTACTTACCTGAAAGAGCTCCTGTGTCCCTATTGTCCTCCCCACCCTCCGATCCACTGATGAGGATTGCTAGAGATTCCCAGGGTTCATTTAAAACTTCAGGGCTAGATGCTTAGTTTTATGGCTCTGACCTGTGGAATTCTCTACCGCTCAGGTGCGAAATTGCCCGACTGTCCAAAGCTTTAAAGAAGCTTTGAAGACACATCTTTTTAGTATAGCTTTTAATGATTTATGTTAGTTTTAATCTTGTCTATTTATTGTTTTATGTACTGTACAGGTGCTTTGGTTATAAGAAAAGTGCCTCATAAAAATAAAGAATGAATGAATGAACATATGTGTGGGAGGTATGAAACATAGAAACATAGAAACTTAGAATTTGATGGCAGATAAGGACCGCTTGGCCCACCTAGTCTGCCCATTTTCCTACCTAACAGATAAGCTGCAGATACTAGTTAACCAACAGCTTACTTCCTCCTACCCCCCACTAGGACTGCCTTATGTCTGTCCCATGCATTCTTGAATTCCCCCACTGTTCTTGACTCCACGACCTCCTCAGGGAGGCTGTTCCATGCATCCACAACCCTCTCCATGAAAAAATACTTCCTCACATTACCTCTAAGCCGTCCCCCCATCTTCAAATTGTGCCCCCTTGTTTTTGCTCACCTCTTTTTCTGAAAGATGCTACCCACTTGGACTTTGTTGATTCCCTTGAGGTACTTGAAAGTTTCTATCATGTCTCCTCTCTCCTTTCTTTCTTCAAGGGTATACATATCAAGCTCCTTTAGTCTTTCTTCTATGTCTTTTGGTGCAGACCCTGCACCATTTTGGTTGCCCTCCTCTGGACAGCCTCCATTCTGTCTATGTCTTTTCGGAGATGGGGTCTCCAGAACTGCACACAGTACTCCAGATGGGGTCTCACCAACTGTCTGTACAGAGGGATAACAACTTCCTGTTTTCTACTATTGATGCCTCTCCCTATGCATCCCAGTATCCCCCCAGCCATCCTTACTGCCTTCTCACATTGCTTACCCACCTTGGTATGCTGCCATATGTTACTGACTGACATGCTTATCTCAGTGATTCAAGTCCTTCATGGTGTGGCATGCATGTGTATTGCTCTTTAGCATCTAGTGTACATAACCAAATTTCCTGTCTCATTGCTGTTCTGTAGGGTATGGAGTCTGATGGATTCCACTACTGTAATGAAGTTAGTGGTGACTTTGATATATGTGAACATTTCTGTTACAAGGGGATTAATGTAACAATTGACATAGCTGGATATTAGTTCCAATATTAAATTAATACCAGAAACCAACAGGCCTCTCTGGAGGGTTAGTGGCATTCTTGTATATTTTTGGGATGGTGTAAAATGAAAGTGTTTTGGGACTTCCTTTAATGAAGTTATCAGCTGCCCATTCACTAATCCATCCTCTGTCACTAAAGAATTATATTCTGTCAGTAATGTTGAAGTGATTTCTGCTACCAGGTCCTGCTCATTCTGTCTGTAATTCCCTCTCCCTCTCTCTCTAAGCTGTTTTAAAGACTCTACTTTGTAACTCATATTCCTGAATGACAATTACTCTTCCTTTATCTGCTTGCTTGATGACTATGTTACTGTCCTGTTTTAATTTTTTGACTTCTGCACACTCTTCCTTACTCAGGTTAAGACCCTTGTAGTTGTTTTTATTTGTGTATGTCTCTTCCTCAATAACTTTCCTAACATCTGCCTCTACAAAATTTATATAGGTCTCAACCAAATATGATTCTCCTTTTGGGGGATTGTAAGAAGATGTTTAGGGCTTCATTAAGAGCTGCTTGAATGGTATTATAATTGAATTCCATTCTACTCTCAAAATGTACTACAAGTCTTACATTTCTGTAACATTTTGCATATCCAATAAATGGAAAAATGAATCTAGAGTTGTTGTAGGGGCAAATGAAAGCTTCTTTCTTAGCACTGCCATGTGGTGTTCACTAAGCACCTTGTCATGAAGGTTAAAATGACTACCTCCTCTGGCATTGTTTCTGATATCTGAGTTTGTTTTAATAACCTCCCCTCTGTTCTACTCCTCCTCCTACCACCTACTGTGGCACCATAATGTACATCCTGTCTGGGTCTCAAGTTGTACCTGCCATCTCCCTGTATGTTACTCTGCTGCTGCTGTTGCCCTGTAAGGGGTCCTGTCCACTGTGTACCTTATCTAAATAATCTCCTTGTCTCCTTTTATAAATTTCCTTAGTGTAGCTGCTACTACTGTCTCGGTCAGGATATTCTCCTCTCTGTGAGTAACTCCTCCTGTTGTACTCCTCCCAAGTACAGTATAAGTTCTATTCTCTTCATCCTGCTTTAAATATCTAAATATGTTTCAGATAAAATAAATATAAGGGACATGGCTATTATAGAGGAGTTTGGAGGCAGCCAAATTAAAGTAGTGATGAAAGACCTGATCCCTATTATGTGAAGCAGCCCCCGGCAGTGATTCACATAAGAAGAAAGCAAGTAGTGCAGTGATTGATCAAAAGGAGAGGGCCAGAATGGTATGCTGCAGTGAAAATAGTGCATTATGTACAGGTAAGGTCGTTACCTTGTGTAATGTTTGGTAAGGGCAGAGCAGATCTTCTCACTGCCCCACTGAACCCCAGGCTTATCACTCACAAGGGATCCCCTTATTCAAAACATATTTAGTTATTTTAAGGACATTCCTAGACACTGCTATTTATAAGGTTCTGCTATTTAGGCCATTAGAGCTTTTGAATAGTGCCTATAGTGTCTGAGACTTATATACTGCACTATAAGCATAAAACTTATACTGTAAAACTATTTTCATGCAAAGTAATTTAAGCACAAACCCAAATGCAACAATAATTGTGTAAATTTAATTTAGTGCTACGGCATTAGTGCCACATTTACTACAATGGAAAAAAGTGCCAATATCGCTAATTAGTGCAAATTTATTGTAGTGCAAATTACTACTTCAATGAAAATAGCAAAAACTACTTGACAGTGAACATTTCTAGTTTTACAGTAATAACTGTGTTTCATATACTGCATTATTTGCTCCAATTCAGAAAAAAAATTAGGATAGTCCTCTTTCTTTACACAATTCAGGGTTTAATTATTATAGCATCTTTCTATTTGACTCAGGATGTGCTATTTATTTACTTATTTTTATTTATTTAATAGTTGGTGACTGGTATTGGCACACTGAGTCAGAATTCACTTCCAGGTGTGACCCTGGGATGGATACAGCAGGGAGTCGCGCAGCAATAACACATATAGTGACAGCAATGGGTGTATGTACTTGAACAATGAAACAAGGTAAAAGTAATACATCCTCAAAAGGAATAAACAATGTAGAAAGTATGCAAAGTGCATAGTTTATTGGGGTAGTAAGGATGAGAGCTAAAGAAAGATGCAGTCTAAATATGGCAAGATATTTGCAACAGAATCATAGTGCCATATCTTCATATTAATTTATTAATACAAATTGATCACATACTTGTTAGCTATTGCTTTGACCCATCTCTTTGTGCTTTGAACTGTTATAGCTTCAAGTTTTGTAACCTAACATGCAAACATTGTAAATGTGTAACTATTCTGTTTGTTTTATACATCTCTGTATGTAAACTGATGCCTTCTATTGAATGTAATTAACTCCGAGTCACCCCTGAAAAAGGGACACTACATCTCAGTGGGCTTACCCGGTTAACACATTTCAATAAATAAATAAATAATATACACTGAAGTTTCTAAAGAAAAATTTAATTGGCAAAGTCAGCAAACACTCAACTAAGAGCCACCTCATGGCCCAGGTGAAGTATACCACACTGCAATGCTGGTCACCAAGATTCTGTAGGGAGTCTGGGGAGCTGTATCAGTGTGATTCTGGGCTAGGAGTGTGGCTGAGAGCAGCATCAGCCAGCCTAAGGAAGGAGCTGCACGACATCTGATACTGCGGTGGCCACTCATAGTGGGCTGGGGAGCTGGCTCCACTGTAAGTGATATTGCCTGGCCAGAGTGCACTGCAGTGTGTGAGGCCAGCAGTCAGCTATATTAGTGTGACAGGGAGGAGAGAGAGTCCAGGGGAAACTGAGAAGAAAATAAAGAAAATACCTACATGCACCAGCCCACTTGAATGATGGCACCAGCCCTCTTGGCTTCTGTCCCACCTGGATCCCCATCAGCCTAGATGATGGAGGAAGTGGTTGAGCAAACTGGGGAGGTCACTAGGGATATGCCTGAGTGAGAGGCATAGTTGACAGAAAGTGGGCCAAATAGCTATAGGAAAAAAATATACAAATGGCTACAGCTTTGACCCCAGAAATTCACTGTTTCATTATTTTGTTTTTGATACTGCACCAAACCAGCTCTTTGGCACCCTCTCAAGCCTCTGCTGCACCCCAATCCCATCTCCACATCTTCTACTAGGATTTACTATTTCCTTTATTTTCTCCATGGCTAGCTCCTCATGATGGTGCACTGAGGATGGGCTAGGTCCTTGGGGAACTATTATTAAGTTATCAGGGAGTGCCAAGGTCAGCAATTGGGGGTCTATGAGTGTGGCAGGGCTGTTATTCTATGCAGCTAAGTACTTTTCCATCCAATTTTTTTTTCTGGCCCAAGGATGATTCATGCTGGGGCATCTTGTCATGCATGCATATGCCTGATGATGCCTGAGAGATCCTCTTCTTCCTTGCAGTCTCCACCAAATGTCCCACTGTAGTTACTCAGGGGAGTGCAGCAGTGATATTTATTTTTTATTTATTTTATTTAGTTTTTGTTGACTGGGTAAGTGCACTAGACAAATCCTGCCTATTTTCAGGCACAACCCGGGGGAGGGGGATACAGATGAATGCCAACTGAGCTTGAACCAGATTAAGCTGTTGGTGGTATTTTTAGTGAATATTCTGGCACCCTCGCTCCTGGAGAAAAGGAGTGTCCACCAGGATGCTGACTTTCCTCCCCCTCACCAGCCCCTGATGACAGAGAATCATTCCCGAACCTTGTCTCTGGCATCTCACAAAGTAATGTTACTAGTGTGGCAATGGTTCCTTTGTTTTGGTCTAAAAACATCGTGTCCAGATCTGTGTATCTCAATCTGCCTGTCATATCTAGTATAGCCTTTCCTTTGTCTAAATACATATCCTCTGATAACAAATGTTGCTACCACTGTCTGAGGTTGTATACTGGTAGCTGTGCAAATCTCCCAGTCTGCAGAGTACAGGAAAGGTTATACTAGCTATCCTGGGAAGATTGAGAACCACAGATCTGGACGCAATCTTTTTAGATCAAGACAAAGAAACACAAGGAGAAGTAGAATCTGGACTAGAAAGAGATCAAGGAGAAAACACAAGCAAAACACATGATACCAGATTCTGAATTAAGACACCAAGATAAAGGTGTTTAACCATTCAAAAAGAGCATTTTCAGAGACTGAAATAAATGTTTTGATAATAGGCTTAGCTTCTGTATTAATAAAAAACATAATCCTTTTGAACTGAAACTGGACTTAGAGTGATTTCTTTTCAAACTTTGGTTGAAACAATGCTGTATTGATGTAAATGAACAGAGACAGCAGAAAAAGTTAGAAAAAGAAAATTAAAGAATAACTTAAAAAATCAAATCTGAATTTATAACACTAGGTCAGGTACTGTACCAGTGAACATTGAGAACTACATAAACCTTGTAGAAAGGGATAGTGCTCTTCTACTGAAAAAGAGCAAACCTAGAAACAGGAAATATAATCTGATTGGAGCAGAATCAGATGTGTTAAAATCCCTGGAAGAAGATAAAAATGTAATCATAAAAGGAGAAGATGTGTGTGTGTGTGTGGGGCGGGGGGGTAGTAGTCCTGGAAAGGGAGGACTACTGGGAAGAACTGTTGAACCAATTACAGGACAATAACAACTATGAGAAGGTGGGGGAATACCATCTGAGAACCATTTGAGAACATAAAATAAACTATAGGGAATTGCATTACAAATGCTGAGAATTTAAGGAGGATAGAAGAATGGAAAGCAAATGCCCTTTGAAAATATTACACCAGAATACCCCATTGTTTACTGAACATTTGCAAGAATTCAAATAAACTTCCAGGAAGACCTATAATATTGGGGGTTGAGTCAATAACAGAACCCCTTTCACAGTATGTAGATTGTCATAACAAAGACCTGGTCACAGAAATTAAATCTTACATTAGAGACTCAATCATGTAATACAAATACTTTTAAAACTGAAAGAAGAAAGAAAATATATTTCAAATATTATACTTCCAAAAAAAGACATGAAATGTCTCTAGACATCCATCCCATATAGGAATGGCTTAGAATCTATAATAACAGCTCTTGAGAAGAGACAAGAGAACAAACCCTCAAATATCCTGTTGCTTCAGTTAGCTGAAATAGTACTGGAGAATAACTATTTTCAGTTTGAGGACATGTTTTTCCATCAATGTAGATGAACAACTATGGGAGCCAGCCTGGTTCCCTCTTATGCAAATCTATGTATGTCTCAATTTGAGGAACTATTTTTATATGACTCAGAGAAAAACTGATTAGTGACATGGAAGTGCTTTACTGATGACATTTTGTTTCCCTGGAGAAATATCAAACGGGACCTGACCCTATTCCTAGACTAGCTTAATAATTATACTCAGCATCTAGAATTCACACTAGCCAGGTGACAAATATGAAATATCGTTCCTTGATCTTAGAATAACAAACATAGAACAAGACAAATTGACAACTGCCCTATATAGGAAGCTAGAATCCAGATATAAAATACTTAGAACAGACAGCTTTCATCTGAATAAATTAATGCAACACATCCCATGCAGTCAATTTCTCAGATTAAAAGAAATAGTGGAGATGATACAAAGTACAGAAAGAATGAACAAGAACTAACATCAATTTCTAACTAGGGACTATACTGTACACACACAATCTTGGAAGAAGCTAAAATGAAAGTTGAGACGGCAGATAGGAAAACAGTTCTGACAGACAAGGACAAAACTAGCATAGGTGAAAACAAAATATCATTTTTCACAACTTTCTCAGACCAATTTTATGATGTAAAGAACATCATGTATAAACACTGGGATTTACTGAGAGTGACAGAGAGGGGAGGAAAGCATTTATAACTACTCCCTGGCAGACAATATTAAAAATAAGGGTGTATGAACACAACGCTGGGAGAAGGAACCAGGACCTATAATGTGGCTAAGTATTAAACTGGTTGGATTTTTTAATGTTGTAAAACTGGTTTACTGGTTGTACCCAGTGCTCGAAATCTGTGAAGCTCAAAGCATTCTAAAATACTTGCATGGAAGAAACATTTCAGACTAGGAACTTCTTGAACTGATGTAGTGACTATGTTGTTTACCACATAAAATGCCCATGTGGTCTTGTGTATATAGGGAAAACAATATGTCCTTTAAAACAATGCATCTCAGAACACAAAAATAATACCTACTATGCAATCTATTTTTAATTGTTCTATTATTATTGTATTTTTATTATTCCCTGTGTTTCTGTATGCTGTTGCTCAACATTTTTGTACTACCCTGTCCATATATCGTTTTCTAACCTATGTGCACTGTCCTACCCAGGACTTTCATGAAAATGAGGTTGCTCAATGGAGCATTTTTCTGGGGAAATAAATAAATGAAATGAATATTAGGAACACAGATCAGTAATCACTGTTGCCAAGACATGTTGAGACTTTTAGTCACCCAGTAGTGACTTAGATTTTTTGCAGTAGTGAGGGTCAGGAAACCCCTTAGAGGATTTAACTGGGATTGATACCTATTGAAATAACAAGCATAGTGGATCACTAGACTAGGAACCCCAGATATGATCTTAATGACTGCATTGATTGGGTTACTTTCATGTAGAATGTCTTCTAAATTTGTTTTTTTTTTACAAAACTTTGTAGTTTAGTCTCTGCTTGTCCATCCAGTAGGATTCTTGTAAGCCTAATCTACCCCTCTTTCTCTTTCCCCTCTTTTTCTTTGATTTAATTTACCTTCTTTTCCCATGTATACCCTCCCTCATATAACCTGAACTCCCTCCCCCTTCCCTCTTTCTCTACACCTCTGTGTTCCCACCCCAAATCCCCTTTCTTAGACTCACCCTCATCCTCCACCCCCTCCACCCTTTTTTGTCCTGGACATTGTAACAGTCTGGATAAATACCAGTGGCTTGTCATACCCTTAGGAAATGTTTTACATATCATCTCAATTATAGCTTCTTATGTAGCCAAGAAAGGTTTGGGTTTATAATGTGTCTACTTGCACTTAATCTCCATTAGGTATGACATCAGGAACCTGATGTAAAAGGATTTATTGTAAACAATAGTTTTATTTTTTACAGTTGGTCCCAACTACTTACATTGTTTATGTGAGCTTTGAATCCCACCAGGGCCCCTGACAATTAGTTTGATGCATGACTGACATTGCTAAGCTATTAAGGATTTTGGCTGTATTCACAGATAACTGAGCAGCCAGCTGCATCCTGAGCAGTGCATGATGTCATAATGCCTTGCAATGACATGGTGTGTCAACCAGCGTAATGATGCAATATGCTTGATGATGCGAGGACGCTTGACACATCAATGGACTGCTGACCCTGTGGGGTTTCAGGATTCCCCTATAAGGAAGAAGTGAAGATGGTCAGCTCTATACTTAGCAGAGCAACACAGCTAATGGTGATCAGAGAACACTGAGGTGCATCTGAATCATATGTGAATATAGACGGTACTGAAATTAGTAATAACTCATTTAAACCAATATATTACCTTTATTTAAAACATGGTGCTGTTTATATGTTTTGTTTGTGGGGTGGTATGTAGAAGAAATAATGAGCCACCAATATTTAAAACAACTGAGTAGTCTGAACTGACTGAAAATGTATATAAAAAGGATGCAAAGTTAAAAAGTGTTTGAAGGTGAGCCTAGAGACAGAATCATTAGAGGCTGGTCTTTAGTGAATAATATAAATTCAATATGGGGATAAAACTACTGCTTAAATATAATTCTTCTCATACGACCAAATATCAAGAAAAAACATATGAAATATGTACATATACATAAGCTGGCATTACTATTGAAATAGTGTTAGTAAATTAATGATAACCTAAACCAATAGGAACTATATATTGAAAAAAAGAGTTTTCTTTTCTTCTCTATTGCCCCAAGCAGAATTAGCAGAGGATGCCACTATTTTCTTAGCATAGTTAAAAGGGATCAAAATCTAATGCCAGAGAGGAAAAAATGTTCTATTTCGCATACTTGTTTGGGGGATTTTTGCAGTACCATATGAAATAGCATAGGAGACTAGCACATGATTTATTATATGGTTCTATTTCTCAGAGACTGCATACATAATGGAATTACCATTACACAGATTGAAAGGAAACACATTGATTTAAAATATAAGTTTCACTTGATCCACTTGTGAGTTTATAATTAAAAAAAATCATGATTCATTTTTGTGCAAAACTTATAAATGAGCACTTGTTAATGTCATGTATTTTTCTTAGTTCAGAGCCTATTTCCACAGAAAGTAAAGTACAGTTATATAACAACTTACCATAACAGTAGATCCTTGAGGGGTATCTCTTGCAGCAGGTAATACACTTGGGTTATAGCCAGAGGGTGCTCTTCTGCACACAGGCTTTCCCAGCAGTCTTTGCCTAGGGGCCACTCACAGAGTGACCTCATCACTGTGTGACTATATAAAAGAGTGGGCGGCCACAGGCATCCTCCATTTCTTTGCCGGCTTCAGCTCGTTGATATGCAAACTGAGGGAACCGAGGTGCCCTAGGAACTTTCCTCTTTCATATGTGAGGATGCAAAAATTATGCTAAGAGAAGGAAGGGGGAAGAGGGAGGGAATGCAACTACTGAAAGAAATACCCCTCAAAGATCTACCGTCATGGTAAGTTCTTACATAACTGTACTATCTTCCACAGGGTGATCTCTTGCAGCAGGTAATACAGTTGGAGTAGCCCAAGCAGTAACAGAAGAAGGGTGGATGAGTAGAATAAAAGGACCCACCATATGGGTGAAGGCCGTGTGGCAGTGGGAGGCTATTATCATGAAGGTGTGGAGTGTGGGCCATATGGCTACATTACATACTTCTGTGATGGACACTCCCATAAATCAAGCAGCTGTAGCAGCTATGGCTCTCATACAGTGTGCATGGACAGGGCCAGGTAGTTTGTTGTACTTGTTAGAATGTAATGCAATTAGCCAGCCACGTGGAAAGGGGAGAGTCTTACCACATGGAGCCTTTCCTTAGAATGGACAAAGGAGACAAAGAAGTGTGTTGTCATTCTGAATGGCATAGTTTTTTGAGTAGTAGCATCTGAGCACCCTCTGTACATTGAAAGTGTGTATAAGTCACACCCTGGATTCAAATGCTCGGGGTAATAACAGGTAGCTCAGAGTATGTTCTGAAACCACAGTCGGTAAAAGGAGGAGTTGATGCATAAGGAAATTCTGTCTTTGTAAAAATAAGGTGAGGTCATTGTACCTCAGAGTTTGAAGTTTATAAAGGTGTGTGACAGAAGTCACTGCCAGAAGAAACGGAGGCTTCTGTGAAAGAAAAACGAAGGTCGCACTTGGTCAAAGTAGATTGTCCAGAAGGACAAGTAAGGACTCCACTATGGAGTAGGATGTCTAAATGGGCTGAAGATGTAATATTCTCCCCGAGAAAACATTGTTGCCAAGTGATGTTGGTAAATCAGATGGTATTCAAGTGGTTCATGAAAGGCCGGGATGGAAGTCAAGTGAACACCAAGGGAGGAGTAGCTCAGGCATGGAGCCATGATCGAGGATAAACATTACAAGACTTTTAGCACTGGACATGAAAAAAGGGTCCATGGGCCAAGAAGAAGCCCATATGGAAAAAAAATACCATTTTAAGTTGTTGGTTCATCTGGTAGAAAGTTTGTGAGACACCAGCAAAATGTTCATCATTTGTAAGAAGACCTGGAGACGAGACATAAAAAACATTTGCAGGAGCCACTTGTGGAGGTGGAAGGAATCCAGAGTGGGGTGGAGTAACCTGCCTATATCAGATCTGGTCTGATGGGTAACAGCAGTGGGTTTGCTGCCATTATGTGTTGTAGTAATGGGAGCCAAAACCTGCCCTGGCTACAGGGAGAGATGACAGAGAAAAGATTCTGGTCCCAGGGTGGGACAGGGAAGCTATACAGCAGAAAGTCCCCATTTTTTTGAGAATGGATGGAAGGCCCCAGAGGACTAGCCCTATTTTTCTCATGTTGAATTTACCTGGAGTGAGGTGGAGCCTGGTACTTATCCTTGAGTTTTGAATGGACAGAGGTCCATGCCTAGTCATCGTGAAAGTTTTAGTAATTAATGTTTGGGATGGTGTCCAGGGATGAAAGGGGTGCCTTGAGGGATGTGGGGTAGACAGGTTCACCAATGAAAGGTAGGTCAGAGATGTAGAGGGACCCAAGCTCAAGCCTCATAGGAATTAGATTTTTGATATCACTGACTTTGTAGTGTGTATTAGTCAAGCAGTATGCATAGTGTTGCATGGGTGCCGGTCTTTGAGATGGCCATTGTCACATGTCTTAAAAAGTAGTTGTCTTACTGATACATATTGTGCCTCTTGAGTTTGAATGGCCAAAGACATAAATGAGGTTTGACTGTCCTCTGGTAAATAGGCCCCAACCTGCAGCGGTGTCCAAGACTATTACTACATATTGGAGATGGTGGGTGGGGATCGAGAGGGAAGAAGGCCAATTTACTGTAATCCTTTAGGCTTTATATTGTGTCAGACAGACTCTTAGGGAGAAAGAAGGAGAGGCCTATGAGTCCACCATGAAAAGCCAATCATCCTGGTATGGGAAGATATAGTGGGCATGACCCCAGATTGGTACAGACACAACTGCAAGGCAGGTAATAAACAGCCTTGGAGCAGATGAAAATCTGAAGTGCAGGGTTCAGAACTGGTAGCGCTGAACCAGCAACCAAAACTGAAGGAGACAGTAGGATAAAGGATGGGGTGGAGGCAGTAGAGACTTGCTGGGATGTAGTGTGGCCTCAACCCATGGCTCTGTAAGGTCCCCACTTGCTACCATTACCACTGGAATGACAGAAGCAGTTGTGGTATTGAGATGATAGCTGAGCAGAGTGATACCAGTCGTGGACTGTTCTAAGTCATCAACCAGACTTCCGGAGGGTATCCAGAATCGTCTGGGCAGCAGGATCACAATGATTGAGGCATTAAAAGGTGCAGTCATCATTTTTTTTATGTTGCACAGCTGGGTAAAACTCAAAGAGGCCGAGCCACGCATGTTGTCTGATAGTAATACATGTGGTGAAGTATCTCCAGTATCATTCCCCAATCTGAGGGAGTGCCGTGAGATAAAATTACTAGTGGCAATAGTAGCCAATGGCTTGGGTCATGGGGAAGAAGGGAGTCCATTGACAAGAGTTATGGCTAAAGACCACTGTGTACAGTGGTAAGTCACCATATGTCCCTTATAATTTGAGAATCTGGAGGTTCATCGGTCCCGCGTGGTATACCGTGTTCGGCAAGGTAGGCCAGATGGCAGGAGGCAGTGTTAGTTGGTAAGGAGCTCATATATCTAGGCTTGTTAGCGTGATCATGAGCAACAGAAACAGCCATATAATCTGCATCTGGGGTGTTTGCAAAGTAGGGATGGTCCACCGGAGCTTGGTATAGGTGATCTGCCTGTCTTAGTATGGTATGACCTCTGAAGGGTGGTTCTAGACAGGTATGACTGCACTGATGAGCAGCGTCTCAGTAATAATGTAAAGGAGGAAGCCTCAGGAAAAGGCCAAGGATTGGCATCATAAGGAGAATACTCTCCTAACACTTCTTCAGAGTTATCCTCCAGAAGAAGAATCTACCTCCCTAAAATAAAGAGATATACTAGGAGGGCAGTCCCAATACAAATGGAAACGTGTTGGAGGGGAAGTAGGTGAGCATGACTGCTAGAAAGATTCCCTGGGAATGGAGGTCTGAGTATCTATCATGACCTGTAAACAGCTGCCTGAGCGACAGTAGCCACGTGTATAGAGGATGACGTGGTGATAGGGGTTACCTGTCTTATAGGAATCAAAGATGATGTAAGTCTATGTGTACACAGGGGACTGGATCCTGGGGTGTATAAACCAAGATTCCTGGGTCATAGCGGTCAGCTGTGCTCTTATGGAGGGCCAGTTGAAAAGGAGGAGAAATGACCATAAGGGTAAAACCATTATCCTTCAGCGCAGAGCCGGAAGCTATCGTCGGCAGCAAAGTAGATACCAAGGATGGTCCTAAAAGGAGGAACCTTCAATGGGTCTGCTAATCAGCTGAGATAACTACCAAAAATGAGCACTGGTGATGGCATACACGTGCAGCAGTGGTCATTGATGAGAGCAATGCCCAAGAGGGCAAGGAGTAGTACTCCATGGCCCGGTGATGCTGAAAAGATGAAGGCATCTTAAGTTGCAATATTGACGGTATACACTGGTGGTAGTGGCCATCGATGAATGCAATCTGGAGGACAAGGAGTATGACGTCCCATCCTGGTAAATTATAAGGGACAGTTATTGCAAGCAACAATGATGGTGATGAAGACACCTTGATGATGAAGTAAGGGGCACCATTGATGGTGGGCACTGGTAACAGTAGCCACTGACAGAAGCAAGTCTGGGAAGGATGAGAAGTGGTGCTCCACAGCTTGCTAATGGTATGGTGCACTGTTGATGGTGAACTGGAAATGGTGGCATTGATGAGTGAAACAACATCAATGAAAGTGTAGTGTCATCGATGAGGAAGGTATCTTTATGGTGCATTGTCAACAGTGTGTATCGGAAACAGTGGTCATTGATGAGAGCAACCAAGCAGAAGATAAGGAGTATTGCTCCTCATCAAAATGCTGTTATAGTGTCCCATTGATGGTGTGTGCTGGTAACAGCGGCCGTTGAAGAGAGCAACCATGAGTAAGATGAGGAGTATCACTCCACATCGAGCTGATGTAATGGTGTCCCGTCGATGGCGAACACTGGAAAAGCATCCATTGATGACTGCAACCTGAAGGAAGATGAGGATTATTGCCGCACATCAAAAAATGATGTAGCGGTGTTCCATCAACGGGTGGACACTGGAAAACAGTGACCATTGATGAGAGCAACCTTGAAGAAGATGAGGAGTATAGCTCCACATCTAGCTGATGATTATGGAGCCTCGTCGAAGGTGGGCACTGGTAGGCGACCATTGATGAGTGCAACCTTGAGGGAGATGAGGAGTATTGCTCACCATCTAGATGATGATCATGGAAACCCATCGACAGTGGACACTGGTAAGTGGCCATCGACAAGCGTAACCTTGAGAAGAAAGACAAGGAGTACTGCTCCAAGTCTTGCTGGAAGGAAAAAAATAGTTGTTAGTCACAAATATCATCGATGACAAAGTAAGTAGGTTTTGTTGATGAAAATGGATAATCGTTGATGAAGGTGGGAGCAGTAAGAAAACACCATTCCTAGGTTGAGGTCTTGTCGATGAAGAACGGCATGCACTGGAAAGAAACTGCTACAGTGTGGGCTGAAGATGGCAAAAAAAATTAACTGAGGCAAAAGCAAAGACTGCTGGGAAAGCCTGCCATGCAGAACAGCACCCTCTGACTATAACCCAAGTGTATTACCTGCTGCAAGAGATCACCCTGTGGAACATCTTTGGTTATGAAATATAACATAGAAACATAGACCATAACAGCACACGAAGACCAGAGGTCCATCCAATCTTCCCATAATCCCTAGAACCTTCCCTGGAACCTATGCTCCACCAGTGTACTAGCACTCCCTATCCTATCCCCATTCTCATCCAGGGTCTTGTTACCCCTAGTGATTGCTATTCCCTTTATTCTATCCCATGCCTACTTGAATCCCCTGACTGTGTTTGCACCCACCACCTCAGCCAACAAACTGTTCCAAGGTACTACCACCCTTTCCATAAAAAGGTACTTCATCACATCCCTCCTGAATCTACCTCCTGTTAATTTTCACTCATGACCACATGACATCAAGTTGGTATTCAGTGTAAATGATTCCCCATAGTTTACCTTGTTCATTCCTTTAAGGAACTTGAAAGTCTCTCATATTTCTCCTGTCGCTTCTGGTCACTCATCATAGGATCTGTTCTGCTGACCCTGAATAATTTTTGTTACTCTGTGCTGCACTGTTTCCAACCTAGCCCTGTCTTTTCTGAAGTGAGGGCTCCAGAACTGGATGCAGCATTCCAGGTGAGGTCTCACCAGAAATCTGTACAGGGGAAGTATTACCTCTTTTCTTCTGCTATTAGTACCCCTCCTGATACATCCCAGCATCCTGTTAGCTTTGCTATAGGCTCTTGCAATAGAACATATTGCACTGGCTCATTTGTTTAAGAGGTTTGCAGATGATAACTCCTAGATCCTGTTCCTCTTCTGTAGTGCTAAGTCTCATCCCATCCATCCAGTACTCCTTCTTTGGGTTCCTTTTCCCTAGATGCATTACCTTGCACTTTTTCACATTTAATTTTAACTGCCAGATTATCAACCACTCCTCTAGGTTTTGTAGATCCTTCTGTGTATCCCTTATTACCTCATCACTATTCACCATCCCACATAGTTTTGTGTCATCTGCAAAGAGACTCAGCCTGCCCTTGGATTCCCTCACCAATGTCACTAATGGAGTTTGCCCTTTAAGGGGCAGACCAAGTTGTCCTGGTGCACCCCTTCCCTTTACCTGAAGATTGTGTGCTCAGAGGGGGGAGGGGGAAGGGAAGGAGCACGGGACAGAACAATAGACAGACAACAGGAAGGGGGCTAAATGAGGTACATAATGGACAGCACAGGAGTGGTTCAGCCACGTTTTGCTGAAGTTTTGATCCCTCCCACCCACCTTGAACTATAGAACATGAGGGAGGGCAGTCAAAAATGGGACTGTGTGTATGGTCTGTCAGAGGTGGATGACAGAATAGGTCCGGTAGGACAGTTGTTGGACTGCCAAAGGTGGATGGCAGAGAGGGGAAAAAAGGAAAAAGGGGGAAGGAGGGGAGGGGGAAAGAAAAAGGAATAGGATGAAAAGAAGAAGCTGAAGGAGGAAAAGTGGTCTCAGTTCTCACCATTACCTAATAGGAAAAGAGAAGAAGAAGGCACCCAAGTTTTCACCTGGGGGAGCGAGAAGCAGAAGAAAGAGGGATAATCAGAGATGGATATATGGATGCAATAAAATGCAATGGTGAAAGATATAATAATGAAAGATGATGAGATGGAAAATGGAATTATGATATATAATAAATTAATTGCCAATCTGAGCACAATACACAATGGTCTTTGTCTTTTGTGGGGGAAAAGGGGGGAATCCGGGACAATGAACATATTGAAGAAGACCCAACTGAGGACAAATCCCTGTGGAACCCCACTCAACAACCATCCCACTCGCAAACATAGAAACACATATATTAATTAAAAGTAACAAGGCTTCTTGAGCAATATACTTATGATGACTAAATTATTTGCTGAGTGAGACAGTCCCAGTTTTGTTGTTTGTTGCTATTTAATATATACAGTTCAGGGACAGATAGTTCTTGGTAAAATAAATTCTCATACATTTTTAAGGATCCAAGTTCCTAAGGCTTACTGATACACAACGATAGAAAAAATGCAGTGAGTTTTAATTTAAACTAGGGTGTATATACATGAAATGTAATGATGCACAATGGTAATACTTAAAAACTGGTTAAGACAAAATGGATACAGACTGAACTATAATGCAAACCTTTGAATGACTCACAATGTTGATATTGTTTATTTCTTATCTAATGACAGGATGGGTATTATTTGTTTGTGTGTAAGGCCATATGGCTATGGGCTCGGAGCAATGAAGAATACTGTGGACTTTTGAATGACTTGCAATGCTAACATTTCTTTTTCTTATCCAATGTAGGATGCATTTTATTCCTTTGCCTTAACATGATGGAATTCAGTTATCATTGTAATATCAATCACTGTATAATGGTCTTCAGACAATAAAAATTTACTAAAGCAAAGATTCAATCTGCTAAGGAGCATCTCTTTTTACACATTTTGGTGCCACTGCATAGACAAATAGACTATCTATTTCTTGATTTTATACAAAATCTCAAATGTTGTACTTATACAAAATATGTAATTTGAAAGGAGACAGGGAACTGTTTGTAGCCATTATAGTCTTTGTATGAACATGTAAACAAAATAGATGATTTGATACCTTTTATTGAACTGGTACTCTGCCTTTCAGGTTTACATAGTGCCCTATTTCAGGTGATGGCAGTTTCTATTAAAAAAAAGAGTTCCACCAAACTACTAGATAATATTACAGAGAACTATATTCCATAAAACCAAGAAGCTTAATTCCCCCCAATGAGCCACTGATGACAGCACTACTACAGAGGAAGACAACAACAACATTAAAGAGCAAGGCAGTGCAGCTGAACATCTCTGTCGTTAATTTATCCAACCACACATGACCCACTGCTGAATTATCTGTGCTCTCTAAGAGACTTTCTTTTTGCCCAACAAAGGAACTTGATTAAATACAGTTATGAGGCGAACTAGAGGAATACTTCTGTCAACTGCAATTAAAGGATTTTTGCATCACCCCATCAGGAAGAAAATAAAAATAATCCTATTTCACACATTTGAATAGATGAAATGCCAAACTGGACACTTGCATTCAAAGTTTTGTCAAAGAGTAGACTTCCAGATCCTCAGCATATCGTAACAAATCTGCTACAATCTCTCACCATTAGGATGGAGAACAGTATAGTCACTGAAAGCCAACCAAAAGAGTGTTACTAAAAAGCTAATACTCTGCAGTTATTTATTTATCTGTTTAGATTTTGTGAACCAGGTAAGCACACTAGGCAGTTAGATGGCTATTTTCAGGTGTGACCTGGGAGGTTACAAACAAGTATACATACAGCAGGAATACAATATGTTACAAAATTACAGTGAAGAAACATAATATGTGTAGAAGGAAACAAACATTGCAAGCAGCACATACAGGTTGGCACAGGGAAGTGCATGAAAAGAAGAACACATTATAGATGTATCTGTAAAAGGAAAGCATTCATAGCAGGCAATGCATTTAGGTTAAAACATGGAAGTACATGAAAAAACTCATTATAGTTAGGGAACACAACCAAGGAAAAAAGGATAGGAGCATAAAGATTATGTTGATGAAACAAACAGGCATTAGCCAGATCTCATCTGCTATAAAGAATGGGCTAGAGATTCAACTGCACAATACACCAAAGAACTATTATTAAATAATTTCCAAAACATGTCCACTACAAAATAACGGATCTTATTCCCAGTGAACCTAAACAAGTTACTTTCTGCATGCTGCCAAAGAGCCATAAACCAGACAATTTGGGGAGATGAATAATACCACATATCACCAATTAGGAACTACCCTCAATTAGAAGCTGCCCTCAACTAGGAGTCAAAAAGAAAATGTTAATAAAAGCTGCCCTCATTTAAAGGGGAACTAAAGTCAAAATTTGCAAAACAAATATGTTGTGTAGAGTGTTTTGATTTGCAGGTGTACTCCCTTTGTTTGCTGAAAGGATTTTGTTTCTGAATTTGCTTGCTGGTTGTTTGGCTTCTGGGATCTCAATTTTGTATATGTTTTATAGCTTGTCTTGTTTCTACAATGCCCCCGTCCCATGTGACAGTGATGGATCCAGGACCATTGATTCAGAGAGTAATAACTGCTGCAGCAGCAATCTACCATTAGGAACCTGAAACTCTGGCTTCAAATAAAATACTCTGTCTAATCCAAACCTTCTGAGATCTAGGTATGTGTCTAGGTCTAGCCAGTAGAAGTGAATGTTTTGTTTTTAAAGCTTTTTATTTCATCAAACTACACACCACCATTAAAGAAGCACACAAATCATACATGGTTGCAAATCTTGTAATTAGTGAAGACTCTGTTTACTTGCAGAGCAGCTCACTCAGTTATCCCTCAGGCATTTGAAATCTGTAAATGTAGCCTTCATTAGATCCCCCCCCCCAAGACAAGGAGAGTTACTTAAAATCTTAGCTTTACTACTTCAAACTTGACAAACAACACCTCTTGTTGAATTAATGGTCCTGGACACATCACCGGCACAAGGGGCAAGAGGCATTGTAGGATTAAGAAGGGCCATAAAACATGTGAAAATGGAGATCCCAAGGGGCCATAAAATGAGCAAGCAAATTTAAGAAAAAGCTCCTTCCAGCAAACAAAGGGAAGGATGTACTAGGAGCATACAGTACATACATACAAATCAAAACACTCTGCATAACATTATTTTTTGTAAATGTTGACTTTAGTTTTCCTTTAAAAGCTACAGGTTTCTTTCTGAGGTGGCTTTTAACTTTGCACAGCTTCATATCTGTAGCATTAATGAGAGTAACAACAGGGATTGGAAGCCATAATAGGAGGTACATACAGAGGATTAAAATGGGCATTTACAGAATATCAGTGAGTCAATCTAAAACAATTAGCATTTTAAGAACTCACTTTACAATCAGTAGCATTAATGAGTGACTATGAAGAAGGAGATGCACATATAGAGGAAACACCAATGATATACCATTTAAATGTGAATGTTTATGAACTTTACTAGTAAAGATGCTGTATCTTTTTTAAATAAATGTGTTCTGGATTGCCGTAAACTTATCTGCCTACTCTGTCACTCCTGTTCTTCTTCCCAATCAATTCACCATTGAACTAAGCATCAGGTTTGGCACATGACACATTTTGTGATAGCATGCCTCTTAACTGTCCCTGATTTTCAGGTACGTCCCTGATTTCACCTCAGAATTTTACTCTGTCCCTCCTAAAAATTGTATTTCCGTGATAGAACAGTGGGGGTTGTAAGCACAAAATAATGCCAAACATTAAAGTTACAGACTTGTTCTTCCTTAGAAAATGCATTTTACACTAAGTTCCTTATTCTACCAGATTCCTCAATGGATACCACCAGTTTTGAAGATGTGTCCCTGATTTTGGTCCTTTGTCTCTGAGTGTTTTAAGCCTTGTCCCTGATTTATGAGGCAAGAGGTTGAGAGGTATGTGTGATAGCTCTGGCTGAATCACTACAGTCTCTGTGCATGTACAGAGTTTGAAAAATCATATCACAGGCTCCACTCACTACCCCTCTTATTTGATGCAGTGGATCAGATCAGATCTGGGTCACCGGTTGTGATGGAGCATGATGCAAGGCATTTACAATAATTTTTCTTGGCAAGAAAGGACTAGGATTCTTTTATCCAGTCCAAAATCTTTTGGTTTGAGGGAGCATGAGGATTTCATGAAGCAGCACACTCTCTCTCTCTCTTCCATAGCTATCTCAAGATACATCATATGCCAAACCAGATGTTCAGTTTGATGGTAAAATTGATTCGGAAGAAGAACTGGAGTGAAAGACTGGACAATTAATTTACTGCAGTTCAGAACACTTTCATGTGTTTTCCTCCACTCCCTGATCTGCTTCTCATCAATTTTAAGCTCATAGCCCATGGAACAGTTACCATCCTTTTTAGCTTTGCACACAGCCATCAGCTTATGCTCAAAGTCCAATGCCTTTCTTTTCACCACAGTGAAACTCCTGAACCAACTCCCCAAAGATCAGTTGAGAGCAAGTAATCTTTAAGGTCCAAGGTAGTTATTGTATAGACATGATTACCTTAATTAATAAAAGCAACCTTTATTAAAGGTCACCCTCGACTGAAATGTGCAGTTTCTAATTGGTAACAATTTACTTGGTGCAATATGACATCTGGTAATAGTACTGTGACAAAGAGGAGTGCAGGATTTATACAAAAGATTTTAAAACTGGTTGTTATAGAAACAGACAGCTATATTCAGGGCACTGTGTACTTCTTGCAGAGACCCAATGCCTTTAGAGATTTACAACCAAATATCATCCTAGCAATGATGGATGTAAACTCGCTCTATACTAGTATCCCACACACTGATTGATTTTCTGCCGGTCTTAAATTCCCTAAAGAGGAAGTCCAGCACTGTGACATCCACCCAAAATTCATTGTCAGACTTATCAAATTCATACCACAATTTCACTTTCAGCAGTAAGCATTACAGTCAGACTATGAAAACAGCAATAGGCACCTGGGTGACTCTGCTGTATGCCACACATTTCATGGGAAATTTGGAAAAGGATGTCTTGAAACAATGCAAAATTAGGCTACTCAGATACTTTAGATATACTGATAATAGATTTAGAAACAGGAGAGAAGGCAATAGCACTCACACATGAAGAATTTCATAAGGCTCTTAACAGCTTCCATCCATCTATTAAACTTTCTCTTGATTACTATCAAGAGGCATGAGACAGTACAGCTCTGTGGTTTAGGGTACTGAGCTGCAAACCTGGAGACTTGGGTTTGAATCCTACAGTCTCCACTGGAATACTGCATGGCCCTGAGCAAGTCACTTAACTTCCTTGTGCTCCTGGGTCACACCTGGAAACAAGCTTAGGTTTTTTGCACCTTTCCTGGTTAAACAATTTCCTGTGTCCCTTTTTCTTACTATGACATCCGTATCATTTACCATAGCACTACAAAATGCAACCTTACAGACCTGTATCTACAGTAAACCAACATACCTACACAAAACCAGCAATAACCCAAGGCACACTGAAAATCTATAATCCACAAACAAGCACTTTGGCACCACAGAATCTGTTCCAGTGAGGATGACAATGCTGAAAACCTGGGGAAAGATTTTCAGTGGCTTGAATTGTTATAAGGCACAGGTATACCAAGGCTATAATGCACCAGGCTTGCAGTACACTACCCAAAGTTTACAGCCCTTGTGTCCCTCCAATGCTCAGTATACCATCTCTTTGTGGTCTAGCATGTGCCACTGTTCAGGACCTGACCCAGGGCTTTCACCCAGGATTTGGTGCAAGCTGCTGTAAAGCAAGAAAATTGTTGCAACTGCACCTGGGCTTTGAAACTTGGGTACTAGTTGTGGCAACCAGAACTGGCACAGCTGCGTCAATGACAGAGTTTAACACAAGGCTTGCTACAAGCCCTGTGCAAACCTTTGACAATCTGGCCCCTTGTCTCAATGAGAACAACATATACTGAACAGAAGAATTCTTTCTGAGAATCTGACAGGGCTGCAGAACATTCCTCACTTATGCCAAGAGAACAGCTGCTACAATGTAAAGAAAAGACTGGTATCAACCAAACTCATTTAGTTGTTACATACAAATAAGATCTGGAGACCCTACAGAAATTATGAAAGGTCTACAGTTAATTTTCAGTAAGGATAACACCTTAAAATGTATTTTTCAGAAACCATCTTTACTATCTTTCAAGCAACTTCTAAACATATCCAACCTGATTGTCAGGAGCAAACTTACAATTGACCAGAGCAGCACAACACTAGAAGGCACTAAACTTTGCAATATTCCTAAATGCAAAACATGTGAGCACATTTTTGTTGCATATTTTAGCAACACCACCAAAACCTAGCAATTCAAAATGCAGGGAAACTATACATGTGGATCCCAGAAAAGTTGTCTATTGCATGTAGTGTAAGACCTGCCCACACATAGGCTATGTGGGTGAAACCAAGAAACTTATGTGAATGTGAATGAACTTGCACAGGCCCACCATAAAGAAGAAAAGGACTGAAACACCAGTAGGAGGTAATTTCTCTCAATCTGATTATGCCATTTCTGACTTCTCTGTCCTAGTTCTCAAAGGATATTTCAAAAATACACAAGAGTGACAGTTTCTTGAGCTTACTTTTTTTAATCTTCTTGACACAAAAAAGTGGGACTCAGTGACCTCGGTTTACTGATCCATTACAGATTTTAACTAACAACTTCATTTTTATTTAGTTCGGGTACATAAGCATACCCTGCATATATACTATATATACATCCTCACAGTTGCAATTTACGAACATATGAAATTTGCCAGCAGATAAAGGCCTAGAGGTCTATCAAGTCTACTCGAATGTGCAGCTAGCACCCCTTATTCTGCAGCTGCCCCTCCCTTCCACCCTTCTCCTTTATACCCTTCCCCTTGTCCTGTCCCATCCTGGTTTGAAGCAGTCCACTGTTCTACTGCATACCACTTCAGCAGGTAACGCATTCCACCCAGCCACCACCCTCTCTGTAAAAAAGTGTCTCCTCATCTCCCTCCTGAACCTTCCTCGCTCCAGTCTCATATCATGGTCCCTGGTGTCCCTCCCCTTCCTTACTTTGAACAGCTCCTCTGTACCTGTCTTGTTTATTCCTTTCATGTATTTAAAGGTTTCAATCATGTCACCCCTGTCTCTCCTCTCCTCCAGTGAGTACATGTTCAACTCCTTCAACCTTCTCTCATATGATAAGTCCCCCAGCTCCTTGATCATCTTTGTCACTCTCGCCTGCACCCTCCAGTAACTTAATGTCCCTCTTCAGATACGGACGCCAGTACTGCACGCAGTACCCAGGTGTGGTCTAACTAATGACCCATACAGTGGCAGAATCACCTCCCTCCTTGAGGATATACCCCTTGCAATACAACCCAGCATTTTGTTGGCCTTTGCAGCTGCCTTCCTACATTGTGCCAAGTTTTTCATTGACCCTGTAATGAGCACACCAAGATCCTTCTCCTCCTCCTCTGTCTGGGCTAGCTGCACTCCCCCTAGCTGGTAACTCCTCCTTGGGTTCTTCATCCCAAAATGCAGCACCTTGCACTTTTTGGCATTAAAGCCCAGTTGCCAGGTGTCTGACCAGGTTTCAAGCTTTGCCAGATCATCCTGCAACCCCTGCCATCCCCCTAGGTCATCCACCACTGCGCCTACCTTGGTATCATCAGCAAACAGACGATCTTGCTCTTGATGTCCCATGATATGTCTGCAATGAATATCCCAAACAACACTGGTCCCAACACCAAGCCCTGTGGAACACCGCTTGTCACTGCCCTTGGGTGTGAGAGCTCCCTACCCACCACCACCCTCTGTTGCCTTCCCTGCAGCCAGTTTCCTACCCATCTCACCAGCTTTGCACCCGCCCCTGTGCCTACTTCCTTCCCAGCCTTCCATGTGGCACTGAGTCGAATGCCTTACTGAAGTCCAGATACAGGACATCCACTGCATGACCCTGTCCAGTTGCCTAGTTACCCAGTCATAGAACTCGACCAGGTTGGTTTGACAGGATCTGCCACGTATGAAGCCATGCTGTCTGCTGTCCTGTAGTCCTTTGGCCTCTAGGAGGGCCACCAGCCTCTCCTTTAGGATAGTCTCCATTAGCTTACCCAAGATGGATGTGAGGCTCACTGGTCTGTAGTTTCCTGGTTCATCCTTGGGGCTACTCTTGTGGAGGGGCACCACATGAGCCATCCTCCAGCCCTGAGGTACACACCCTGAATGTAGTGAGGCATTAAATAGGTCTTCCAAAGGTCCTGCAAGGACCTCTGCCAGTTCCTTCAGTACCCTGGGGTGGATGCCATCTGGGCCTGGTGCCTTGTCCACCCTCAGTGCCTTCAAACCCTCTCGAACTCTGCTCTCCATGATTTCCCCATCTGTCACCACTTCCCACCCTGCTTCTGCCATTTCTCCCACCTTGGGTGTCACCCCCCTCTTCTCTTTAGTAAATACTGAGCAGAAGTACTCATTTAGTGCTTCCGCCTTATCGCACCCTGCTTCCATCAACCCCCCTCCTTCCTAATCCTTACTATGTGGTCCTTACAGCTCCTTTTCTCCCTGATGTACTTAAAGAAGTCCTTCTCCCCCTTCTTAATGCCTTGTGCCAGCCTGAGTTCCGTAGATGCTTTGGCTCATCTTACTGCCCTTGTCACCTCCTTCGATTCTGTCAAGTACTCCTCCCTGTCGTCCCCCCTCCCTGTTTTTTTGTACTTCCTAAAGGCAGCTCTTTTCCTCCTTACCTTTTCCATGACCTCCTTGCTGAACCAGATTGGTTTCTTAGCCCTAGCCTTCTTGCTCTGGGCTTTGCAGCAGGTGTTGCTTGCCTCCACTATCCCCAGCTTTATGAGCTCCTACCTCTGGTTAGTATCCATACTAGATTGAATTCTGGCCAGGTACCCTTTTACCACTTCCCCCATCCTCCCAAAGTCAGCCCTCCTGAAGTCCAGCACTATTTTGCCAGATTCCACTCCTTTCTTGCCCATATCCAATGTGAGCCATACTGAGTGGTGGTCACTCCCTGACAGCGGTTCCTCCACTGTAAGTTCTCTCACAAAGTCCCCATTTGCCAGCACAAGGTCAAGGGTATTCTCTAACCTGGTTGGTTCACTGACCATTTGCAACAGGAAGCTGTCCTGGAAGGCATCCAGCAGTACCTGCTCCCTTCTGTTCCTGGTTGTTGGGGTGCTCCAGTCCACTCCTGGCATGTTGAAGTCCCCCACAATCGCCACACTACCCTTCTCGCAGGTCCTCCTGATCTGTCCCACTAGTTCCCTGTCTAACTCCTCCGTCTGAGATGGTGGCCTGTACACCACTCCTATTCTAAGAATCCTATTCTTGGAATCCTGGATTTGCATCCAAAGTGACTCCATACTACCCTCCTCCCCTTCCTCCCTTACACACTTTGGTCTTTCCTTCACATATAGTGCCACCCCCCCTCCTTTCCCAATCACCCTGTCCCTACGAAATAACCTGTACCCTGGTACAGACAGGTCCCAGTCATTGTATTGGGTGGCCCATGTTTCCATGATGGCTGCAATGTCCACCTCTCCCTCTGCCATGAGAACCTGTAACTCTGCAGTTTTCCTCCCAAGGCTCCTAGCATTAAGGGTAACCACCTTCCACCCTTTTCCCCCCCTGCCATCCTGCCCTCCTTTCCTAGCATCACCAACAGTACTTGCCATTTGTCCTTTGTCACTGTTATGGGGGATAAGCTCATATGGTTTCCCAACCTGTGGTCTCTGCATATCTCTTCCCCAACTGCCACCCCCCACTCCTAGTTTAAATTCCCAACTTCCTCTATGTACTCCTCCATCCTCTGTTTCAACACTTTCTTTCCCTCCTCACTCAAGTGTAGTCTGTCATTGGCATAGAGACTACTGTCCTCCCAGTTCCCTCCCCACCCCCCAACAGCCCATACCTTTAGCACAACACCAGGTTCTTAGCCATCCGTTAAATTCCTCTATTCTCAGCTTTCTTGTTGTGCTTGCCTTTGGCACCAGAGTATCTCTGAAAAAGTTACTGATCTTCCTGCCCACTCACATAATTGTGCTAGTTCCTCAAACCTCCTTTGGACTGTATCTACTGTCTTGTCAGCCAGGTCGTTTGTCCCAAGATGTATAATTAAATGAGGCTTGTCCCTACCCCTTCTAGCATATTTCAGAACAGACTGTCCCACCTTTCCGCTGTCATTCCTGACATGGCCTCCACCCAAATTTGACTATGCCTCTCCCCCTTGCTACGCCACCTAACTCCTTTTAGTATCGAGTCCCCCAGCACTAAGATTCCACCCCTCTTACTCCCTGCTTGCTTCCATTCATCTCCCTCTCTCATTTCCAGCTCCTCTTCTTCCTCCTGCACATTATTTCCCCCTTTTACCCCTGTTGCAATTCTCCCAACAGAACTTCCCCCCGCTCCAGTTTGGTCCAGGTATTTATCAATTACTCCTCTAATTTCATCATTTCCTCCTCCACCTTCTTCCTCTCTAGCAGTGCACAACTATTTTCTGAAGGCCCTTCACAAATGCCCACTCCCTCTCTCTTCATAGTAACCTGTTCTCTCCTTTCCACTCCATGACTTTTGCCACTTCTTCGCCTCCCCTCACAAGTTCCTATCTCCTCCTTCTATTTGTCTTTTGTCTCCTGACCTGGTTTCCCCGGCAATTGTTCTTCCTGGCCTGGGCCCCTTTGTCTCTGCTTCCCTTCTTCTGACCCTCACCTCGCCACTGTTGGCTTAAATCATCCTCCATCATCTCCCCTTCTTCCTCCCTCCAGTATTGGGCTAAACCCACCCCAATCTGCCTTGCCTGTCTTAGTTCCTCCTGCAGACCCTCAATCTCCTTTCTAGGTTTTTGTATGTGGTTGCACACTAAACATCCTCCCACACTCCAGGCAATTTTAGAAAGATTGTCACGCGAGTTGTTGCAGCCTACCACCCTACCATTGCTGTCATTGCCCACCAGTGACCCCCACCCTTCAGATGCAGGATACCAAACACCCCCCAAGTCTCCCTCTTCCTCCTCTATCAGTGCAAAACATTTTCTTTATTCCCTTACCTCCTTTGTTGCACACGTTTAGATATATTGAGCAACTGCTTTTATATTCCTATCCTTCCTATCCACACTCAAAACAGACTTTAAGTAGCCATTGCACAACCTTCTTCAAACTCCAACTCCTCCTTTCCCCAATGCAATATCAATGCAGAAGTAATAATGAAAGCTCCTAGATTTGCATTTACTTCCCTTCCACTGAGAGAGCAGTCACCTCTTCACTTGCTGCTGTTCCTTTCCTGGTATGCCCCTCCTACTCCACACCCCTTGCTATACCCAGTGTTTAGCTCCTGTCAATCAGATTTAACAGGGCATATAATCAAGAGTTGGGGGAAGGGGGTGAAAATTTGCAGCAACCAAAGACAGCAAAGAATACACCACCACTATGTTTTAAATCCTCAACAGCCCAAAAACAATTCTAAGTAAAGACAACAAAGAAAGTACAGTGTCACCAAAAGCCCACAATCCAAGTCTAAAAGGAAAACAGCAATTACCAGTTACTGTAAAGCATTGAATTATATGCTTCCTTCCCCTTCTGGCTTCTATAACATTCAAAAATACATACATTTCTATCTCAGCTCTTTACCCTTACCATCAAAAGGTAACTACAATCACAATAATCTACCTTCTACTAATACAGATTCTATCACAGAACCAGAGCTCAATGCAAAACATCTGCTGCTTAGCAACAACAAACAGGTGACAACATACCAATTGATGTAGCTTTTTAAAATAGAAAAAATTAATATTTTAAACCAGTAGAAATCAGCAGTCCCAAAAGCACCTTGAACTACAAGAAAGAACACAGTACCACACCTCTGCCACAAAACTAAACAGTTCTAAAACATTGGAGAAAGAAGAAAAATCAGAGACTACACAAAAAGATACAATGTACTATAAAGTATTAGGCAATAGTATACTCAGTTGTTTAACAGAGAAAATAAAGTACCTACCAAAACAGACAGAATACCCACAAATGACACTTAGGTTCTCAATATCAGACACCACCAAAGGCACACACAGAAAGGGTTTAAACTATAGTATTAAAATTAACCACATCAGAGTAGAAAGATCACACTAAATAAATTTGGTTTTTATTGTTCATTATACAGTACATATCCTCAGTTTCATTAATATGTTTGTACATACTTTTTATCTACATGAACTGTATTATTATATGGATATATGTTTACTTAGCATGCATAGCATATATATATATATATATATATATATATATATATATATATATATATAAGGGATATGCAGCGGTTCAGTGTGTGATAATGCATTTATCTTGTACAGTTTCCAGTGACCTCAAGTAACCTCACGAGTGCCGAAGGCACGAGTGAGAGTTATGAGAGGTCACTGGAAACTGTACAAAATAAATGCATTATCACACACTGAACCACTGCATATTCCATTTATGCAACAGGTTTAGATGTTGTGTGAACATTTTGATTTTGGTAGGTGTAAATAATTTGTCAAAAAAGGGAAAAGAAAATTGAATTTTATGCTGTTTTTTGCTAATTATAAAAAAACAAAATGGTATCTATAAATGAAACACCACTCATTTTGTAGATATTTTTGAGCTGAACATTTTCATGCTCACAGTACCATGCTATCATTTTTGTTTTAAAGTTATTTATATTTGTTTGTCAAAAAGTGAACAAAAATTACATTTTCTTCTGTTTTCTTGCTAACCATATACAATATACAGGGTTTATATAAATGAAACATTATTCATTTTGTAGATAATTTTGTGCTGAACAATTTTCATGCTCACAGTACCATGTTATCTTTTTCGTTTTAAGTTATTGACATTTAAATATGGTTAGTACTGCTTCTGAGGCTGAACATTCTAAATGAATTCCGAAGAGAACTGTGTAGATAAATGAGCTACTGATGTAGTTGCTGTGTGAATAAATGGGTGATGATGTAGTTACTATGTGGATAAATAAATTTATTACCATAGTAGCGAAGATAAATGGTTTTATTCTACAGTTTTTATCCTGACCCCTGTTGCATAAATATATATATATATATACTGTATACACACACACACACACACACACATATCTCTGATGTGTGTGTATATATATATATATATATATATACACACACACACACACAAACACATATACACACACACACACACACACATATATACACACACACATACATTTTATTTACTGTCTCTCTCTCCCCCTCACTCTCCTTATCTCTTCCCTCCACCAGAACCATTTCCACTGACTGATGTGTCCTGAGCTATATTACATGACAACAGAAGCACCTGTAACACCTTCTGGCAGCCTTCCTGTCATTTAGTCATGCCAATCCTTGTTGTGTACATCTTAATTGCTAGGAATAGTTAACACTACCTATTGCACTATCCCAGATGAAGCCCTTTCTTCCATATAATATATGATTACTGCAATCCATGCTCTTGTAGCATCCTGTCTGGACTACTGCAACATTCTATATCTTAGGTTTTCTAGAGGACTGGCATGCCATCCCTGACATGTGCAGAACAGTGCAGCCAGGTTGGTATATGGCCCAAACATTTCTGATTATATCACACCAGTGATGTGCAAACTGCACTGGTTACAGGTTAGGTGGTGCACCACCTTCAAGATTTGCTTAAAGGAGAACTACCAGCTAAACTAGTGCAGCCATCGCTCCGGTACCCTGATACCCACTGCAGTCACAGTATACATTGTCTTTTTTAAATACCTGAACACTCGTAAAGTCTGATAATCCCTGAGCTGCAGCCAGCATCTTGTAAGGGGGTACTGACCACTGGAGACTGTGCTAGAAACCATGTGATATGCTGATGCTCCACAGCCACTTCCTGTCTTGTGCTCATAAGCACTGTATGGAAATTTAATAATTTCTATAGTTACCATGTACAGCACTATTTTTACAAAATTTGCTTAAATGCCATGTGTGTGCCTGGCATACACATGGCATTTAGGCAAATGTTGTAAAAATAGTGCTGGGCACGGAAAATATGGAGATTATTAAATCTCCTTACATTTGGGCACAATAAAGGAAGGGGCAGTAGAGTATCAGCATATCGCATGGTTTTCAGTGCGATCTATGGCTGTCAGTACTCCTGTTACAAAATGCCAGCTACAGCTCTGGGATTATTGGAATTTACGAGTGCTCAGGTATTAAAAAAAGGCAATGTATATTGTGACTGCAGGGGGGATCGGGGTACTAGAGCCCCGATGTGTGCAGTGATGGCTGCATTAGTTTAGTCAGTAGTTCTCCTTTAATGGTATGCAAGGCCCTGCACAAGTGGGTCCCAACTACATTAGAGACTTCCCGAACCCATATACTCCAATTGTGCTTCTCTGCTTCTCAGAGGAAAAACTGTTGGTGATTCCTTTTGAACTCGTTAGGCAAAAGGGCCTTTTCGATCACCACTCAACACATATGGAACTCCTTATCAAATCAGCTACCATATGTCAGTGCTCATCTCTGGAGGCTTTTAAAGGGCTCTCAAAACTCCTCTTTTCTCCCTGGCATTTGAGGGCTCCTTTTAGTATGTTGGCTATGGGAGGGTATCCATTGCATTTGTTATGATGATCTTATAATTGAATGGCTATAAATGTTTTAATGTAACTGTATGTGCAGTGTGTCAAACCTTCATGATGAGACACTATATAAAATAAAGTTTCCTTTGCTGCATTGTTTAAATGTATTGCTTTTTGTAGAAACTGCCATCACCTGAAGAATGGCTCTAAGTAAGCCTGAAAGCTTGTGATCTAAAAATGTCTTATTTTGTCTAATAAAAAGTATAAAATCACATACTTCAGTGATTTAAAAGGAGACTTCTCAGGCTTTCTAATGAATCAGCCTTTAAAACTGATTGACATTTAAAACTATAGTTATGGACAAGAATCAGTATCTCATAGACCATAAGAGGAACATCCACCAACTGTACATTTAAATAACCAGCCTTTTTATAAATGTCTAAATATGTGATGTACAAGAAGAACCCTTTTTGGTGTATAAAGTTATGGACATTTGGAAGAAAAACATTTTGTTGTGGTTTTAAGATGAAAGGCTTTCACCAAGATTTACAATATCTGATAAGTGCCTGCTGCATTTCAGACTATGGTGGCCTTTCAGAAACTGTATCTTGCAAGTTACTTTATTCAGAGAATGGAAGGAATGTTAGCCAACTTTAAAGAGTGTTCATTGGAAAACTATTACAGTTACAATGATCGTGCTTACTTTTCTTGTTAAAAAATCTGAGTGACAATCTGACGTTTGGTCAAAAATGTGAGACATTTAGAACAGAAGATATCAAAGTAAGTCTATTTCTCAGTAATGTAAATCATATAGTGATCAAAGACACTTCAGACTGCTCCTCTAATAATAACTAGAGATCCACACAAATAGATGCATTGATACCTTTTATCAGACCCACAGAGTTGTTAAAAAAGAAAATAGGTGCTTTTAGCTTTCAGACGACATAGAATCCTTCATCAGAAAAACAATAACAGTGTCTAATAATAACTGTTACGGAACTGTGCTTGTTTTCATGTGAGACCATACTATCAAAGGTTAGGAAACTATATATCATTGTGAACAAAAATAGTCTTGATACATTCCTGAAGAAAATAACCCATCTCTTTGGGGTATGAGCTAAAGGCAAGAGTTGCTACACCTTCGGATTCAGATTGTCAATCAGTGTCATCAAATTGAACAATGATTAAAGTAGTAGAGAAAACCATTATCAGTATCAAATAGCTAGGAGAGTTGTAAACCTTAGAATTTGCCCATTCCAGTTTTGATGACTGAATCAGGCAAAATGAAAAAAAGACTTTTGGTGCATTATCTTTTGGAACATTACTAAATGGAATAGGAAAGAAGCTTAAACTGCTTTACGCATGTTTGAAGTCCAAAACATATAGAAAATCAATTTTCTATGCAAGAAAGAAGCAAGCTAGTTTACATTTTGTAATGTTTTCAGCATTTTAAATTGAATGTTGGCTCTTTTTAATAGTAGAATTAACAGACATGTATTGCATTTTTCTTTTTTCACAGTTTTTTATACATATGTGTTCTACCTCAGAAATATAGGGTGCACTTTCAAATGTGCAATCATTTAAGTACTTTTCACTATTTTATATTAAAATAAAAATATATATTTATGTCACTTCTTGGGGCCATAGGCAGTGTACAGTTATATATTATTTTGACCATTGTAAACAACAGAATGTAACTGGAAAAACTTAAGCATTTTCCAAAGAAATAAAGTTTATATTTTTAGTTTAAACTTTAACCAAAAGCAGGAATAAGGCTGAAATTCCAGTCTTCTGACACTCCTTACACCCCCATCAAGACATCCAGCACTAGGAGCCTGTCTCCAGTGCCAAGAAACTCCCACATCAACCCTGGTTAAGAAAGCTGACACACAGTCCATCTCTTGGTGCTTGATCCCTCCCTTGATGCTCCTCCTGACTGCAACCCTAATGAGCACTCCCTGGTGTACAGTGGCACCCCATCTCTTCTATGAGCCCCTAGCGTCTACTGGCACCACCCGATATGTTACACTCATCAAGACAGCAACCAGTATAGCCCTCCAGTGGCAGCAACAGAATTATGAAGGAAATGAGAACAGCTGTCATATAGGGACAATGTTATTTATTTTTATTTATTTAGTTTTTGTTGACCGGGTAAGTGCACTAGACAAATCCTGCCTATTTTCAGGCAAGACCCAGGGGAGGGAGATACAGATGAATGCCAACTGACCTTGAACCAGATTAAGCTGTTGGTGGTATTTTTAGTGAATGAGGGAAATCTGGCCAGGACACCGGGGAGATTCCCCTACTCTTGTCAGTGGGGGCGCTGCTACCGTGGAGGCTGACGCCATGGATGTTCATTCTGCTGGTGTACCTGAGGGAGAGCAGGCCTCCCTGCCTTCAGGTCCAGCTTTGGAGACCACTGTAATGCCACCACAATGTATAGAAATGGAATAATTAATGGCTGAATTGATCCCGATGACACACTGTGCAACAAAAGGTTTGTTTTGACCAGATGCAGTGTGCTTGGACAGCATTCTTCAACAAAATCAGCACCTTTGTTTAAAAACAGATGGTTTGCAAATGGATGGAAACTTCCCAAGTCAGCTTCCTGTTATTTCTGTCAAAGAACAGAGGGACAATATTAATTCTGACCTTATCAGGGATGCTGCAAAGCTGATTCAGGCTGAACTTGCAAAGGACGCTATGGCTGGAAATCAATCGGGTAGTTGTGTGTCAGCTGAATGACGCGCTACTTTTGACAGACAAGCCCTTTGAAGATCCAATTTTGACATCTAAGTCATGGTCAGATATTTCCAGCATTCTGGATGCCTCGTTAGAACTTCAGCAAGAGTCTGTGAGTATATCTCCCTCTAATGTGAATGAGCAGGTTGAAATACATCAAAGACGTCTTTCCTTACGGAAAGGTAGAACTGATGACAATCCTCCCCTACCATTGAGCAAATGCTTGGTAACTTTGCTTGAATGTTTCCTGCTTACTGCAGGTTGAAAGCAAGGTGAAGCCGGTGTCTGGGTTCCTGACCCGGCCCACAGTCCCATACCTGGCCGAAGCCCAGTAACACTCACAGAATCTGATACTGCAGGGGTTAGACAAAAGGGGAATGAGCTTCCAAACTCTGATATTGGTGAAAAGCTTTGTGACATAGCCCAACTTGATTTTTCTTCCTCGGAGTCTGAAGGCACAGTTCCTACACATACGGAGTGGGGTGATTCCGTTGTTAATTCACCTCAACATGCAGGATCTTTACCTGACTTTTCTCATCAAGTGAAAACTTCATGGAAGACTTTCCGTTGTAAAGGCCCTTTTTCAGGTTCCCCTCCTTCTTTGCAATGGAGAAAAGCGGTGCGCTTAGAATACCAGGGCGGGTTGGATTTCGCGCCTGACCGTCTCTATGTGGGGAAAACCTTGGTAAAGAACTCTATGGGTTTTTTCTCTATTGAAATTCATGCTCTCATTCATGTTTCTGGATCCATGGTTTATGGAATAAGTTTTGTAACTCCTCAAAGATTAGATCGTTTTTGGTCTAAATTGGATGTCCTGAAATATACGGAATTGTGGATGCCTTTTAAGGTTATCCCCTTAACAAAATCAACTATTAAATCAGTGACTGTGTTATTTCATAATGAATCAGTTTCAGTGCATGATATTGTTTTTTGGTTTCAAAAACATTGTGAAGTATTGGGTTTCCCCTCACCTACTTTTGATGAAGAATGCATATGGAATGGGGGCTGCATGTTTCGGGTTCGTTTACAGAATAACAAAGTTGGAGCAGTACATCTACCTAACAGTGTATTTCTGGGCACAGAAAGAGGGCATTGTTTTTATCTGGGTCAACCTAAGGCATGTTTCAAATGTGGGACCCTTACACATTTTGGTTCCACGTGTGACAGGTTATGGTGTAACTTGTCTTGATTATGGTCATCATAGTTCAGAGTGTCAGGTAGAGTTGAAGTGTAATTTATGTTATGACTCTGGGCATACCTATAGATCCTGTCCATGGGCTACCCATAACCGGACAGATAGGAAAAGTCAGGATAGCATCATACAAGATGCTCAGAAAAAGGAAATGTCCAAAAGAAGGGCCCAGCCTTTGGAAACATCTCCCCCAGAGACCAGTCCAGATCCTCACCACCTTCCCCCCCCAACTGTAGATGTTTTGAAAGGAATCCCATCAGGAGCCCAGTATGGGGTTGTTTTGGAAGAGGTTCAGACACCCGGGAATGATTTGGTGGCCCCCACTTTGGTACAGGAGGATGCTCTTTTTGAAATGCCCTCCCTCGAGTCAACAGTGTAGCAAAGAAAAGGAGTTTAAAACAAACTAAACTCAGATCGAAGGTAGTCAAAGCTACAATAGAGAAAGATGAAGGAATCTTGCTTTCCAACAAATATGAGATTTTGAAGCCTCAATCACTGGATTCTGAACCTGGTGGAGATTCTGAAGCTTCTTCCCTGGCCCCTCCCTCTTCTGACACAGATGGTGAATCCCAGGATAAGCGCCCCTTAGTGAGTGGTGAACTTCAGGTTAAATCCCGAGTGCATAGAAGTACCAGAGTAAAGAAACTGTCCTGAATCTTATAACACACTTCCCTGATATCTTCCTTAATTCCCCGGTTGCGCATTGCTACCATAAATGTCAACAGTATAAAAAAATCCTAAAAAACGTTTGGCTGTCCTTTCTGTGCTTAAAGAATTAGAGTGTGATGTTTTGCTCTTCCCAGACACAAGGCTGAATACTACCTCCTTAGTCAAATCAGCACAACAACTGTGGTGTTGGGGACCATCTTTTTTTTCTTATGGCACTGATGTTTGTGAAGGGGTAGGAATTCTATTTAAAGGGTATACTTTCAGGATTTCGAAATTGATCGAGGCTGCTTTGGGGAGAGCTTTAATAATAGATTTTACATATGAGAATGTGGGATGGCGATTGATAAATTCTTATGCCCCTCTTACAAAAAAAGGATGGATGGAGTTGTTTGGTTTGATTAAGCGCTATTTATTTACCTCCAAACCAGTAATTTTGGGGGGGAGACTTTAATTGTGTCATAGATATAGGTGACAGGGGTGCTAAGATGACTAAACTGTATTTTGATACAAACTTTCTCCTCAAATTATTGTCCCAAAGTCAGTTGATAGATGCTTATAGAGCAATTCATAAGGAAAGAGGTCATACATATTTCCGTGGTTCCCTTTCCACTAGAATCGATTTTGGGTTTACTAAATTTAATATTGGGGTAGAAAATGTGCAATTGCTCCCTTTTGAAGTATCAGATCATCCTATCTTAATGGTTACCTTAGGCACAGTTAACGGTCCAACGTATGGGAATGGGTATTGGAAATTAAATACAGCACTTCTTCCTGAGAAACATTTGCAGACCCAGATCCAAGAATTTCTTAGGGCCTGCATGTCAGTAGCAGGGTTGATGGAAAACATGAGTACATGGTGGGAAATCACTAAAACTGGCTTGAGGAGTGTTTTTCAGAAATACTCCTCAACCAATTTTCAGGAAAGGTATAGATAGTACCTGAAGTTACATATGCAGCTGAGTAAGATCTATTCTAATATTAATCTATATCATATCCCTTTAATGGAGCAGGCCCTAAATGTAAAAAAGGAGATGTTCATTTTGCAGTATAATAGGGCTACTGCTCTGTTGCACGAACATAAAATTTGTACTCCAGGGAAAACAGGATTTAGAGATCCCTTTCTGATCAGTTCTCAGAGGGCAAATGCACATTTTATGTCCTCTATTGCTATGACTACTGGTAAGATAGTCACAGATGGCCCAGGTATCCTGGATGCAGTATCGCAATACTTGCAGACCATGTACACATCTTCTCTACTAGAAGAGGGTTGGACACAAAATATGCTATCCTCCCTTGTGTTACCTACAGTACCTTATGATCTATTAATGCTCCCTTCTGAACCCATTAATGATCAAGAACTTGAACAGGCCATTACATGTCTTAAAAAGAATACAGCACCTGGTATTGACGGTTTACCAGCCGAATTCTACCAAACATTTAAGAAATTAATAGCACAAATTTTGAAAGTAGTGTTTAATTGGGTTTTAGTAACTCTTCAGGTAGATTTTCACTTTTGTACAGCAGTGCAAATAATGGTTTACAAGAAAGGTGATAGAACTAACCTTGACAATTCGAGATCATTAAGTCTCTTGAATTCGGATTATAAAATATTAATGAAAATATTACATTTTCGACTATTGCCTCTGACTTCATACTTACTTTCATCAGCTCAAACACGTACAGTACCAAACGGTCCATACATCATAATTTACTGTTAATCAGGGAACTTGTAGAACAGGGTAAAGTGGAACACCTTCAGGGTTATATTATGGCCTTAGACCAAAAAAAGGCCTTTGATAAAGTCCCACATTCTTATATCTCTTATGTCCTTAAGGCCTATGGTACCTCTGAGCACTTTGTGCAATGGATAACCACATTGTATTCTCATGCCTACGCAATTCCAATGGTAAATGGTCATCTTGGCACTTATAAATCTATATCCAGGGGTGTAAGACAGGGTTGTCTACTCAGTCCCCTACTTTATGTTTTTTGCCTGGATCCCATATTACATTTCATTCAGCAGGACCCACAAGTGAAAGGTATAACACCACAAGGGGGGGGGGGAGAGGAGATACGTGTTACTGCTTATGCAGATGACATCTGTGTATTGGTGGCAGATGAAAGATCAGGAGAGAGGGGGTATTGACCTTATTAGATTAACTTTCTAAATCTACAGGTGTAAGCCTGAATAGACATAAGAGTATAATTTATCCTTTGGGAAGGTCATCTTCTGACAAAAAGGACTGGCATGATATTGCTGTGTCACATATGTCTTTCAAATATTTGGGTATTTGGTTTTGGAAAGAAGATAACAGCATGCTTAATTGGACTAAAAAGCTGGAGGAAGCTTCTGCTAAAGTGGCTATTTGGAGGTCATGGAATCAAATGAAAAAAAAGAAAGTCATGATGGTCAAAACCTATCTCTCACCAATTTTTTTGTTTTTAAGTTTGGTCTATCCACTACCTAGGAATTTGGAAACATGTCTTTTGGGCTTGCTATTTCAGATCATGTGGGGTTGTAGGTTGAACCCAATAAAGAGGGATGTTTTGTACCTTCCCATAGATAAAGGTGGTTTGAACTTGACCAATCCCATACTCTTTATCTTTACTATCTTTTTTCACCATAATTTACTGGATTTGTCCAAACCACAACTTGCAGTGTGGATCCCTTTTGCAGACCATTGGTTGAGACATATATATCATAAATGGAAAGAGTAGGGAATACTGAATGCCTAAGTTAAGACAGATCGTGTGTGTTTTTTAGGCCTGCCTTGGGGAAATTGAAATTGTGGAAATTGTCTCTAACTGTACTTACATCTTCTTTGAACAAAATGATGTATAAAACTCTTCAACAAGGAATTCCTGTTTCACAGGTGATATTTCAGGGTGTAGACTCTAAATATGTGTCAAATTTGTTAGATACTTTGAAGGATTCTAGTATTCCACCTAGATAATGGGATATCACTTGGTTAAGTGCACATGGGCATCTAAACATTAAGGGAAATGCAAAGCATAAAAAAATGTGAAGATAGATTCTGTCCAAGACAGGGTTGCATAGGAAAAGAAGAATCTATGCAACATTTCTTACTTGCCCTTTTGTACTGGAAGTATGGCGGTTGTTAGCAATAAAATAGAATCAGTCTAACTGGGAGAGACTTACTTATCCTGAAGTAGTGGGTGGTTTTAGTTTATTAGATCTAGGTTTGTCAACTAATATGATCCGACTTGTATTATCATTTATCAAGTTTGTTCTTTGGCAAGTGAGATGTATATTTTTATTGCAGCAAGTCTTACAAGACCCAGGAACAGTTGTTCATATTATAGAAACTGAAATTCATAAACAATATTATTTTGAACAAAAACATATGCCAGCAGATGTTTGGAAACTTAGATGGTTGAATGTTCCTTTCATGAAAGATAAAATTGGGTGATTTGTTAATGATTTCTGATGATTTTGACTGCTCTTGTTGCACTGCTGACTTCTGTATATATCTTGTTGTATGTGGTGATGTTTGTGTTATTTGTAATGCTTGTTCAGTTTACTTTCAATAACATTTTCCCCTACTCTTTTTGATAAGTGCCATGGGATCTTTAACATCCATCTGAACTACCACCAATCCAGGCAGATGGGACCTCGGTTTAACATCTCATCTGAAAAATGGCACCTCAGAAGTGCAGCAACCCTGTCGTGCTGCACTACAGTGTCAGTACTGGGATATTAACCCAAGTGTCAGATGTGAAAACTGAACCCACAGCCCTCTGATCTCCCAGCCTCAGAGGTGAGTGTGCTACCTACTGAGCCACTGACACTGCATTTACAGCAGAAAGAGTGACAGTGGTCTTGTTGTACGATGACAGAACAAGAATTATGATGGAAATGAGTATGACAGGTGGAGTCACAAAGGGACAATGTAACTAAATGGCACAATTGTGGCATCACTATAAAAAAACAGAATACTCAGAGTAATACTGTTACTGCTACATAGCAGGCATGGATCTACTGCACTGAAAGGGCTTGTGTGAACCAGTGGCATAACTTCTTCCTCGGTCTCTTCCATCTTACTACCTACCCTTCCATAGAAATAAACCTACTACTACTACCACCACCACCCTGGTCCACTGATACAGTTATACACAGGTGTAATATTTTGGCCTGGTCACTCCAAAAAATGTTATTCTGTGAGAGAACAATGAAGACATGCATAGATATATATTAAGCAGAACTGTACTTAACTTTCTTTCAAAATCAACATAGGAAAGCATCTAACAGTTAGTATATGTACAATGAATATTGAATAATGACTTTCGGTGAGAGTGACAGCAGGGTGAGTGGCAGTGGTGGCAACAAAATAATGACAAATGAAAAGCGGTCACTTGCATATTGTATATGAACATATCATTGAAGCAGGGTTGTACACACAGAACAAAAACAGCAAAAAATTTGGTCAGGCTCAGCAATGGAACCTGTTTTGTTGGGTCTCCAAATTAGTGACACTTTCATTTAGAGACAGTGGTAGATGGTGTGGCACCTAATAGTGAATAATTCAAAAGCAGTGGAGAACAGTAAGGCGTTTAAATTTATTGTCTGAAAGTAAGAATGGTGCATATTTTCCTGTACTTGCTCCAACCAGGAGAAAGAAAGGTAACACAAAGTTGTTTAGTCATCTAGCCTTTTGATAGCTGATTCTTTTCATCCTGCTGAACATAGAGTAGTGCATGTCAGAATTGTAATTCGGTGTGGGCAAGCTTTTAAAAATGACATTTGTTCACCTTGTTCAGGGAGAAGTATAGCTCTGAATCAAGATACTATGTCCCCAGTGATGCTGAATATCCTTTCTGGCGGTACATTGGTAGGTGGACAACTAATACAATATAACAGGTAGCAATATGACAAGAGGTTGCCAAGTGAATCATTTAGACTTCCAGTACAGGAAATGATCTGTCTCAGAGTTTGAGTCTCTGGATTCAGTATGGTATGCAGAAAGCATTTTTTCAGCTTAAAGGAAAACTGTGCCCTCATATCTTCTAAATGTCATTTGTTTCCGTGTCAACAGACAACCTTTTTCGTGTAGCTGTTAATGATGTATGCAACTGCTTCAGTTAGTTTTCACACTTCATACTAGGCCCTGTCACTGTCCTGGGAGCATCCATTTTGTGGTTGTTGAAATCTCATTGTCCCCGAGAGCTGCATTAGCATACAAGAATGTGATGCGTAAGCAACCTTTAAACTGCCCAGTATGCCTGTCTGCTTAAGTAGTTTTAAAAGAAACAAGCTGCAAGAAGGTGTGAAATACCACATTTACCTTCAGTGAGTTTTAAAGACTATCTAAGTTGTAATGTAGTATTTTTCCCCTTTAAACTCCATTCAGTTTATGAGTTTCCAGAGTTTTTGTAGGGTATTTGTTATTTCAGCATAGAGATACATAATACAAATTGTTGATCTGACATCATGTTCTCATATGCAAATGCAGCTCTCAGGGACAATGAGATTTCAACAACCACAAAATGATCCCTCCCAGGACAGTGACAGGACCTGGTATGAAGTGTGAAAACTAACTGAAGCAGTTGCATACATCTTTAACAGCTAGGGAGAGAAACCCCTTTACGGAACTCAAGCAGACGATTAGAGAGTTCGATAGAAGAGACCTTAGATTTAGTCTCGTAGAGGGCTTGATAAAAGAGCCACATCATTTTGTTGATCTCTTTGGGCATGGATACCACTTTGCCTGCTGTGTTTCTAAGTGCAAGTATCCTAGATGAGGCTTGCTGCTTATGTAAAAGGTAGGCTAGTAGTTTACCACCTTTATCTCCACCTTTCCACGATTTATGTTTAGAGCAAAGAAGTTGCCATTCTGCTTTTTTGCTTAGCAATGTATTTATTTGGTATTTCAGGCCTATCATCTTCAGCAGAAAAGGGGAATTGAGGGGGCTTTGAGTTGAGAGGTTAAGTTGTTTCTCCATTTTGGCGAGCTCAGCGTGGAGTTGTTGCACATGCTTCACTCTGGCCTTGTTTTTAGCTGCTGTGTAGGAAATAATCCTCCCCCTGATGACTGCCTTAAAGGCCTCCCAGAGTGTGGGGGCAGAAACCTCCTCTGACATATCGAGAGAGAAGTAGGAGCGAGCCTCTGCTGTGATATAGGCCTGAAAATCTCTGTCTTGCAACAGTAGGGGATTGCACCTCTACCTCGTGGAGGGGGCCCCTTGCCCTGGAGGAGAGAACAGTATTGACACAGGAGCATGGTCGGATATTATAATACTTCTGGCTTCTGAAACACCAGGTGAGGCAACATGATTGGCCAACCAATAGTCTATCCTGCTATGTGTATGACAAACCTCTGAATAAAAGGAATAATCTCGCCCTTGTGGATTTTCCTTTCTACAGGGGTCACAGAGGTTCCACTCCGAGATAAGCTCAACAAGACCCGCCAAATCTTTGGAGTGGGTCTGTGGGGTTGGGAAAGACTTGTCAAGGAAGATATCGGGGACAAAGTTGTGGTATCCTCCTAGCAAGATTGGGAGATCTGAGTACCCATTCATGAGGTCGGTGAAGGCTTGGCTGATGGCGGGGTATATTTCTCTAGAGTCATTATTATGGCCATATATGTTGGCTAGCAACACCCTTCCCCCTGGGTAGGAAAGTCTAACCGCAATCCACCTGCCCTGAGAGTCAGTGCATTTTTCTTCTACCGCCAAAGGCGATGCTTTACACAGTAAGATGAACACCCCCCCAGATTTGCTTGAGGAACAACTAGCAATAACCGTACCTACCCATAATTTCTTGAGCCTTTGCACATTTTTGTTAGATAAGTGCATTTCTTGGAGAAGGGCTATATCAGTACCCCAGAGAATTCAGAAATTGAAGCACTTTAGTGCATTTGGCCAGATGGTTAAGCCCCTTAACATTCCAAGATATGCATTTCCAACCTGGAGGCACAGGGGAGTTGCTAGCCATATTATACTACAAAAAGAGATAACCAGAACAAGGAGTACTTACCCGTGAGATGAGAGAGTGTCTGACAGAGAAGAAGGAGGGGTCACTTGTATGTTAGGCCAAGTAGGAGGGTGTCAGCCCTTGAGAGGAGTTAGGGGTAGCCAGAAAATGGAGCAAGTTTAGGAAAGTTGCAATATTTGACACCAATTAGGAAACAACCTGATCTGATAAACCAAATGAAAACAGGATAATCAATATATTATTGAAGAAAGTAATACTGAACAGTGTTCGTATATAAGATATTATAACAATCACAGAACAATTTTGTGGTTTTAATGATGCTGAGCGGGACATGTGAGGAGAGCCTACAGACACTCTGGACCACACTGCTTCAGACACCAATAGTGGGGGAGGGTCACAAACAATCAGAGGGTGACCTGTCCCAACCTGGCCTCCTAGAACCACAATGAAACTGGGTCCAGAGGGACCAGATGGTCCTAACAGCAATTAGGCCAATAGGTAGTGTAAAGAACCATTAACAACTGGAAAAAGGGACGATGGAGAGGTCATTTTCCCCACCATATTGAGATGGGGGCGGGGAGGGCCTCTATGCGTTGCCCAACAGTATTCTAAGAAAAAAGTAAAAATAGGCAGTGTTTAGCCATTCATTTAATATTTGTGTGTCCAGGTGCCATCTGCTCCCATTGAATAAGCATGTCCAGGATGAGGCACAAGTGCACTTTCATATATAGGAAAAAGAGAGGGAAAGGGGAGAGGGGGTGTTGTTATTATTTAACCTATGACAAAGTCATTAGTAAAAATACATAAGCAGTGGATCGGGGGGGTAGGGGAGAGGCACATTTCCCTCCCATTATTTGGCGTGCAATTCAAAATGACAGATGGTGCCCTAGTGAGGAGACAGTCAAGGGGCAGCTGTCTTGAGGGGGTTGGGGGTGCGGGGAACAGGTGCACCAGTAGGTATCCATTGCCCTGCTTACCATCCAGAAAAACAGTTCGTCTTCCCAATATAGAGGGAACAATCTTATCAGATATTAGAGTATGATGGAAAACCAAATATCTTAGCCAGTTTAAATTGTCCTATTCATCATCTGTTTCTGCCAGTGACTCCAGGGTCATCTGATCACTTTTCTTCTGCTCTGCTGGAGTGCAGAGGGGCAGCCAGGGCCTCTGCAAATTATTTAGTCCCTGGTTTTAGAAGGTCTGCTGCCGAAGCCTGCTCTTCTTCATCTTCTTTCATGGTGGCAGCCCAGTCCAGCGTTTCAATATCTTCCAAGGATTCACTGTTTTCAGCTACTGATTGATCTTGATGTTTGAAATTGGTGGCGGAGAGCGCTTCTGCTCTTAGAAGCTTGGTGGGGGGTGAGGCTGGGGAGTTACCAGAAAGTGGGCAGTTTGGACTTCTGGATCATTGACGTTGGTGACCAGAAGTAGTGGATTTTCACTGTGCTTGCTTCTCTGAGGCCTCTGAATCTGTGAGGGCTTGTTTAAGGGCAATTGGTAGACTGTCTGCTGCCCACTTTTCTGAATCTCCAGTGTGATGGCCTTCCTGCGCATAAGACATGGGGAGCGATTTAACAGCAGGACCAGTCCGGTTGTGTTTATTCCCCCCTTGCAACCATCTCTCCTGTCTTTATGTTTCTTTGCCTTTTCTGTCCCCAGGGACCCAGAGGCATCTGGGAGATGCAGCCCGAGGCAGAAGACCCAGCCAGTAGTTATGGATCCACATTTCAGCTTCTCTGGGACATTCAGCAAGAAAGGACTTCCCATCCTTAGAGATCTGCAATGCTGTGAGTATTTTAAATCCATATTGAAAAGAGTTTGATTGCAAGATAGTTTTAAGCGGACCAAAAGCTCTCCTTCTGGCAGCTACTTCTTGGGAGAAATCCCTATAGAGGTAGATGGTGGCACCTCTCCATGTAAGCTCTCCCAGATCCCTGGCAGCCCGCAGTAGCTTCTCCTTGACTGAGTACCTTAATAAGTATGCTATTATAGTTCTAGGGGTATTCGAGCCATTCAATCTGCCACCCACCCGGTGAGCTCTTTCCACACCAATCGGGCCCCTCCACCTCTCTCCAAGCAGCTGTGGTAGCCAGTCATTGAGGAAGCATTTGATATTGGGGCCTTCAGTCCCCTCTGGGACTCCCAGAATCCTGATGTTGTTCCTCCGGCTCCTATTCTCTTGGTCCTCAGCCCTATACCAAAGCTGAGTGAGCTTAGCCTCAGTCTCTAAGATGGTGCAACACCACAATATGTTGCCTCTCAAGCTCTTCAGTTCTCTGTTTCAGCACATTTTGCTTGTCTTCCAGTCATCACACATCTGCCACATTTCCTGCCAATGTTGCACCAATATTGTCAACCCTGGTTAGGAGCACTTCAAGCATCTGAGTTATGTGTGATAAGGCATCTCCTAGCTGGGCCTGGCCAGGGGAGTTGAATGTCTTGTAGGTAGGGCCCTTGGCTGTTGTTCGTGGAGATCTCCATCACACCTGCCATAACTGCAATATCTTGTGGCAGCGATATGTAAGCAGCTTTCGGTTTGTTAGAGATGCCCACAGCTATCAGTGATCGCGACCCGTTAAGTTGTAACTTGGGTGCAGAATTAGCAGTGGGAGTACTGGCAATTGAGTTAGGATCTGTGTTGTCAGGCCTTTGAGGCCTACCCCATCTGTGCAGCTCACAAACGGCAGCCCGTCTAAATCACCCAAGGAGCATGGCACCCACAACAAAACATATCAGAATAGAGGTGGCAGAGGCAGGGGGGGTTCCAGTTGAATTGGAGGTATTTCAGTCAGGCATTGCTGTAGATTGGGTGCAAATAAGTGCCAGGCTGGGACACAGCAAGAGTCCTAGGCAGCCATTATCGTTGGGTCCAAGCCACACCCCCCCCCATGCCAGTTGTATTAAATCAGATGAGTTGTCACCATTGTAAAGTGTTACACTGAAGAAGTTGAGGAGAATACACATCATGGAAGTGACTTTATTAATAGAGGCACTGCTGCTACTAAGTTCTGTAGTAACACTGTCCAATGGGACATAGGCATTGCATGTATTGCCTTCTTTTGTTTCACCAATCTTTCTATCATGTAATATGTAGTACGGTATTCCATCTAGTTGTAACATACAGTATCAAGAAGTGTTGAGACAGTTTTGCTAGCTACTGTAATTTCCATGGTGTAGCAGTACTGTAGTTTTCACAGAACTATAGACATGGCTGGGTTTTCCATGCACTTTGCAATAAGATTGCCAATTGTGCTCTTGTCGAAAGCTTGTTGGACAATTAAATTTCAATGTGCACAAAGCAGTTAAGATTTACTCTCTTCCTGTCATTGTCACTGAATGTCTTTATCATTTTACCTACATTATCTGTCAATCTTACTTGTAAACCATTTTTGAGTACCCTTTCCTTCCATAGTTTTTCTAGGGTGGTATGTATGTTGACTGCACTGTGTTCACCATCCATAACATTGACACTAAGCAATGACATCCTCCTGTACTGCCCTTTTGGAGTCAGATTAGACTGCTTAGACTGTGAGAAAGAAACCCTGTGCACTATCAGAGCACTATTCCCATGAGTTGATGCATGTCTCCAAATATTTGTGGTGAAGTGTGCCATCCCACCCTCTACCTCCTTAAGCATGTGTATAATGCAGATTTAGATTCTTGGTAAATCTCTGGAAGTAGTGTGTTGGTAAATGTACCAATGTAAATACCACTCACTAAAATACCACCAAACAAAAGATAAATACAGTAGATTAATAAATAAAATGTGAACCTGGAGGGTATTTTTTATCTCAGCTGTATAAATGCAAGCAACCTTTGGATTCCAATATTTCCTACAATTGAAAAGAGTTGTTGATCTTCCATTTCTTATCACCAATAAGTCAAGTAATTTGGAAAGCCTTCACATGTTTGGAGTCAAATTTGGTCTTGAGACTAACTCAATGAGCTGTAGTTCATTCTTGACTTTTGGAAAAAGTCTGACCAAGGAACTGGTGCTGCTGCTCTGCTATGTCAGGGGTGCTAGTGATAGGAGTACTGTGTCAGCAGATGCTGCCATGTCCATGTATGTTGACCTACTTCTTGTACATGATGGAGGTGGAGGTCATGTAACGTATCTCCCTCTGCCACCATGATGATACCTGACTGCTACTACTGCCAAGATCCATTTCAGAATCATAATTACCATCATCTGAATCATCCCTAGGTGGCTTTGTGAGATCTGTATGGTGAGCTACTACATTAAGGTGTTGCTGCTACTACATTAAGGTGCTGCTGCACCAGGTGTCATTTTAATACACTGTTTCCCATGATACTGACTTTCTGCCACATACTAATGGCTGTTTTACCCTGTACACATAATGCTTTCTGTTAATCAGTGGAACTTTTCAAAAAATGATTCTGCACCATGCTGGTATGGGGTTTAAAGCAGATAAGGAATATGACTTTGCTCTGAGTCTTAATGGAGGTGCAGGAACTGAACTGGAGCTGGTGGTAGTTGACTGGGGCATGGTAGCAGAGGGAGGCAGTAGGAGTAAATATGTGAAAGTCTTAAGAGTTTGTCTGATTGCTGTAATTGTTGTGCCACTAGGTAAGGAGGCAGAGGAAGGGGTTTTACTCTAGTCACAAAATAGTGTAATTGCAACAGCAGTCTTTTCATTTGACATTACTACATCATCATAATCATCAAGGTCAAAATCAGATGACTCTAGTATATGGAAAAACTGGAGAAAAAGGAACTTGTGGCTGAGCTGGAAGCTGTGATGAACTTAAAACTGCAGTTGGATTCTGCATAGGACTAGCTGTAGGACTGACAATGTTTTAATTTAAAGAAGAGGATAATAATGATGATAGAAACATAGAAACATAGAATTTGAAGGCAGATAAGGACCGCTTGGCCCACCCAGTCTGCCCATTTCCCTACCTACTGGATAAGCTGCAGATCCTAGTTAACCAGCAGCCTACTTCTTCCTACCCCCACCCCCTAGAATTGCCTTATGACTGTCCCATGCATGCTTGAATTCCACCACTGATTTTGACTCCACAACCTCCTCTGGAAGGCCGTTCCATGCATCCACAACCCTCACTGTGAAAAAATACTTCCTTAAATTACCTCTGAGCCCCCCATCTTCAAATTGTGCCCTCTTGTTCTTGCACACCTCTTTTGAAAAGATGCCACCCTCTTGGACTTTGTTGATTCCTTGAGTACTTGAACATTTCTATCATGTCCCCCCTCTCCCTCCTTTCCTCGAGGCTATACATATTAAGCTCCTTAAGTCTCTCTTCATATGTCTTCCGGTGCAGACCCTGCACCATTTTAGTTGCCCTCTTCTGGACAGCTTCCATCCTGTTTATGTCTTTGCGGAGACTGGGTCTCCAGAACTGCACACAGTACTCCCTGAGTATGATGATGTGGTTGTAGCACCTGATCTCATTGGCAGTCCTGAACTTTTTACAGGAATAAAGCTCTTGGGCTTTATAACCCAAGCAGTCCCATGATGTTTCACCAGTTGGAGTGGACTTGATACCGTCTTTGTCAGTCTGGTTATGTTAGTTTCCAAAGACCCTTTATTTTTGTGTTTGGCACTTGGTACAGGCTCAGTCAAGGATCCAGGGGAGGTAGGCACATCTAGTGTTCATTTTATCTTTTTACTGTTGGGTGCTCACTGTTCTAAGTGTCACACAGGTATTTCTCTAACCTCACAATGGGATGATTTTTTTAAAGGAAAACTACATGGAAAAATTATAAAAACATGTTGTGTACTGGGTTTCTGTTTCTATGATGGCCCCTGGCATTCAATTTCATGAGTCTGTGGCAAAAATTTTTTTTTTCCTTTTTTTCAGTATGAACTGTGAGCCTCCCTTGCCCTGGTATCTGATGCTTAGTGCTTCTGAATGAGACTAGAGAAAGCTGGTTTAAATAGCAAAACTTAGGAGGAGGGTGTGGCTGGTTGCTCCTGCCCATTGAATTATAAGCATAGCCCTGTGTCTGTGGCAAGTTTTTCTTTTTACAAAGGAAACTGCCACACAACCACAATGACATCAGTTGCCACCTAGGGAAATCTGAATGTGGCTGCGGAGGGAGGGCAAACACTTTTTCAAAGCAGTTAACTTTCAGAAGCAGTTGTAATTAAATGTGACTAGAATATTATAATTAGGATGATGGGCTCTTAGTTTTAGTGCTAGGTCTAACTGACATCATTCCTATAGGCATTGTGGAAAAATTCCAACAGATCAAAGGCAATAAAAGGCACCTACATGGCTACCTCAAGGGGCCATAAAACGTACAGGGAAAAGTAACAATTAAAAGAAAAACTTGCCACAGATACAGGGCTATGCCTACAATTCAATGGGCAGGAGCAACTAGCCACACCCACCTCCTAAACTATTTAAGCCAGCTTCCTCTAGTCTCATTCAGAAGCACCAAACTCCAGACACCAGGGCAAGGGCGGCTCACAGTTCACACTGTAGCTGGCAGCACAAGTTCAGTTGTGGCTGCACAAGTCAAGAAATTCCTGTTGTTCTCATGTAGAGAATGTGGTTGAAGTGCTCCTCTCACTAAACAGGGAACCCAGGATTCTGGGTGCCCAGATAAGGTATTTGTGGGTAACATACTAAAAAACAAACATCAGACTCTAGCTAAACGGGTCCCATTTAGTTAGGTTCTGATGTTTGTGTTTTTAAATGCAAACATTTTGATCTATTTTCCACGTTTGTTACTTTATGTAAAAAATCAACAAGATGGCAGTTGGCATGGCACAAAAAATGTTTGGTGCCCTGCCAATTAAGTGGCGCAAAAAGCAAAAAAAAGGCATTTGCGGCATCAAATTTTTACTTTCACCACAGAACATTATCTGAAAAATCCTACCAAACATGCACAGGTTGGAAAGCAGTAAATCTTAAAGCCTTATAACTCAGGAACCCTTTAATATTTTTGCACTAGACCTGTCAAAGGCACTACTTTGGGATATAACACATGTCCCCTGCAGGTTATGGGGAAACATTCTATTTCATATATGCTGTAGGGGAGAGCAAACAAAAAAAATGTGAAGTATAGGAAAAAAGTTAGACATTTACTAAAAATGACACATGTGTATCTTAGAAACTGCACTAGCTGCCTTCACGAAACTTTCCATAGATCAAGAGCCTGCCTCCTAGACAACACATACAAAATTGGAGCCAAAGATATCAATGTGTAAAGTTAGGGGTTTAACACTGAACAGGCTACTCAATCCTAACTATAGGGGTGCTACTGCTATAATATAGTTGGAAAGGGTTACTAAAAGCAGTAAAAAAATCAAATTAAATTAGAACACAGTGAAGCCCAGTGATTAGATAAAAATCAATAACGTGTATGGTACTTGTGTCAAGTGTGGATGTGGGGGGGGGGGATTACATAAACAGTGACAGAAAAACAATAAAAAGAACTGATGTACAAAAATATAAATCAAACATCCATGCTCATTTTTTCACAGCCTACAAAGTATGATTGGAAATATAATGGACTACAAAGGTCTGAGAATGTCATAATATACTCTTTTTTTTTTTTGAGGGGGTTGAGAGGGACGACTCATACTTCTCATATTTCACAAAATCAATAAAATGTGGGAAGTTAAAACTTACACAAATATAGGTAGTGTATTAAAAATAATACATTACAGCTGATTAGTCATGCCAGAATTATTTTTTTAGCAATGACATTGACATACTGCTTGCATGAAGCACAGATGGGAATAAACATGTGCAAGGCTGAATGAGGCAAAAAACACTTGCAAATAATGAGGAATAGCAGCACTTTTACATAAATAATAATTCTTTGTACAAGATTGATGTAGCAAGTAGAAATTATATACAACTAAACAAAGCATGACAAATTTACAGAACTTAAACTGCATACTGTATTGGACAGAATGCACAAATGGAGACATAGTTCATACCAACTCTCCTCTGGCTATCTCATGCTACATTAGAATGTTGCCATTCATAAGACTACACAGCGACTGGATTAAGAATAAAAAAGGAAGTCAAAATTGTAGAAGGACAAGAATTTATTTTCCATATATGTTTACTATGCTTAAAACACATTTGCCAGTAGAAAAGGACTACCCTGTCCCTTTTAAGCCCTTAGGAGTAGGCAACTGGGCTCTTCATGACTGAAGATGACAGAGGCAGACACAGTTATGGCAAGCTGAGGCATATAACTGTCACTGAGGCTACCACTAGCCCTTTGGGAAACTTGATCGAAGCAGTATGAAACTGAAAGTGACAGAGGCAGGTACAGTTCTTGACGAGCTAAGGTATATAATAGTCACCAAGACTACTGAGACATTTTCTTTTTTTAATTGATACGTGCAATAAACTGCAATCGGACCTTTGCACAACTGGAGATGTAGCAGTTAGTAACTAACTGACCCTTAAGAAAATAGCTAGCTAGCATCTGGCAGTGCAGGTCAGTCATAGTGTGACTACAACATATTTAAATTGTAATCAGGTTCTTTCTTCCCAAGTCTCCACTCCCACCAAGCCACTATTTTTTTTTAAATCAGTGTCTCTCAAACACACACACACACACACACCCCCACAAGTGTAGACTCCATTCTCTCTCTCTCCCCCCCACATCCCACCACATCTGTCATCTTCAAATTAGCTGCCAATGCCCAGTGCCCACTGCCTTCCAGGCCCTGGTTCTTCTCCAGTCTCCATCTCGCTCTCCATCTCTCTAATTTCTTTAAAAATACTATTTTCTGTCAGGTATTTTTTTTCAAATGATGTTTATCTCTAGTCCTTCTCCTGATCACTGATCAGTGCCCACTGCCTGGACAGTATGTTAGGCCCTCTTCCTTCTTCCATTTCCCCCCTCTGTTTTTTAAAGATGTTCTCTTTCAGGTATTTTTTTCAGTGCAGTTCAGCTTTGGTTGCCATCCAGCCCAATGCCCAGTTCTCACTACATGGAGAGCCTCTTGACAGGCCCTGCTACTGCTCCAGTCTCTCGGAGTTTTTAAGATATATTATTTTCCTTCAGGTATTTTTTTACAGAGCAGTTTAGCTCTAGCAGTCTCCTTCCCCTCAATGCCTAGTGCCCACTGCCTGGACTGCATCCTGCCAGGCTATGCTACTGCTATAGTCTGTCTCTGAAATTTTAAAGATATATCTCTTTCCTTTTGGTTATTTTATTTAGTGCTGTTTAATGTTAGTTCCCTTCCCCCACTGCCATTGCCCACAACCCACTGTCTGGACTGCCACCTGCAAGGCAGGCCTGGCTGTTACTGCTCCAGTTTCTCTGTCTCTCTGATTTTAAATTTCCCTTTTTGGTACTTTTTCATGCAGTTTGAGTGTCTCCAAAAACATCATCCTTAGCACAACAGCCAGAAGCCACTAAGCCAAGCCAACTGACTGTCTTTCTCTCTCAATAGCTTTGTCTGCTGCTGCTGCAGTGTAATACTGATCACCATGACAACAGCTCAGAGCCAGCTAGCCAATAGTCTATCCCATGTATTCCCCCCACTCACAGGCTGCCCACTGAACCCAAGACAGCCCCACAAAGAACAATGTCATTGAATAATTTGCTTACATACACAGCTTCCCCAGCATGAGGCTTCTAATCATCTCCTCACTCACTGCTGCAAGGTTCCACCTTCTCATGCCACCAGCACCACTGTCACTCCTTCGTGCTCCATCATCATTCCTAGTCTTCTCCCTCCCCAAGTCCTATGAAGCAGCCTCTGCTCTGCCTTCAAGTACCACAGTAGCCCAACCCAGTTTCACAGTCTGACTCATGCTTTCATCATATCATCACCTTTCTTTCTTCTCCGACCACTGCAAGTCACATAATGTGACCCTTGGTCAGAGGGAGGATACTGCAGGGCCCTAGTGCTCTGGGATTTGTTGCCTTCTTGCCTGTCCTACCCTGGAGCCCTGTGTTTTTTTTTAAATATAAAAAAAGGGTTTGTGTATTTGTGCCCAGTTTGTTATTGGAACACATTGCAAAGGCTGTTGGCGGGTCAGAAATGGTTCAGATTGGCTGTATATTGATTCTGGCCCACTAAATGGTGCCTGGCAAAAGCTGGCTGATCCAAATCTCTGAACCAGCTCACTAAACACCCCTACTGGTGTATCACTCACACAGGGTCACAACATGGTATAATATGATACTATGAGTCCATGCTGTTGGGCAGAGTCATCCAGATGTTTACAACAACTCATTCCCCCATTGACTTTTTACCTGCTGCAAGACACAACACTTTTGGAACATCTTTGGCCCACTAGCTGGATCCCTGGTAATCCAATGGCCCCAGATCTGCAGTTCATGTTTTATATTCTGCCTGGCATCCAGTGGAACCCTTCCTCCCTCACCCTCTTCCAATGCAAATGAAGACCAAAGGCCCATATGTTTCATCTTTTGATTGTTTTTCTGGTCATTTTGTAGAATTGCAACCTCCCTATCACCTGCTTGTAATACTGTACTTTTATTGGTGCAGTGGGGTGTTAGAGTCTATGACTGGCAGTATGATGGCTGTCATGCACTGTGAAAGGTAGCCTTACCCCCTTTTCCCACACAATCTCAAAATGATTACCAACCATGCAGGGAAGGGCAGCAACTTCAGCTGTGTATACCAAAATGGAGGTCATAAAATTGCAGCTGATACAAAGTCTTTGCAATGACCACCTTGCACCAGCAGCTGTGATTGAGAATAGGGCTCTGGTTCAACTGTATGTGTAAGCCATCCTCACTCGAGCCCCACAAGGCATATGCATCTTTCCTCCAATGACTGGGATGAAGCTTAGGCCTTCTAACTTATAATGCAGTGGCTTGGATTTGGGTGTCGTTAGCTGGGCAATAATTAGTGATATGGAGCTTCCATCTGGGGAACCTCTTAATCACCTAACATAGAAACATAGAATCTGTCAGCAGAAAAGGACTGCTTGGCCCACCCAGTCTGATCAGATATTCCCTGACTAATCTGTCTTTGAAGACACTTAGTGGTCTCTGGCGACCCTCCCCACTCCCTGCCTAGTTACTAATATTCCCCAATGTCTGTCTCATGGATACTTGAAGCCCCCCACTGTTTTCACCTCCACCACTTCTACTGCCAGACTGTTCAGTAAAGTAGAACTTCCTTACATCCCTCTTAAACTTCCCAGCCTCTTGCTTCATCTCATGCCTCCTGGTCCTCTTTCTTCTTTAAAAAAATACTCCCATTCTGTACCCTGTTCACTGCTGTGAGATACTTGTAGGTTTTTAACATGTTCCTTATTGCTCTCCTTTCTTCCAGGATGTACAGGTTGAGATCCCTGCTATTACCACCCAGGAAACAATAAACTGGGTGGGTCAATACAGTCCCATCTCACGATGCAAGAACACGTTTACCCAGCAATAAACATTAGTACACGGGAATAAAATGCAAACAAAGAGCAACATTTACTAGGGTGGGCTGGAAAAGGATACAGAGCATGAAAAGGTAATATTTAAGCAATTCAGTAAACAAAATATAGTTGGCAATCTCAACGATATACCCTCCACCCCAATCAGCCTCACAATGCCTCAGTTAACTGCTGAACCAGAATTACATAGTTACATGGATACATAGACAATGATGACAGAAAAAGGCCAGTCAGATGATTCAGTCTGCTCACCCTATCTAACTACTCTGCATTTGCCCTAGAGGCTGTCTCTCCTCTTTGCTTCTGCTCTCCCTAACTAATCCCATATGCCTGTCTTATCCCTTCTTAAAGCTTCTTACTGATTTGGTCTCTACCCACCTCCTCTGGCAGCTTGTTTCACTTGTCTACCACACTTTCCATGTAAAAGTGCTTGAGAATGTCTTTTATGAAACTTCTCCTTGCAAGTTTCAGCAAGTTCCCACTCTTCCCTATATTTCAGCTCAAGGAGAAAAGTTTCTTGCTGTCCATCCTGTTACTCCTGTGCAGGTACATGTATGTCTTGGTCATGTTACCCCTTTCCCTCTTCTTTTCAAGAGTGTACGTATTCAAGTCCTGCATATTCATCTCGTATTTCTTACCCCCTAGGCTGCACTGCTTCCACCTTGTCACAATCTTTCCTCAAGTGTAGACTCCAGTAACTTGTGTAATATTTCAGGTGCGGTAGCACCAGTGACCTGTACAGTGGGAGGATCACCTCCTGGGTTCTGCTGCTTATCGTCATCCTCATGCAACCTAGCATCCTGTTTGCCTTGACTGATGCTCTACTGCAGTATGCAGCTGGCTCTCTGATGATATGGCCTCAAGGTCCTTTTCCTCTGTTATGCTTTCTAGCACCCTCCTCCCATTTTATATTGCACTCTTGAGTTACTCTCCCCAATGTACATCACCTTAAAATGTTGGCATTGAAGCCCAGCTGCCACATGCTTGACCAGCTCTTTAACCTGCATATATCCTCCCCAAGGCTGCAAGCCCTTACTCTGTGTCTGCCCTAGTACAGATCTTTGTACCACCCATGAACAGGCAGATCTTACTCTTGATGCCTTCATCATGTCACAAATGACCACACCCAGCACCAACCCCTACTAAAGTTCAAACTAAAGCTTTCTGGTGAAGATAAAACCAAAATACCCATGTAAACTGCCCCACCCCCACAATTTCAGTGGTAGTATTTCATATTAGACACTGTTGACATGTGGACATCCAGTCTGTTGTTAAATATTTCTTTATTCTTTGCTTAATACCACATTTGATGAGAGGCTATTCCACGAACCAACTACCCTCTGGATGAAAAAAAAAAATTCTCTTTTCACTCCTAATCTTGTTCTTTTGTAACTGCTGTGGATGTCCCCCCTGTTTTATAGTTCAGTTTGTAGTTCATGTCAAAAGTAGCCATTAATTCAGGTTCATTTATTGTATCATAAATGAACAATAGATCACGTCTTATTTGTTGAGATGCTAGAGGCATTAATTTTGTATTTTCTAAACGTGCTTTATAACCAATGTCTCTCATCCCCGTAATTGACTTAGTTACCCTCCTCTGTATCTTTTCAATATTATTTATATAATTCTTTGTATACAGTGCCCATATCTCTGTTCCATAATTAAGGTGAGGACATATGTTGTAAGCTCTTTATAATGATGTTAATATGTCTTTGACCCTACTTTTTATACTTCTTTTAATGTTCCAGCAAATTTTACTTTATTTTGCTATTACACTATTACAATGGTTGTCCAGAATGAACTTTTTATCAGTAAGTATCCCTAGGTCATTTGTGGGATCAACTGCCTGAAGTATTGTGCCTAAGAATTCATATTTGTATTCTGAAATATGTTTACCAAGATGCATCACTGCACATTTTTCTTTATTAAAACTCTCACCCCAGGTGCTGGCCCATGCACTTATTTTTTTATGTCTGACTGGATGGATCCCTCTGTGCTTCTGTTTCACATACTCCTCTTAGTTTGGTGTTGTCTGCATAGTTTTGGTATCAATTTATAACAATTTTATCTACATCAGAGATAGAGATGCTAAACAGTACTGGTCCAAGTTCTGATCCCTGTGGAGCCCCACTGCTCACCCTTCCACTTAAAGATGTGTATCCATTCAGTTTCACCAACTGTGTTCTTGTTTTCAAGCCATGCTTCTGCCCAATGTATGAGTTTTCTGCTTCAGCTGATAGGTGTTTAGTTGCTTTATTATTGCCCAGTGGGGCACTAAATCAAAGGTCTTCTGAAAGTCTAGAGACAGAACATTAACAGGTCTTTAGGTAAACTACTCCCCCTGATGCCTCCTTCATCTTGGCAATCACTCCCACTGCCCCTTTTGAAATATGGACCTATTCTCCCTCTTTAATCCTGCTTCTCTTTTTTTCTCTTCCTACTCACTTTGCCTATCTTCATCTCCTTATCTCCTACCCCTCCCTCTTCCTCTTCCTCCCTAATTTCCAACCTTCATTACAAAAGTCCTAAACTTCACTACTTCATTCTTACCCTCCTCCTTCTCTCATCAGGGAAGATCCATCCCAACCCTGGCCCTCCCACCTCACCCACCTCAACTGTCTCCCTCAACTCAACTATACCCAACTCCACAGCCCATACGATTATCCCCAGTGGGTCGAAACTTCTTCACTTGAACATCCGCAGCCTACTACCTAAAACCGATCTCATCCAAACTCTTGTGGTATATCACACTCCTGACGTTTTGTTTTTTTTAACTATACTTTTTCTCCCTGGGCAACCAGTCTGCCTACCTGCTTCTGCATCCAGGCAACCTCCAGGGATTCTGGCCACTGTCTCAAGGATTCCTCAGCTCAGCCCACAATGTACTCCCACGGATTACCCCCCGGTGGTGGGGAGGTGGAGAGTCCCCTGACACTCAACCACCCAGACTGGATCCAGTGCCACGTTCCTCGCCTGAGTAATCCCCCATAAAGACAGCCATCTTGCCACCATGACTGGTGCCCATTTTCCTCTGTTCTCCCCTTGTGCGTAGTGTGCAATGATGCCTATGGGCAGGAGCTCACATGCTACCACACACATTCCTCCCCAGCGTCGACCACAGCAGCTCCCTTCATTCATCTTGCCAGCTCCCTGCAATGACCCCCAGCCATCGCCAGAGGCCACTAAGACAACGAGGCATGACAACCCCTCCCCAGAGATGGAGAGCAGTCCAACGGATGCTCAATCTGTCTCCTCCCCCACAACCACCGATGATCCTGGCTCATTCCCAAACCCGGGTTGCTGGCGTGGAGTGAGGTGTGGCATCCAGCACCTCAACCCTCAGCACCACCAGGCCAGCTAACACTCCTGACAGTTTAATTATAACTGAGACTTGGATCAAAAAAGGCATTCCAGACAATACCATTGCTATCCCTGGGTATTCCCTGTCCAGACAAGACTGGACAGGCCGGGGAGAGGCAGTGGCCATGTAAATCCTGTCCTCATTGCAATCCTCTATGATACTGTCTTCTTCTGTCCCAGCTACTTATGAGGCCCTTATCACCCACATTACTATTCCTTTTACAGTCCATATTTTTGTACCTGGTATCTACTGTTGCCCAAGCAACCAACCTTTAGTCGTGGTGGAACTCTTATCCTCCATTACCTCTATTTCACAATCTGGTGAGTTGTTCATACTGGGTGACCTGACTCTAAACTTGTTGTCCCCCAAGTCAAATAAGTTATGGAATGACGTTGCTCCACTAAACCTCACACAACTTATCCTCAAGCCCATATGCCCTAATCATAAATCGTAAAATTATACCCTGCTTGACTGGGCACTCACCTTACATCTACACTGTGTCATCAAGTCAGATATCCTCGCAGATGCCCTTAGTGACCACAATCCTATTTTCATGGTTTGCAAGGTCCATTGACCTAAACCTCCCCCAAAATCATTCTGCTGTGCTCCTATTGATTCTTAGATCTTGCACCTCTCCAGTCCAAACTTGCCTTTACTGACTGGGCCCCTCTCTCCTCTGCCACTTCCATTGACCAAGCCCTTGACTACTTCAAGATTAAATTAATCTTCACCTGGAATGCATTTGCTCTCTTCAAGCATACCAGAGTCCGTGGGATACTCCTCATCTTGATAACCCCGGAACTGCTGGCCTGCCACAGGGAGTGCAACCAAGCATGGAAAAAACACAAATCTACAAAGCACACCAGTGACTAAGCCACATACAGAATGCTATGCAGCTCTTGTACAAAAGCTACCAGATTGGCAACGTCCGAGTATTTCAAATCTTCATTCCTCACAAACATAAACACCCCATCCAAATTCTGGAGGGTGGTCCACATCCTTTTCTCTCCTCCTTCTCACCCCCCAGTTCTTAAAATAAATAATTCCTTGGTATCTGACCCTCACTTGGTGGCCAAGAAGTTTAATGCCTACTACACTTCTTGTGCCACATCTCTCCTAAGCTTTCTCCCTACCCACCCAACTCCTTCCTCAAGCTCACATCCACCTTCTGCATCTGTCTCTCCTCCTTTCTTCTTCTCCTCCATCTCCCCAGCTGAAGCTTTAGAAGCCCTCCTCTCCCTTAACCCCTCTAAAGGTCTCTCTCCAGACAAACTTGATCCTAAACATCTCTGCCTATATACTCCTGCTATTGCTTATTCTATCTCTCTAATCTTAAACCTTTCCTTTACTTCTGCTCAAGTTCCCCCTTCCTGGAAACACACCATTGTCCTTCCCTCCCCAAGGGTGGTGACCTGTTCACTCTTGGTAACTATCACCCTATCTCTCGCCTTCCTACCCTAGCTAAACTCCAAGAACACCTGGTTCTCTCTCAACTTTCCTCCTTCCTCACTGACTCCTTCTTTTCACTGTTCCAATCTGGTTTTCTGAAGAACCATTCCACATTCACTTCTCTCCTCAGGCTCACCAATTCCTTCCTTATAAGGATGAACGATGGCCTAATCACCTCAGCCATTTTTGTTGACCTAGCCAAGGGATTCGACACTGTCTTCCATACCCTGCTTCTCAACTCACTCTCCGCAGCAGGTCCCCCAGGACTCAGTGCTTGGTCTCTTGCTTTTCTCCATCTTCCTTAATGACCTTCTGTAGCCTGTTCCACCTCCTCCATTCCATATGTATGCCGGTGACACTGTCTTGTACAGTTCTGGCAAAAACCCTGCTGATGTGGAAATCAGCTTACAGCATGATTTCAATCAAGTTCAGTTCTGGTTTGCCTCCCACCAGTTCTTCTTAAATGCCAAGAAGACAGTCTCTATGACCTTTGGCACCAGGTAGAGATCTAGGCTCACTGGCCTGCCCTTCTTCCACACTCTCGATGGGACAACCCTTGAGAGCACATCCTCATTTAGATATCTTGGGATTTGGTCGGACCAACACCTCAACTTCTCTGTGCATATTGATGCCATCCTGAAGAAATTGGGCCCCAAGCTTGGTGCCCTGTACAGGAATCATAGTTGCATTCCACTGACTGTGAGGCATGAACTTATCCAGAAGATGATACTCCCCATCTTTGACTATTGTGACATAGTGTATGGTGCTGCTCCCAAATCTTCCCTGACCAAACTGGACACTCTACAACTCCTTCTGCTGCTTTGCCCTTGACTCTCCTACTTGTACCCATCACTGTGAACTCTATCGTGTTCTTGCCTTCTCTCCACTATCAAATAGGCACCTCTCCCACTGCACCAAACTAACCTCCAAATTCTGGCTTGGTGTACTCCCACCCTACCGCTCATCCTCCCTCTCCACCCCTCCCTCACCCTCCCATTCCCTCAGCTCTAGTGACACATGCACCTTGGTGGCCCCACGTCATTCCACTCTCATCAGCCAGACTGGTTTTGCCCACCACTTCCCTAAAATCTGGAAACCCCCCAAATAAACCACTCCTCTTCCTCTTACTGTCTTAACACTGCCCTTCACAATTTTCTCTCTCCCAGCTGTTCCACTTTAATCCTCCTTAAATTACCTCTATTTCTAGTTCCTGCCTACCAACTCCTTCCCCCTTGCAGGGTTCTCAGCATCCTGAAGGGGTAACAGGTTTTGGCAGTCTTCTCTCTCCCCTCCCTCCAGCTCCCAGCTACCCTTGCAGGGTCCTCATCATCCTGAAGGCATTCACTTGACTCTGGTTAATTCCCCTCCCTACCCCCATCCTCCTCCTTTTCCATTTCACCTCCTCAGTGATTACTAGCTACTCTCCTCCCAACTCCTCCTTACAGCACTTGTGTACTGCCTTGAGCCTGCTCTAGGTATATCATTGCACTTTGATTGTACTGTTGCATTATTGTACTGCCTGTTATACTGTGCTGCCTGTAATATTGTATCTGTGGACTCCTATTTGATGTTTTATTATACTAACTGTAATTTTGTCTGTACCTCACCCTAACTGCTGCACTATTTTGTCTACCTGTTCCTACATAATGTGTAACTTTCTTCTATTCATTATTGCATAATCTCTGTGTTCTTACCCTCATGTTATCCCCCCCAAGGTCACACCATGAGAAGAGCAACTTGTTGTTCAGTGTGCCCTCCTGGTGAAACATTTCAATAAAATAAAAAAATATGTACTGTCATAAGTGTCAAGTGTTTTCTACCATTGCCTAGTAAGAGGTGTACAGTGAGGCATTCACAGTCCTTATTGGGATTAATGAGTAAGACAGTGTATCCTTGTATTGTGTTTGGATGTATATGAAACAGCCTCCCCCCCCCTTACCATTATGGTCTTGTCTGAAGTGATTATACCCATGAAGGATGATGGCGTTATCTGGGGTTTTTGGTGATAGCCTGGTCTCAGTTAGGGAGATTTTGTCTGGCTGTACTTGATTTACCCATGTCTCTAACTGCACAAGTTTGGGAAGTAGGCTACCTATACTTAGTGAGGCGATTTTTAGGGTAATGGGGAGGGAATGTGTTGGGGGGGTGATCCAAGAGGGGGTCCTGGGTTTGGGTGTATGTTTCCAGAAAGTGGTAAGAGCATCAGTAGTAGTTTCCATATCAGATGAGGGTAGTAGTAGTGCACCCCAACTTTCTTAGGATATGACCTGGTGTATGTTCTGGGAGGATGCTTCAAGCTGCAAGTAGTAAAAAGGTATGTAAGGTTGGAGAATTGAGAACAGCTGTATTTAGGGGAAGGGCAGTAGGTGGGGGTGTAGGGCAACAGTCATACGTTGGGGGTTTTAACCCCTGTTACCCATGAGGGCGTATGTATCTGTGGACCGAAGTCTGGGTCCTGGGGCAAGTCTGTATATTCTATCTTAGTAGGTGCTTATATTTGAAGTAGTATGAGAAAGGTTACTAAGCTTAGGGTCCAGGCTGGGGATTGTGCTTTCCACTTTGTTCATAGCATAACGGTCACTGAGTGTTAACTGGTGTCAGGTCTGGAGTTTCACTACATGCTCCCAGGGCTAGTGGGATAGCTTGAGGGTGAGTTGCCTTGCAATGGGTATTACTTCCTTTGTACACCTGTGGTTCTTGTATGGTTACAGGGCTTGTGAGCATGATCATCTGCTATTGGTGCTAGGGCAGTTACTTATGGTGGTCTTGGTATGAGATGTGGGGTAGGATTAGGCCACTTGACTCTGCGGTACGATGGTTAGAAATTGTTTATAATCCTGATGGAGGGAGACTTGTTTCAGATGACATTAAGTATTGAAACAAGGATTTTATTATGAGGACAGTAGCAGCTGCAGAGAAATTATATTATGCAGGTAGTGGGGCCTATTGTTATCAAGCTCATGGTTTATATTTTCATAGAAACCAATCAGATTCGTTAGGCATGATCTGCCTTTACAACATCCATGCTCTTGATCGTCTGTCCCATATATATTTTCCCAACAGTCCAGAATATCATCTTTTAGTATTGATTCCAGTATCTTACCTGGAATTGAAGTAGTGCTGATTGGCCTATAATGAGCTGTTTTTGCCTTAAATCCTGTTTTGTGACTTGGAGCTGCATTAGCCCCTGTCCAGTTAGCAGGTAAAACACCTTCATCTATTGATTTGTAGTAGATAATCCTAAGGGGTTATATAATATAATCACCCAATATTTTAACCATTTTACTAGTGATATTATCTGGACCAGGCACACAGTCCATCCTGATATTTTTAATTTTTTTCTGTTATTCATTTAGTAGTAATCCATGTTGTACTAGGGTGCTATCAGTGTTGTTTGTTCTAGATTTTGCCTGACTGGTAATCTTGGGAAAAACTGATACAAAATATCTATTAAATTCTTTTGTCATTTCAAAAGGTAAACTTATAGTACTATTTAACACTTTCAGTGGTCCTACTGCTGTTAATCCCCTTTTTTTTTTGCATTATGTGTTTATCCCCTCCGTGCTCCTGGTGACCCCCACTCCTTCAGGCCCCTTCCAAGTCCTCACTGACCCCACCAGCCTTACCTGAGCTCCCCTCACCTCACAATGCAGCCAGTCCCTGAGATATCCCGGACGTAACCCTTCATCAGGTGGGCCCCCCTCCTCCGAGGGGGAAGGCACCAGTCGGAAGTCCAGTACTCTCTTCTTCAGTAGGGCCCAGGGATGCTGCTGAGGGAAGGAGGCTCATTGAAGGCACCAGAGGAATTGGGGGACTGAGAGCCATCATCCGGTGGCCACCACCAAGTGGTATTTCTGGTTTCCTATGTTCCCTCATCGCGCCGCTCCTGCAGTGCCCCCAGTCTCCACTGGGGTCCGCTGCTTGAGCGAGGCAGTCCCAAATCCCACTCCAGGATAGGAGAGCAGTCCTTCAGATGCTTAATCCTATTCTCCCCTGCTGACCCCCAGCATCCCGAGTCCATTCCCGAACCCGGGTCGCCAGCATGGTTCGAGGTAAGGCGCCAGCGCCTCAGCCCTCTGCACCACCGGGCCAGCTAGTTGATTCCTTTTTAATAGAATTTGCATATCCATAAAAGGCTTTACTGTTTGAGTTCATTTCATTTTTATTTTATACTGGAAAGGCATGTGGGCAACAATGCCTGTTTTCACAAATGTCCAGTTTTAGGGTTTTTACAGTGCTGGATATATACTGTACACATTATACAGACACATGATTCAAAAAATACAAAGGCAAAAACATGCAGGAATTTCAGTTACACACAAAGTGACTTAGGCACAACAGCTACAGTATTAACAGCAAGTCTAAACAAAATGTACAATTTCAAGGCTAATCTTGCCAGTCTTATTTCTCAGTTACTTTTTTCTTTCTGATTAGATTTTTACACTATTTTTGTAATGTTTTATTATGATTCCTGATGACATATAGTCTCTGAAGGCCTTATACTTCTTTTTAAGTTCTTTTTTAATACCTCTGGTTAGACATTTTGTTTTTTGCCTTTCATGTTATATTTTTTAGGCTTAGTTATGTGCTTATTGCAGACTTCTAATATGTTGCATTTGAAAGTTAACGATGCCGGTTCCACATACAAGTCATTCAGGGCTGGCTCCCAATTTAACCTTCCTAGTGCTTCCTGTATTTTATTCAAATTTGCTCTGTTGTATAGGAAGATTTCTGTGCACCCTGTTGATTTTGCTTTGGGCATCAAGATTCCTTATGTTACTGTAGAATGGTCACTATTGGCTAAGGGTTCTATGACCTTGTATGAATGTGTTATGTCCCCAGACACTAATATTATATCTAAATAGCTTACACCCCTCATTGGTTCCTTAACAATTTGTCTGAGTGTGCATTGTTTTGTTAATTTAATAAATGCCACAAAGAAACTAGATTTGACTTTGAGGCTTTTCCACTCTGTATCTGGTAAATTGAAATTGCCTGCCACTATTAAATCACCAATTTGAGGTGTGCTTTGTGTTTCATTAATTAGTTCATTATTGACTACATCATTACAGTTTTGGGGGTCTGTAGCATGCCCCATAGACTATGGGCAGGATTTACGTAGCTTTTGAAAGATCTGCAGCTGCGGGTAAACCGCTGCACAAGTGGGTTGCCACTTGCGGAGCCGCAGATTACCAGCAGCGGTGGGTATTCACAAAGGTGGAGCCAGATTACGATCAGCTCCATGGGTTATGGCCGCTTGTGGGAAGTGTCTCCATGGAGATGGCCACAGCTGTGGGAATGTGCTATGGCCGGAGGGAGCAGCCGTAGCACCCTCCACAACTGCTGCGGCTGTGAACTGCACCCACCACAGCTGTGGGTGATTACAGTCCACAACAGCAGTTGCAGAGTGGGACTTAGGATTCTAACGCTTCGTGAATCCTGCCCAATGTTTCTAATTTGCAGACTTACAAGACACACCCAAATCAATTCTACTCCACTCTCTGCTACTTTAAGTTTATCAGAGACATCACGTGCCTTGATGTTTTCATTCAAATAGATAGCTATACCTCCCTCTTGTTTAAGCGCTTCATCCAACCTAAAAAGATTGAAAGCCTGGAATTCAATATCAATACTATGCTTTCTTCCCACCATGTCTCAGTTATGCAGACACTATCTGATTTTTCTGTTTTGATTGTTGCCTCTTGTTCCTCATTTTTGTTATCGAGACTTCATGTATTCATTAGAATGCCTTCTAAGCTCCCTGTTGTTCTTTTCCTAGTATGAGTGCTAATTTTCCTTTCACTGCCCTTTAATTTGTTGTCATTCTCTGAATGTTACTAGTGCTTTTGACAGCTAGCCCATTTGTCCCCCTTTGCACTAGTTTAAATTTGTCAGTGCCTTTAATAATTTTGTGCCTAGTAGCCTTGCTCCTTTTTTATTTAAATGCAGTCCATCCCTTGCATATTGATCAGCCCTTCCATAGAAGATATTCCAGTTTCCAACAAACTCTAAATTTTCACATTTGCACCATTCCATCAGCCATTTGTTTGTCTTTCCTATGAATCTCTGCCTGTAATTAGTTACTCTTGGGATAGGGAGGATTTCTGATATAATGTTCCCTCCTATGGTCTTTACTTTTTTCCTAGCATTTTAAAATCCCTAATTATTTCTCTTTCTCTGGATCTCACCACATTATTTGTTCCTACGTGTACTACCACAGTTGGTTTTTGTCCAGTATTCCTAAGTATATCATATATTCTAGTGGTCAGGTCACTGATTTTTGCTCCTAGGAAACATGAGACCGTATTGTTTATTCTGTCATTTTTGCATATAGTATCCCCTGTGGGATTTCGTTTGTTACCTCCTTTACCTCTGAGGACTACCCATTTACTACCACCTATTATGATCTTCCCCCAAGTCCATTCTCATATGCCATCTGAACAGCAACAATTGCACAGCAAATGACATTACTGCAGCAATTTGCTGTTGCTGCTGTAATGTACCCGTTGGACCCCAGCACTGCTTAAACCGGGTATTGCGCCACACCCCAAATCAACTCTGATTCAGAGTTGATAATCCCAAAGGGCGGGGAGTGCGGGGGGCACAGCCCCCCTCATGGGTGGTTCGGGAAGCAGCAAAGCCCCCCCAAAAAAGAAAGTTTACCTGATGGATTTATGCCATCCACAACTTGCGGTCAGCATAAATCTGTCACTATAACGTCAGTTGACAATATTGTTGTCGAACCAGTGTCATGGCTCCATCAGTTCTTTACCCATGTCACTAATTTTCACTCCATTCCTAAGTTTATCTTTCTGACCAGCCTTCTGTGAGGGGACCGAGTTAAAGGCCTAGTATACTACATTGACTGCCTATCATTTGTCTGTTGCCCTTGTAACTCAGTGGAAGTCTACTGACTAGATTTGTTTGGCAAGACCTACCCCTTTTGTTACTATCCTAATATCCCTAAGAAGTTCCCTTCAATATTCTTGGTTACCTCTGCTGTTGAATCATTGCAGGCCCAATGTTTGGAGTAGATGAGAAATATAGCATGCAGAATTTTGAAGTTCAAAATTGAAGTTATCACTATGTGTAATGCAAAACAATGCCCAGTGGTCTAAATGCCATTCTTCTGCCTGGGTACCACCAAAGCAAACACAGCCCTGCCCAGTGCTTCCATGATGCCCTACAGACTTTATCTACTTAGCTAGCTAAGTATAACAATGTCCTATGGCCTAGTACCTGCAGATATACTCAGGGTTGGCAGACCTTACAGACCACAGAAGGCCTCAGATGCAGAGTGCAAGTATCTCTGATTTGCATCAAGTCAGACACCCTATGCTGCAGGTGCTCTCTCTCTCTCTCTCTCTCTCTCTTTCTGTCTCCCCCAATTGGCTGATTCCTAACTCCAGACTCCATTATCCAGCAGTCTGGTGGGCCTGTGGTTGAGCAACATTTCAATCACTATGTTAATTTATATTCTGTTTCTGTCTTCTGCTGGCAGCTGTGGCTGTACACCATAGGCAGTTCCAGGTTCAATCTTCACATCCCAGGTTGGGGCCACAGAGGGCCCAGAAGGTGAGTCCTCAATTTGGTGGGGGCTCTACAAATGGGCTGCAGATAAATTTGAGTAATGATCTGTTAGACTGGTTGATTGTAAGAACTGTTTTATTTCTGTTTGCTTGTAGGCATGCACATACTTATTGTGGCCCTTACATCTTTCCTTGTATTTAAATATTGTAATACCTTCAGCCAGTGTTATGGCTTTTATGTAAAGTATCTGAGATGGCTATAATGCCTCCAAAATGGAAGTTCTCCTCTTGAATAAACCTAACATCCTTGAGCATATCTTGACTGCCACCCCCTTCCTTATTAATTTAAATACAAACATTTCCCTAGTGTTAAGAACTTGGGTGTTATCATTATCCAGTAATTGCTTTCATACAATACTGACATCAACCCTCTTTGTAAAATATGGTTATTTCAACCTCTGTATGTTTACAGTATGTATTTATTTAGATATCCAATACTGGATCTAGGATAAACCACACTAAGACACCATTTTGTTTATAATATTACACATATTTTGCATTGAATAGAGTGTACTGCTGCTGAAACTTGTACTCCTGTTTTGTCTTTTCTTACCTTGAATACTGAAATACTTTTTCTTTTGGGCTTCAAAAATCTCTCCTTCAGACTCTTCAATATGTGCAAAATGCTGCTGCACATCTCCTCACATTTAAAAGTAAACCAAAACACAATACATTCTCCAAAACCTGCTCTGTCTCTGTTTCTTTTTATATTCAAGACAAGATTGTCCGTGATGTTTTCAAATTTCTTTGTAGTCTCTGCCAAATCTTTTTTTTTTTATTTGATCGCGTCTTTCTCTTCTATTTGCGCCATCATTTTTCTTTTGCTCCACTTCTCTCCCCATTCATGGTCCTTTTTGCCTCTTTTAGGAATCATTCTTCAGCTTCCATGCTCCTCTTGGCTTGAATAAAATTCTCTTCATCTTCTTCTAACTTATTATACTAATCTTTTCAATATGCCCTCAAAACATGCATTTCTCTTCTTTCTCTTCCTCCCTCATCAAAAATTTATTTAGTCTGGCTGGCAACAATAATTGTAATTCATTAATTTATTTAGTTTAGTTTATCTCCACTTCAAAATCTATGGTATTTTATGACTATACAATCATGATGTTTGTTAGCATTGTTTTTGACTGCTTTTCAGTAGGTTTATTTTAATTTTTTTTCAACTTCATGTCTGTATTAGAGCTGTAAAGAATAAGAAAATTATGAATTCACAGAATGATGATGACATTTTGTGAAATTCCATGATATTTCATGGAATTTCATCAGAATTTTGTGGAATTTTTTAAATGTATGAATGTGGTCATAACTCAGCTGTTTAATAAGCTAGACCTCTGAAATGTGGTATGCTTACTTTATAGGAGGATTTCTGAGAACACACTGAATATCATGAAATTAGGATGAATTATCTCAAAAGTATAGGTGCTCAAAGTCTGTCATTTTATTTTTTGTGGGAAATTTCATGAACATTTTGATCTGCATATACCTCAGCCATATATTGGGCCAGATATCTTAAATTTTGCAAGATTACTTGCTGATAGGCATTCTAACAATGTCCCAAATGGCATGACATTAGGATGGATTATCTCAAAAGTATAGGTGCTCAAAGTCTGTCATTTTATTTTTTGTGGGAAATTTCATGAAAATCTTTATCTTCATATACCTCAGTTGTCCATTGGGCCAGAGATCTTACATTTGGCATGTTTACTTGATGATAGAGGTTCTAACAATGTGCCAAATTTCATAACATTAGGATGCATCATCTCAAAATTATATGTGCTTAAAATCTGTCATTTTATTTTTTGCTGGACATTTAATGAAAAAAGTTATCTGCATTTAACTTGGGCGTCTTTGGAGCTAGACATGTGTAAATTAGCACACATAACCTTTTTGTAATGCTTATAGAATCTTCTAAATATGGAGAGAATTGGATTAGAGATTTGTACATTACAGGGGTTCAGCATTTTACTATAAAAATATTTGAAAATTGTGTGAAAACTCAAAAATGTGGATGTTTGTGACTTCTCTGCTCTATCAGGTACAGACTTAACACTTGAGATGCATATTCAATGTCAGTGTATCCTAATGTCTAACACAACTGGATAAATTGGTTTAGCAGTTTTAAATTTACAGTGGAAAAAAATTATTTATGGTAGCATATATAGTAGATGAAGCATCCATAATTCTTATTGTGGAATTTAGCATTTGCAACGCACATATCACTACTTCATTTGACAAGCTGGGCTGAGGTTTTGCAGTCCTGCTGTTCATCTCTGGCTTACTATTTTGCCCTCCTCCCTTCTCTCTTAGTGTAGCCAGATTGACTTAGTAGAAGTACTGATCCCACTGATATCCTCTTTGTTCTTTACAGTGACAAAATCCCTTAAAACAAGAGACACCTACTTCTTTTCCAATCAAACTTTCCTGTTGGAATAACCAGAATTCTTCCTTCCTGTGCACCAGACATTGTCTTCTCTCACTGCATCTTTTTGTTTACCTCTAAGTCCCAGACTTACATATATGTCAGGCTCCCTGGATTATCAATTTACTGGATGTTATCTGTATATATTCTGCATTCAGGTTGGAATTGTCAACACTCTGTGCTTCCTAGCTCCAACTGGGGGAGGAGAGGTCTGCTACTGGTGTGCTACCCAGCTCAGCTGTCCATTTCTTGGTAAAACGATGCATCTAACTCCTGAACCTTGTGATCCCCTGCACTATCCACCTCTCATACCCCTATCCTTTAATTTGAATCCCCCAGATAAGGCTGAGTGAAATTAGCAAACTCCAATTTTATGGAATTGTCATGAAATTCCACAATTTGCATAAAGACTCATGGAATTTTATTTTAAGTACAGGTGTTGTTTTGCAGTTTCTGGCAGCAAGCAATTAATAAAATTGACACACACAGCTTCCTTGTGAAATGCAAAAACCTGTTAAATTTAATGGCATTTCACTCTCTAGTTTTAATGTTTCAGGGGTTTATAAATTTGCAGTTTACATTCTTGCAAAATTTAATTTTAAAATGTTGTGAAAGTTTGACTGCTTTTAATTCAGTCCCATTTAAAGCCGTACATATGAACTTTTTCAGAAATGACCAAGTGGTATAATAGTTTAAATCATTCAAATCTGGTAAAATTTGGATGTGTTTTTTTTTTGTATTATCCTTTTACCTCCTCCCCACATGTTCCACTCCAGTCTCTCATTTGGGCTTGCCAGTGCTTGCTCTGGTTCATCTGCCCTCCGATGCTCCAGTCCCATATAGCAGCTGACCCCCAGGGTAACCCAGAGTAACCCTTCTCCAGATGGGTCCCCCTCCTCTGAGGGGAATGCACCAGCCAAGGGCGAGCCAGTGCTACACTTGGCCTGGGGTGCTGCTGGGATGGAGGACTCAGCAGGGACATGAATGGCACCAGAGAGCTGGGCAGCCATCATCCGGCTTACAGTGGGGTGGTATTTCCACTTTTTCTGTTGTGTCCATGACATGCATCTGTTGTGCTCCTGGTCTCCACCAGGGGATGCCACAGCACGATGTCAACCCACTACCCACCCCAGGAGAGGAGCGCAGTCCTACATATGCTTGATCTCTCCTTCTCCTGCCAGCCTCCAGTGTCCTGAGTCTGTTCCCAAACCCGGGTCACTGACGTAGGTTGAGGTAAGGTGCCAGCACCTCAGCCCTCTATGCCACCGGGCCAGCCCAGATATGTTTTAAAATGAAAGAGATATAATGGAAATTTAAATTTTGGTAACATGTTTGGCAGTCTATAACTCAATCTCATTTGAAGCTAGAAATCTGAAACTATGTACATATATAAATTTACAAAATAGATAGGTAAAATCCTGTATTTTGATTGGTTGCTAGACGTGAACTGGAAGTGTCTAACACATGTCTAGCAACAAGTTCAGATAACCATGACCACATTTAAAAAATCAGATAAGAAGCCAAATAGAATGTTAATTTTTGAATCACCACCATGTTTTTCTACTACTAGCCATGAATTTGCCAAAACCCAGAACTTGCCCAAACCCTGTAAATCACATAATTATTTGTTTTTGGCACTGCATACCTTACATTTGGGTATATAATTTAATACAGACCAGCTTCTTATATTTCAAAAATCTCTTACACGTTACTGAAATTACAGAGCTGCCGACAGTCAGTGAAACTGTATCATTCAAAACTGTAGGACACCGTTACAACTGTTATTTTTTCCACTCGTGAAACCCATATATGTACTGCAGTTTTACATTTCCTCATACACTACATAGAAACATAGAAACATAGAATTTGATGGCAGATAAGGACCGCTTGGCCCACTCAGTCTGCCCATTTCCCTACCTAATGGATAGTAGTAGTAGTAGTAAACATTTTTATTTTTATCCAGGATTTTCAAACTTTTGGTCAAAAAGACCTATTTTCAAAGTTGTCCTGTATGAAAGTAAACAATATACAGTACATTATCAAACAATGACATAATTGTACATATAAAGTGCTCACTCAAGGTATCACATGAATACAATACTTTTGTCATACAAAAACATCAATTTCAATAGACAAACATCGCATAATCATTTAAAAACCATTTAAAAACAAATACATTCAGTAAAGAATGCATCATTTAAACCTTTTTTAAACTGGGATAAATTTGTTACTTTATATAACTGAGGGGGGATTTTATTCCAAATTGTTGCCACCTGTGCCTTGAATGTCATAGTTCCTGTGTTGTATTCATTTCTGGAAATCTGTGACCCCTATACTTTACATCTCTTAAATCATGAGAATAACCCTTACAGTCTAGAGACAAATCTAAGTTCCCATTTGTCATCCCATTTTTTATTTTATAAATGAATATGGAGTTTTGTTTTTTTAACCATACTGGTAAGCTATCTCAATTTAAATATTTGTGCAGAGTACAATGATGAGTATTGAAACTACAATTTAAAACAAATCTTGCTAATCAGTTATATGATATAAACAATTTATTTAAGTTTTTTTGACCCGCAAAATTGTATACCATACTCCTGTATTCCAGTACTGGTAATTGATTTGCTATTAACTTCCAAGTTTGTTGATTTAAAATCCCTGATGACCTACACAGAGCTCCTATTTTATTGTTAACTTTTTTATTGTGTTGTTTATATGTCCTGAAAAAGATAAAGTATAATCTAACTCTACACCTAAATATTTATATTGATTTATAACTACCAATTTTTCCCATCCCACATTATTATATCCCCACCCACAATCTGTTTATTAGGAAGTTTAGTTGTTTTTTTTATTAAAATACATAACCTGAGTTTTTTTGTAAGTTAACACAAGTTTTGAATTGAAAAAACAATCCTGCAAAATGTCAAAATCCATCTGTAGTTTTGCCACCATTCCAGTTTGAGATGCTGCTGATGCTAAAAGAACAATGTCATCAGCATAAAGCCTAATTTGTGTATTTATTTTAGTGGGTAGTTCATTAATGTATAACAAAAATAATAATGGCCCCAAGATTGAGCCTTTGGGAACACCTCTTGATGTACTACCTACTTCTGAAAAATGTCCATTTATTACTACTTGCTGATTTCTATGGGTCAGGTAGGATTTAAACCATTGCAAAGGCCCAGGAGCAATCCCAGTCCTCTCCATCCTCTCACATAATAGATGGTGATCGACCAAATCAAAGGCTTTGGACAGCTTGACAAACACTGCCCGTGGACTTCCCCCATCTAGGGCCACCACCACTTTGTCCACGAAGTCCACTAGCACAGTGCCAGTCAAATGATCCGCCCTAAAGCCGTGCTGTTATTTTGTCAATTTTGAATATTTTTCTAAATAACTATACAATTGGCCGAACACCATTCATTCCATCAACTTGGAGAGGATGGAGAGGACCGTAACTGGTCTATAATTAGAAGGATCATTAGGATCACCCCCCTTGAATATGGGTACTATTTTTGCTGTTTTCCAAAATGAGGGAAACGTTTTTTCCATCAGACTTTGATTGAATAAATCAGTTAATATCGGTGACAAAATATCTACAGCATCTTTAATAAATTTGGCTTCAAAATTGTCTAAACCACAGGATTTATTTAGATTTAGTTTTATAATCTCTTTCCTAACTTCTGCAATTTTTAATTTCCTAAAATAAAAAAGGGGACAATTTTCATTGTTAGTTAATTTATTAACTGAATCAGTTTGTGCTGATGATCCAACTGGAATGACTATATCCGGCAGTGTTAAAAAATAGTGATTTAATAACTGAGCTGATACTTTTGAATCAAGAAGCTCTCCCCTATCATTACACATTTTGATATGTGGTTTAGCTCTCAAGGGGTTATCTAATTCTTTAATTAATTTCCAATATTGCTTTGGATCATGGGTAGCCTCAATTTTGGTATTATAAAATGTCTTTCTTGCCAATCTATTTAATCTCTGACATTCATTCCGCTTTGTTTTAAAATTTACCCAGTCTTCCTCTTTTCTTGTTTTAGTTGCTTTTTTCCAGGCTCTATCCTCAATGCAGATTTTCTTTTTCAAGAATTCATTTATCCAAGGAAGATGCTTTTTTTTTGTTTTCATTTTTTTAAATGGTGCATGCCTGTTACAAGCCTCCAGGAAGATTTCTGAAAATTCTTCAACCCCCAAATTTACATCTGGAATTAGATTTAATCTATCCCACTTTATACTATGTAAGTCAAAAACAAAATTGTTTAAGTGACAATTTTTTAAAATTTCTTTTTAGGATAATCTTTTCTCCCTCACTTATTTGATTTATATCTGTTATAACACAGTATACTGGATTATGGTCACCCAAGTTAGGAGGTAAGATTTGACATTTTTCAACTGAAAAATCCCTGGAAAGAAATATCAAGTCCAACATACTCCCCTGACTATTTACCCCCATCTTCCTAGTACTTTGAGTTATTATTTGGTTAACATTTAACATCTCTAGACTTTTTTCTATTTTCAATCCCCTGGGTTTACCCCAGGCAGCATTAAAGACTCCAATCAATATTAAATCTTTGCCATCTGATAAGAATGCTAGTTTTGATGCCAGTACCTCAAACTTATCAGTATTTATCTTAGGAGGAGACTATATTATACTAATTAAAGTTGTAACCTTTCAAATTTAACACACAGGCATTCAATTCCTTCTAAGATTCCTTGGAAAACTACTTCCCCCAATCCCAGTCTTTCAGTAGTATATAAAAGAACCCCCCCTTCCCTCTTTCCCCTATCTAATCTAAAAAGATTATAACCATCCATGGATATTTCAGTATTCTGTATAGCTTGAGATAACCATGATTCAGTTAAACCCATCACATCTGGTTCATACATTTTTGCCCATATTCAAAATTCATGCATTTTTTTTACTATACGTCTTGCGTTTTCCAATGTAATTTTTAACCCTTGTTTGTTACTTTTTTCCTTGGGGCCAGGATTCATCTCCGCATCACTGCAAGCAACACAGACATACTAAAATTAAATGGTTTTGAAAACTCAAAATGAGGTTCTCTAAATACAAACTTTTGTGTTTTAACCTGATTAAATAACATCTATTGATTAGAAAACATATTTCTTCTGGTCCTATGAATAGACATTGGACCAGAAGAAATTGATAAAAGTCATAATGCAGTAATGGCAGTTTTTTCCAGTTGCTTTGCTGGGAATGGTGTAGTCTCACCGTCCCAAAGATAAATCTTTTTCAGTTGGTTAGCGTATACTACAAGCACAACACAGTAAATTAAATATTTCTGCATGACTGCTAATTTAGTAAGCAAGTTTTAAATAAACTTTAAATTGTTAACAAACTTTCAAAATGCTGGATTTCTACCAACTTATCTAAATAAATGCCAGAAAAACAAAATGAATACAGCCTTTCATTTAAAATTTAAAATTTTGATGCCGGAGCGCTCGCGCCACTCACGCTCTCGCTGTAGCAGCGAGTGGCTTTTGTAGAGATCTGCCCCTCCTCCTCTGCAGATGCAGACTCCCAGTCCATGCCCCTCTCACTGGCTGTTGGTTTCACAGGTGTATCTCTGTGAAGAAATGATGGACTTCACTTATGATGGATAAGCTACAGATCCTAGTTAACCAACAGTCTACTTCCTCCTACTCCCCCACTAAAATTACCTTATGTCTGTCCCATGCATTCTTGAATTCCCCCACTGTTTATGACTCTACGACCTCCTCAGAAAGGCTGTTCCATGTATCCACAACCCTATCCGTGAAGAAATACTTCCTCACATTACCTCTGGACCATCCCCCCATCTTCAAATTGTGCCCCCTTGTTTTTGCACATCTCTTTTTCTGAAAGATGCTACCCTCTTGGACTTTGTTGATTCCCTTGAGGTATTTAAAAGTTTCTATCATGTCCCCCCCTCCTTTCCTCGAGGCTATACATCTTTAGTTCCTTTAGTCTTTCTTCATATGTCTTCTGATGCAGACCCTGCATCATTTTGGTTGCCCTCCTCTGGACAGCCTCCACCCTGTCTATGTCTTTGTGGAGATAGGATCTCCAGAACTTTGCACAGTATTCCAGATGTGGCCTTACTAACTGTCTGTACAGAGGGCCAACAACTTCCTGTTTTCTACTGGTGATGCCTCTCCCTATGCATCTCAGTATCCCCCAGCCCTCCTTACTGCCTTCTCACATTGCTGGCCCACCTTTAGGTCATCTGATATGACTACCCCCAGGTCCCTTTCCATTTTTGTTGTTGACAATATCTCATCACCCATTGTGTACTCTTCCCCTGGGTTTTTGTTTCCCAGGTGCATTACTTTGCACTTTTTGGCATTGAATCTAAGCTGCCATACATTTGACCATTCCTCCAACCTTGTCAAGTCCCTTTTCATCCTTTCCACCCCACCTTGTGTATCAACCCTGTTGCAGAGCTTTGTGTCATCTGCAAAGAGACAAACTTTCACTTCCAGTCCCTCTGCAATGTCACTTATAAAGACATTAAAAAGGACCTGCCCCAGTACTGAGCCCTGCAGTACTACACTAGTAACACTCCTTTCTTCACTGTGGACTCCATTTACTATTATCCACTGTATTCTGTTGTCCAACCAGTGTTTTACCCAGGCTACCACCCTAGGACCCATTCCCAGGCTGGCTAATTTGTTTATTAATCTTTTGTGTGGGACTGTGTCAAATGCCTTGCTAAAGTCTAGGTAGGCCATGTCCACAGCCTTCCCTGGTCTACTGCTTTGGTCACCCAGTCAAAGAAATAAATTAGATTTGTCTGACATGACCTTTCTGTTGTGAATCCATGCTGCCTTGGGTCCTGTGCCCCACTGGCCTCTAGGTACTCAACAATTCTTTTCTTCAGAAGTGATTCCATCATTTCCCTACAACTAAGGTCAAACTGACAGGTTTGTAGTTTCCTGCTTCTGTCTTGCTCCCACTTTTGTGAAGGGGAATCACATTTTCCCTCCTCCAGTCCTCAGGTACCACCCCATCCTCCCATGATTTATTAAAAAGGGTAGTCAGTGGTGTTACTAGTTCTTCCCTTAGTTCTTTTAAAATTCTGGGGTGAATCCCATCAGGCCCCATTGCTTTATCCACCTTCAGTTTTAAGAGTTCTTTCAGAACCCTTTCTTCTGTGAAAGGACTAATATCAACCCCCCTATCCAGAGTGCTTCTATTGACCAGCAGAAGCTGCAGTCATGGCAAAGGCTGCATTATAGGAAATATTGTAAATAATCAGATTAAGTCTTTGTCTGTAATAAGAGTAGTGATGTTGAAACAGTGATCTTTTTTTGTTGTTAAAAGATGTGATTGTGACTATGACACTGGCTTCTGCCCAACCCCTATGACAAAATGTTTATATCCATTAGGACAATCAAACCTGGCACATTGATTTACAAAAACATGGACACACTTTTGAGTGTTTCTATTTTTGCAAATGATCATAATTAGTCTGTTGTATCTGTCAGATCATTAGCCATTCTTCCACTTTCCATCACCCACTAAATCCCATTCCTACAGAAACATACCAGTAATGAAGCACCTCTGATTTAATAGTCTGCTTGAACGTGGACACAAGATCAACAGCAGATAGTTTTTGTATCTCTTGCTTGTGTTTCAGCTGATGGGATACCTCCTTCATCCTGCCTGCCTGCCCTCCCACTTGCTCCCATATCTACTCCCTCTCCCTCTCCGTCTCCCTCTCCCTCTCCCTCTCCCTCTCACATGCCTGTCAGGACTCAGTGAAAATTAAAACAGGTACCTCCACATATCAGTTGTTCTGCAAATAGGCATTTATTTAAAAAAAATCTATCTGTGAGTGTGTGTGTGTGGGGTTGGGTAGGGGGGTTAGAGGAAACCATGAAAACCAAGCAGAGTTATGCTGCCTACAGTAGGACAAAAGTACACTGAGCAAAAAAAATTACACAGGCGGCAGGACTATTTTAGATCAAAACCCATAGCAAATCCTATTATTTTAGTATTCAAACCAACTGATTTAAATTTGTAGATACATGTAAACTACAAAGCCCCATTTTGTAATTGCAATAAGACACTCCAGGGATGTGCATTAGACAATTCTAATGCACGGCCATGGGCTGAAGGCACTCGGCCTGTGGCCTCGTGTCTTACTATGTCCCTGGCCGTGTGTCAGAAGTGTCTAACACACACCCTGTCATGCCTTGTTGCTTATGTGTTGATAACCTATATACCTGTAAAATGTTATAACATTTCAATGGATACTATCAAAATTATACTAAAATAACAGAAATCTAACTTTTGTCAAAATGTTTGGCTACCTATAACTCAGCATCCTTTGAAGCTTGAGACTTAAAATATGGTGCACACACTCATGTTGTAAGTTCCTCTAAATCCTGAAACTGTGGAGAAATTTGGATTAGACATTTTTAAATTAGATCAAAATAACTGAAAATTTAATTTTGATTAAATGTTTGGCCACCCATTACTCTGCCTCTTTCAGCCTACATCTCTGACACTCAGCACATGTATGTAGGCTATTATGTCCTGTCCACACACCAAAGGAGGTGTCATTTGGATGTGTTCCTTTAAACGCACTGCAAAATAACTGAAATTTAAAATTTGCCAAATTCCATGCAATTTTCATGTAAATTCCATGAAATTCAATGGAATTGTAATTGTAATTCAATGAGCATTCCATGGATGGAATTTTATATTCCTCAGAGCTCTAGTCTGTATTTTCTTTTACAGCTCTGAAAAGTTTATCGTACTACTTTGACAGACACATCACTGTTATAATAGTCTCTGTTCTTGGTACCCTTCTATATTTATCTCCCTCTCACTGGTTACCTTCTCTTCAAATTCTGTCTCAAATACTACCTCCATGCTGATAACAGAGCCTTATATCTCTTTCAGATATTTCTGTGATGTTTCTTTTCTACCTGTCAAGGAGAAATAAATTCTTGGGGCTGGATTTTCAGATGGTCGGGGATGCTGCAAGCCCTTGGTGCACCAAACATTTGGTGCATGGGGCTTCTGGCAGTCTCTGGAGGATGATTGGGACTTTCAATCCTTCATGCCTGGCATCAGTCACCAGACCACAAACTCTGGTCTCTTCGCGCCACCCCGCGGGACTAAGATGCGGAGCTTGTGCCAGCTGTGTGGCGCAAGCTGCCATAAGACAGGGAAACTGTCATGACTACACCTGGGGTTGGAAAATTGGGTGCAGCTATGGCACAGGGGTTTGGCACACTGGCAAAACCAAAGTCCCCAAGCACAGGGCTCAATGAAGGCCCTGCACCACCATTTGAAAATCCAGCCCCTGGACTATCTTAATTTATGTTAGCTCAGCCTCTAAAACTGATGTCCTTCACATCATTAAAAAGTGCCATTCTCAATCCAGCACACTGGTGATCCATGTTTGTGCTGCAAGTCCATATGTCAGGAGTGTAGGCCATTGGAGAGGAAGTCTCGAGCCTCCCTTGGACACTCCCTCCCAGGAGGTGGGTCTCTGTGAGCTGTATTCATAATGGCTCCTGGTGGTGGGTTTGCAGAGGCATGCTTGGTGTGGGTAACCACACACTGAATGCCCCTGCCCCCTGGATGCTATCACAGCCACATGTATATTAGGAGATGGAAGGGCTGAAAACCAAAACGTGCTCAACTCAGATCAGCTGGATGATGGTGGCCATGTACTCCCATGCCATAGTTCCCACAGTGTACCATTTCAATCCCCCTACACCTGTTGCCCTGGAGGTCCTCAGAGTTCATTACTCCCTTCTTCTCATACTATCTCGGGGGAGGGGCCCCCAAGCAGTGATAAACTGGAACCGTTCAAGACACATGTAAGCATGGGGATTTAGGTGGTAGAAGTTGACAGCAGGGTGTGAACTGGCAGGCAACAAAGATATTGAGCTGCCTGAAGGAGTGGGAGGCTGGGGAGGGGAAGGGAAGGAGGATAAAGAGATTAGACAAAAAAAGTGCCATCCTTAGCCCAGTGACGCAGCTGCTTGTTACAATGGTGATGTGGGCATGATTCTAGACTCCAGTTGCTCAGAAGGGCTCCAGCTGGGGAGGAAGGATCAAGTTCTGGGTCATCTCACTCTACCTTTAGAATGCCACCTGACCTCCACCAGATGGCAGCACTGAGAACACATAGAAGAGAAGAGAGGCAACCACCAGACACCAGTACACATGTGTGCCTCCACATGCAAGTGTGAGCATCATTGCATACCATTACGCTTGGGGAGAAAACCAACAGTAGAAAATCTTTGGTCTGCTGCAGTGGACATCTATAGCCCCCAGACTCTAGCGCCATCAACAGAGCAGGCCACCCACAACAGTTCTGTTTCTAGGCAAGTCATGAAACAGTAAATCCCTGAGAAGGTTGGTGATGGGGCTGGGGGTGCTACCAGAAAGGAGGCAGACCAAAGGCCAGAGGAAAAGTATCCTCCTCCAAAATGCCATCACCTTCAACTTTGTCACTCTCGTCAATTACTCCATCTCCTCTTCTTGTGCTAGAAATACTGGAGTCCTCCTAAACCTTGAACTTACCAGCTCTCCATCTTTCTATGATCTGGAAAACTGCCTATCACCTTCTTCATACTATTGCTAGTGTTTATCAGTACCATGACCAAGCCTCTTCTGAAATAATAAGCCATGCCTTTAGTTCTCGTTTAGAAAACGTCCTTCTCTTGGACAACCAAAAATCCCTTCTCTTCAAAGCCAAACATATTTAGAATGTTCCTGTATGCATCATTCTTGGCTCTCAAATGTAAGCTCATATTACTCCTATCCATAAATAGCTACATTGACTTCCTGCCCAGTTTTGCATTTAATTTAAAATTATAATACTAGGTTTAAAAATCTTTCATAGACTTGCACCACACTATCTCTTTCAGCTTCTCTATATAGCAACATAGTAACACAAGGTCATACATCCATCATGTCTAACCCCTACTTTATGAGCAGGCATGAATAAGTACACTGTGAAAACATGTACTAATTTGCAGCAGCAGTGCATGTTAGCAGTGAAAATGTTGACCAATACTTTTTATTCCGTTTTACAATGCCACTTATCCCTGGACTTGTATAATACCCTTTTTCTCCATTTTGAGTCTGATTTACCACTTTGTTATGGCTGAAATACTGAAAAAGAGTGTTCCTTTTAATATAGCTTGGACCAGGTTTTCACCACTTTTTTTCCTGTTGTTTTTGAACACATATTATCTAAGGCCACTTTTCATGTGACTATAATGAACTAGAATGCATCAGACACTGCTCCCCAACCTTATGGGACAACAGGTGTAGAAAAACAGCTAACATACTGATGAAAACCAGATCCAAGCCATATTAAAATAAGCACTCTTTTTATTATTTTATATGTGAAAAAAGTGCCAAATGGGACTCAACATTTTGAAAAAAACAAGGTATACAACTCAGAATAAGGTGCAATTTAAAACAGAATAATAAAATATTGCTCAAAATTGGCACTGCTATCTTGTACTGTTACTTTAAAAGGTCTCCTACCCTCTCTACTCCCAGAGTATCAAGGTTTTTAGTGATAAAGTATTTTATATTGGTTATAAATATATTTTATAATTATTTGATGTGTAAATACATCCTGATGAAGTGATTAGTTTATTGGTGAAATTTTGATCTAATGTTTTCCATCCTTGCCTATATATATTGTTGGAAAAAAAATACTTAGTCTTCTGCAACACAGAGGATTTTTGGACACCATTTTATAAAATGTTGTGTATTTCCAAACACTAATGCCTCCAATTCTAAGTATACGGACTAGTGCATAGTTCCACAACAATGGGAATGAGATAAACAATTTTGCTGTAGCATTTAAACCATGTTGATGACAGACAGATGGATGGCTGGATTAGTAACTTAAACACCAACAGCAATGCTCACAGAAAATGAAGAGTGACACTGGATAAAATCCTACTATAACAGTTGCTAAAGGCTACTAACATGCAATTCAAATCAGCTGATAATTGCGAAACGTGGCAGCTTTATTATCTTCCCCTAAGACACATTTATAATAAACTCTTTCCCGATGTTAGTCTGTAATCAGATTTGTATATTCATTTAAACCTTTCAGTTTGGTGTTTTCAGATTTGATCCAGTTAGTTTAATTATGCAGTGTCATATATTGTACTTTTCATACCTTTTCAAAGGAAGCAGATGACAATTATTTCATTAAATGTTAATACTGCCATTGTGGAAAACTCACATTAGAGCTGTTGTGATTCTCAGTTTGAACAAACATTGATGGTACAGAAAATATCCTTACTTGCTTCAGGCTGACTCTCTAGCTTGTTCCTCCAACTGTTCATATGACATCATTAAGTACTGCTTGTGCTGAACATGTTTTTTTTTTAAACTAGTATCTGGTATAATCTAGTGCTTCTCCTTTCGATAAATGTAAACATTTATATGTGTATCCATATTGCCTAAGGGAAATCACTGTATTTTCAAAAAAAGGTTTTGGATGCCAGAGGCACTGTGAAGGATGGCTGGGGGGGGGGGCTACCCCTCCCACCAGTAAATGGATGGCAGCTTTGTTTGACAGAGCTGTCAAAAGCTAGGTAGGTTCCAGTCCATAGGTCTGAGTCTGCTGTCCCTCTTCTCCTATGACATCATTACCCTCCCTGACCCCAGCATGCCCCATTGTTCCCAAGCATTGAAAAGTTTAAGCACCTGCAGTCCCTAGACCATCTGTCTGCTCCCAGGCCCATTGTTACAGTTTCCATTACCACTTCTGCTTTGTGTGCCAATACTATAGCAATGGGCCAGGCAGAACACAAACAGTCTGAAGATTTATGGCAAATGGTGAAAGCTGGTCTTTAAGGGAGTGTGACAGTGCCCTTTGAATGCTTAACAACATCACACAGTCAGACAACTGCAGAAATTGTCTAACAATTGTATAACTTACTTGCCTGGGATACCCAGCTGGTATGCCAAATGTCATGTTCAGTGAAGTCCTGCTTATACCCATTTCCTCATTTGGGTGGGCCCCCACCACCGAGAAACTATCTAATTTGCCTAGAGTCACACAATGAATATTTGGTTTTGCTGGAGTTTACAATGGTGATCTTCCAGTTGCTAAGTCAATGCTCTAATCCTGCTACCACTATTCTAAGTGAGGGGATGTTTGCCAAGGCATTTGGAATATTCCCTAATTTGTTTAGGTGCCATGGGGTCTTTAACATTAATTAGGATAACCACCAGAGAGGGGTGAAAGGATTGCATGTTAATATTTCATTTGAAGGATGGTACCTCCAACATTCCCTCCTCAGTTCTGCATTGCAGTGCCTGCACTGGGTACAAGGCCATGTTTCCTGTTATGAAATCTGAACCCATATCCTTCTGGCCTAAAGAGCAAGGGATTACACTTAGCCCAAAGCTGAGATAAATATTTATTTATTTCATCATTCAGAAATAATCTTTGTGCAAAGTGCTCTTTCTTAAAGGTTCCACATCAAAACAGGGAACTTATATACATATATTCCATTTTATATTTACATGCAAAGTAAAAGTATTACAAATCTAAAAGCTTTAAATGTTTACATCTGCAGCAAGTCCATACATCAGAGGATTTCATTTTCAAATCATGTACAACCTGAAGACAGAAAGAGTGCATCATGCTAGAATAGAAGTTTTAGATGAAAGGTGAGATGGCAAAAGGATGGCGTTGCCGTTGGTGAAAGGAACTGGGGGGGGATGGAGAGGAGGGAGGAAGCAGAACTGGCAGAAAGTAGCAGCCACGAGTCCTAGAGGCCATAGATGGGCAAACGGAGGGGGTAGGGAGGGTAAGGCTTGAGTAGTTTAGGTCAGGGAGTTTGTGGAATGGTGTTAAAAAGTTAGGCCAAGGGAATAAGGCCAGGCAAGTGTACACTTGTGGTAGCAGTGTGGCAGCCCAAGGCAACAGTAAGGGATGGAAAGTGGGAATATTCCGTAGAGGGGGAAAGGAAATGTGGTACCAGGTATAAAGTGCAAAAACCAATTTGGGGTGGGAGGCAGTATCCTCCGATCAAAAGTAGAGTATAGAAGAGGGGGAGGTTGGAAACAATGTTTTCAGATTATTCCATAAATCAAGACTTAGTTCTTTTTTTTTAATAATAATGTTTGAGAAATCCATTACTATACTAAATGACCATTGGTGTATTTTTTTTTTGTATATTTTTTTTTCCACCCTCCTCATGCTCACTGGCCCCCACTCCTTCAGGCTTCCTCAAGTCTCCTGACAGCCCCTCTGTCCTAACCCAGTCCTCCTCTAACTCCTTGTATTGCAGCCGATCCCCAGGATATCACGGCATATCCCTTCACTGGGCGGGTCCCCCTCCTCCAAGGGGGAAGGCACTGGGGGAGAGGGGATGACTCCAGCACACTCGCTTATGGCCCGAGGATGCTGCCATGGAGAAGGAGGCCCCAGGAAGGCACTGGAGGCAGTCAGGGACAGACAGCCATCATCCAGTGGCCAACAAGCAGTATTTCTGTTTTTCTGATGTTTCCCCATAAAGTGATCCCTATGTTGTGCTCCTGGTCTCCACTGGGGGCCGCTACAGAGTGACCATGCATCCCTAACCCTCCCAAGGGAGGAGAGCAGTCCTATGGACACTCAATGCTACCCCTTCCCCTGCTGACCCCCGGCACCTGGCATGGTTCGAGGTGTGGCGTCCAGTGCCTCAGCCCTCTGCACCACCGGGCCAGCCCATTGGTGGATTTTAACCAGCCTGCAGGTTTGCAGCAGCAGAATATTTCTTTCATGATTCATTTATATATAAAGTATAGTAACATAACTTAGTTCTAACTAACACAAACATTTAGAAGAAGAAGAAGAATCAGCATTTATATAGTGCTTTTCATACACCCAAAGCACTTTTACAAGCAATGCTAGACTGGTAGTGAAGTGACTGAATGTGTGGTGGCGGCCATATCGCATATCATCACCCACACACAGCCTGGATAATTGCATGAACCGGTTTTATGGGAAGGGGAATGTTGGCCAGGACACCGGGAATGTTCCCTACTCTTTGCGAAGAGTGCCCTGGGTTCTTTTACTTCCACCTGGACACCCACCAGGACAACACCAGGATGGGTAGAGGGGACCTCGGTTTAACGTCTCATCCGAAGGAGAAATTTAGTGTGTCCTGCCACCTGAGTCATAATTTTTGGGGTACAAAATAATACATATGTATAGGCTGTACCTGCCTGTTATATACCAACCCATTTGACCTGACCCTTGCCATTATTACCAGAGAACCCTGTTTTATATCCTGCATTTTTTGCCTTAAACATGGCACGCCAAGTTTCAAAAAGCTGGTCAAAAACACAAGTAAACAGGTAACATGATGATTAGACCTTTGAATATCTATATACAGTATATCTCTATCTATCTATCTACTGTATCTATCTACATTCTTTGCAAAATACTTTATTAATGCACTAGTTAGGGTTCTAGCATCAAAAGTAGGGAAATATCATGTTAGGGTTTCCAACTCTAACACTCCACCCCAACCCTGCAGGCAGCAACAGGTGTGGGGTGTGCCTTGGTGTTGGCAACCCTAAGGCTGACCCCATTTCATGAGTAAAACTGTTGAAATGGGTACAGCAAATGAGAATTGGGTGAGTGTTAGGGTTGACAACCCCAAGGCACACCCCATGCTGGTTGCTGCCTGCAGGGTGGAGTGGGGTGTTAGGGTTGGAAACCCTAACATGACATCTCCCTACGTTTGATGCTGGAACCCTAACTAGTGCATTAACACAGTTTTGCAAGAATTTCCTTACTTTTTGAGATAGTATTATCATATCTTTATTTGCCTGTGGGAGCGCTCCCACCCATGCATAATTTTTGAGATATTGTAATCATATTCTTATTTCCTTGTGGGAGTGCAGGGCCTCACATCAGTCCATAATGGTATCTGTATTTGAGTGTGGGCCCTGAATTAGTACCCATCCAAAATGTTTGAGATATTGTAATCGTATCCTTATTTTCCTGTGGGCATGCAGGACTTCTGGGCACTGCGTTCTGATCAGTCCACAATAGTATCCATATTTGCATTGGGGAGGGCCCTGCAGTCCCATCCATCTATAATTTTAAAGATACTGTAGTCATTTCTCATCCTCTGCTGCGCAGCACCAAAAAGAGACCTCACATTACAATGTTATCCTATGGGAATCACAGGAAAATCTGAAACCTGTACAACTCCACGCCAAATGAATATCTTTTCACCAAACCAGCAAAAGGCACATCTGTAGGGCAGCCCTTTGTACCCTGAAATTTTCATACAAAAATTGGAAGCCATGTCTTCAGAGCGGAGTGACAAAGAAACAACTGCGTACACCTCACATTACAATGTTATCCTATGGGAAATGAAGGAAAATTCAACCCCCCGCACTCCAGAGCAAAGTAATCTGCTTCCACTAAACCAGAAAAAGGCACATCTGTGGAGCCAGCCCGTTGTATTGTACCCTAAAAATGTCAGATCAAAATTCCAAACTGTTTCTTCAGTGTGAACTGACAAATAACAACTGCGTGAAAATTATTTTTTGCAAACTGTTAAACAGAATCCTGTTTTGAGCTTTCTTTTTTGAAATTTGCGAAAAATAAAAAAATCATTTTTTGCACATTGTGAAACAGAATCCTGTTTCACATTCTTTTTTTCACAATTTGCAAAAAAAGAAAAATCCTTTCTCGCAAAACAGGATCCTGTTTCATGATTCTTTTTTGGCAAATTTCCCAAAAAGGATTTTGGCATGTTAATGAAACACATTTCCAGGTGATTTATGACAAAAAAACTACCACCTGAATCCAACAGAACGGGTCCCAATTAGCAGAACACATGTGTTAGTTACTTTAAAAAAACATCATTTTTTTCTATTTGTTGACTTTGTTTGCCTCGCTAAGAAAAAACAAGATGGCAGCAGCATGAAAGAAGATTCCCCATTTGTGATGAATTACTCATTTGTGACACAGAATCATGTTTTCCTTTTGAAAATAATGTGACATTTTAAAATGTAAAAACTTTTGAAGAGATTAATACTTTTTCAACAAATCCTCAAAAGGCATATCTGTGTCCCAAGGTCTTTCCTCCCTAAAAATTTCAGATCAAAATCTCTAGCCATTTTTGTGCAGTGGTGTGACAAAGTGTACACCCCTACCTATTTGGGGGCTTACCTGTAGCCCATAGCTCCTGTTTGCTCTCCTCAGGCGCCCCCAGGAAATGCCTGCTATTTTTTTCTCTGGTCCCCTGTTCTGCCTGACTCCTTATTGTGCCCCTTGTAACCCCAGAACAGCCCCAGTGTTAAATTCAGCCCTGCGGGGCTCCAGAAATCCAAAATGTGATCACCCACTTAGCCATGCACTCCAGTGCAGCAGGGATCAGTGACACCTTTGATGTTTCTACCACTTTCTTTTTTGGTCAAACCGAGGAGTGTTCTATCGGCTCCGGTGTCCACACCAGCTAAGTGGGACCTGGTGACCGTGGCTAGGGACCTGAGAGCCCACACTTCTGGAAAAAATAAAGAGATCCATGAGGCAGAAATGATCAGGGCTCATGAATATTAATGAACAGGAACCCCAATCATCCTGGATGTTCACGAGGGTCTGTTCTGCTCTCTGAGAAGCTGTATTTGGCAACCGGCATGAAAAGTAAAGCAAATGTACTACAGAATACTGTTACTCCTGTACTGTGTGGGTTAGGGACAAGTGTTTAATAAAGGGAAAAGTGTTTTAAATAAATAAATGCCTTGATCCTGACAGCACCATTGTAATGTTTGGGACTCAGATAGACAGCCTGCCTGCTGCAATAGGTGGGGTTGTAGCAACAGGAAAACAGACTGAGAAATGAATTCTGGGCAGCGACAGCAAAAACACACTTGTGGCTACTGAACTGTGGGCATATGGGCAATTATTTAAAGTATTCTGGCTGCACCAGGATGTTAATTTTGGGACTGTAGTTAATCTGCTTAAGGGACTGTGTGTTCAGCAGCCATGTTCAAGCAGCACAGCCAATCAGAAAGGTAAAATATTAAAGCCAGGACTTGTGGGACATTAGCCAAAGCTCATGGGAAACTTCCAAGTGCTCATGGGGAAACTACAGGGGCCTAATTTCAGGCACCAAAACAGTAAATCAACTGTGCATCGAGTGGGGTTCATGCATAATTCATTTTCTTGATTGACAGGCCCTCCAGCCAATTGGAGGCCAATCACCCAATAGCTTCAGCCAATCAGGAGCCTCGGTAGAGTCCCATAAAAGATTATATTTTTCAGCATTTTACCAGATTCGAGTGAGACCCCCACAGGGGTGGACTCAGGCCCAACCATGCTTGGCCTGGGGATCCAGTTAATCCTGTCCATCCAGGAGGATGATTGTGCCTTCTTAGCAGTAAAAGTTAAAGTTATTTAGTTTTATACAGTATCTGCTAGCCTGGGGGTTGCCAGAATGTACCCCAGGTGCTAGCCCTCCTTTCCACGCTGGGGAAAGATGTGGACCTGCAACTCAACATCAAGCCAGCTGTGAAAGAGCTGATCATACCTCAGTTGTGAGAGAACTAAAGATTTCAGGAACCTTGATTGTGGAGATTTTACCGTGAGGAGCCTGAGTTAGTACACTTGTACCCCCCCGGTGCAAGAATAAAAGAGAAACTGCTTAACTGAGCTGCCAATGCCCAGAGACTGTCCAACTTATTATTCATCAGGTCTGCACCCTACATCCTGTTGTGCCTAACCTTAGCCCAACACGGGTGGACCCCTTTTGCAAACTTTGTTATTTGTGACTGTCTTACTGGTCTGCACCTTGCCACTGCTGCACCCATCTTGCACAGAGCAGGTGGACCTGACTTTTCTGGGGGACCCAAGTGAGCCCAGAAAATAGCATAAATGTGTTGATATGTGATGTCTGCTATGGAGCCTACATGACTTGAAGGGGAGCAATCAATACAGGGGCTCATCCTGACTTTGCCTGGGAGGTCCAGTGTTGTCTAACAAATCTAGTCAAGATGTCCAGTGGAGCTGCAATCTACAGCCATGTACCATGAATAGGACTGAGACCCCAGGTCTACTGATTTTGATTATTATAACCTGGAAATGACTGTTCTATGCAAATATGACCAGGGCAGCCATCCTGACCCCTGGATGAAGGTGTTATCCCCTTCACTGAATATACCAGATGTGTCTGAAACATAAATATACTGAATGTGCCAAAAGATATAAATGTGATGGGTGTTCAGGAATAATAATTGATTTCCAAACTGGCATAACTGGCTGGTTGCATCTAGCCAATGCTTTGACTGCAACATGCAGGGCAATCCCTGTACACCTCCCAAAGAGACTGTAATAGTTTGAATTTCTAATGTTGAAAGCCAGATTTCAATTTCTGATAATCAAGCTAGCAAACAAAAGCTGCACTATCCACCAGGCCTGCCACCATCAAGGGGCTGTCTTGGTAATTGGGTATCCAGGTTTAAATGTGTGGGATTGTAGGGTCTCATACCAAAGTCTGGGGAACTGGTACCAGTTGTGGTAAAATGATCCTGTGTTCCATCTGATTCTATGCAGTTTCAATAGCCAGGGCTCTGGGTCTCAATGTCGGTACAATGCGATTGCTTTTCTGATTTAAAACCAGGTATTCACCCAGCTGAAGGATTTTCACCAGCACCCAAAAATCCAAACAAAACCCAATAAAATGTAAATCTTGTAAATAATAATGATCTTGATTGCATAACCTCTTCTCCTTTGTTTCTCCATTCCTAATCCCTATTCCCCCTGAGTAAATATTGCTATTGTTGCTTTTGCAAACAAAGGTGTCGTGATCATATTATTAGCGAGGGTCATTAAATAATACAGTGTTAAAAGTGTGGGGAAATGTTATTGGGTCATGTGTTGGGGTGGATAATGGTTACAGTGGGTGGTATAACATCCCAGGGGTTGTACCAGGTAACAGCTAGCCCACTTAAAGCTAAACTCTGGGTGGAGGCACTGCGCAAATGTAATACCTAGGAAAGAACCAGTTTAAATGTGATCTAGGGATCCAGGCCCCTCAACCTTGTTTAGGCCTGCAAAGCAGGGGTAGTAACTCTAGGAGTAGCATCACCTAGGGGTTACAAAAGAATTTTACAAAGTGGTAATTTTCATTTATTTTGATACTCTGTATCTCCACACCCACACATCCAACCAGAAAGAAACTTGACACATCAAGAGATCTTCAGTCTTTGATGGGACATGCAAAAAGTCATACAAATCAGTTGAACGGTTGCAAAGTTATTAAAGTGCAAACATTTGAGTTAACATAGAAGTGAAGGCTGAACTCTTAACTATAGGGGTGCCATGGCGCCCCTATAACAACATTCCATATCTCTGCACACACTGATCCAACTGCAATGAGCTCCTGATGGTGCATGCAAAATTTCATGCAAATCTGTTGAATGGTTGCAACGTTATTAAAGTGCAAAAAGCACAAAAAAGATTCCCCATTTGCGATAGAGGATCACTCATTTGTGGCACAGGATTGCCCATTTGTGACACAGAATCCTGTTTCAAGGCTCACATCTAACTTTTCCCTTTGAAAATAATGGGAAATTTTAAAATTTAAGAACATTTTAATGAATTAATATGTTTTCACCAAATTTTCAAAAGGCAAATGTGTGACTCAAGACCTTTCTACCCAAAAGATTTCGGACCAATATCCCAAGCCATTTGTTCACAGCGGTGTGACAAAGAATTTCATAAAAAATGGTAATTTTTGCATTTCTTGACACTCCATATCTCTGTATCCACACATCCAACCAGAATGAATCTTGGCACGTAAAGAAATCTTCGGTCCCTTATGGCACATGCAAAATGTCATGCAAATCAGTTGAACAATGCAGAATTATTAAAGTGCAAAATTTCAAGTGTAACGTAGAAGTGAAGGTTGAACCCTAACCATAGGGGCAGGACCTCACCCCTATAATAACACTCTGTATCTCTGCACCCACACATCCAACTAGAATGAAGCTTGGACATTAAAAGATCTTCAGTCTCTGATGGGGCATGCAACATTTCATGCAAATCAGTTAAAGTGTCATATACAAGGAAATATTACTATTGAGGGGCCTCATGAGCTCATGAAGTCATAAGGCAGAAGGGTGAGTGCCTTATGAGATCATTAGGCCCTGAGATGGCAATATTTCTTCACATAAGGATAGACACAAAACAGATTATGTAGATGTTTTATTATAGTTGTACTGTAATAAGGTGGTTGTTAGACATGGTAATAGTGGTGTAATAGGGTGACTGTTACCACATGTCAATAGTGTTGTAATAAAGTGCATATTCTGAGTCTGTACTACATTGTGATACACTGGTGTAGATTTATTAGTAATTAACTTGTTATACACTACTATCAGATATGGTGATATATATATATCTATTTATGTAATGCCTGTGAGGATAAATCTTAGCAAATATTACCCATATTCCCAGGGTGGTCTGACCTACAGTCAGGATATCACATTTATCTTCACTGTAGCTCATTTATCCTAAAAGTAGGTCACCAAGAGGCACTATCTGCACTTTACCATACATGGGGCATAAACTACACTTAAACACCCCTCAACACATCTCCAAGCACACTCATAAGCTAGTTGCAACTCCCGATCCCCTCAGTGTGAAACTGGCATTCACACTGAGAGGTCTTCCTTTAGAAGAGACTTGTTTTTTTCTTATAAAAAATAATAAAACCCCAATGTAAACCACTCAGATCAAAGTCCAAAAACACTGCAGCTATCCCTTCTCACCTTCAATTTAAACTCTATAATGGCTTCCACTGGTTCTGCTGACCAGGAACAACTTCTGCTGAACAAGTTTCCCTGAACTAAAACATCAATCTCTTATGGCAGAACAACCAAACACACAACAAAGCAGAATCAACCAGATATTAAATATATTAAACTATAAATAAAATAAAGCAATAAACTAAAACCTGTCTCCCTCACTACTTGAGAGCTACCACCACCATATTAAAAAAAAGTGTTTAGCCCACCCACACAATGGAAAGAGCCGATCACAACCTACGCAGCCAACAGACATAGGTAGGGACCCTAGCTACCATGCTAGTGTCCCAACCTACTACTGAGATGAAAATAAAACAAACAGCTGGGGAAAATGGATGAAAAATATAAACACAGACACACAAAAAAATCAAACAAAAAACTAAAATAAAACAGCATTACATAAATCAAATATGCAATGGGTCTACTGGAAATATTGGTGACATTTCAAGTAGACCCATTGCATATCTCATATATATATATCTCTCTTCTCTCTCTCTCTCTCTCTCTATATATATATATATATATGAGATATGCAGTGGGTCTACTTGAAATATCAGTGATACCCCCCCCCGAGTGCAGTATGACCTTATGAACTCACAAGTGGTGAGTGTTGCAAAAAATGTTGTTAATGCTCCAGTTAGGATCAAAGCAACAAAAGTTGGGAAATAAGGTGTTAGGGTTTTCCTAACCACCATTCCAAAACAGATAGGAGAGCAGATATGGGATGTGCCTTGGGCTTCTCAAGCCTAACGCTCATCCCATTCCATCTCTAAATAAGGTCAGATGTGTAGACTTTAGGAGAAATGATCTATGATTAGTTGAAGGATATGATGTCACATTTTTTGAATTTTAAAGGATATAAAAGGGAGTGTTCATATTCAGTTTACCACCCCCTGACGAATCCTCACATGGCTAAGCACTGGGGTACCTATGTGTAGACAGCAACAGGTGTGTCTACTGCAACTTTGTAGCCACAGTTGATGACTTTGGAATAAATGGATTTTGCTTGAAATATTTGTGATTATGTCTTCTCTGGAGTCATTCAACTCTTGGCTCTGGAGTGTGAGTACTAATTGTCTGCTGTTTCTAAATAGCTGGCTCATTGCCAGTACTCACACCCTGCCCCAGTCTGTAAGCGCAGCACCTTCCTTATACATGACAGTTCAGTAACCTAAGTAACAGTATACAGAACTTGGAATCAGGACTGTCTTATTTGTGTTCTGTCACAGTGGAACAGTACTGAGTACTACCGAAGAACTAAACAGTGCTGTGCTGGGTGCCAGGTAGAATTCTCAAATAAGTTAAGCAGTAAATCCCACCTGGGACAAAAATTTGAAACCAGGACAAAATCACAACTTCAGCAAATGCTTTGGGACACCAGGACAACCTTTTTGAAATTGGGACTGTCCTGGCAAAACTGGGACATTTGGTAGCTTTAGGGGTGCCACTAGACACCACTGAATATATGGGTACAGTGATCGGGGAGTGAGGGGTGCCACTAGACACCAAGGAAAATGATAGCTCACAACTGACAATGCAGCCAGCAGCAGGAGTTCAGCTGTGGCTGCAGAACTAAATAAAATCTGCTGCTTTCATACAGAAAATGTGGTGGAAAACTCCTTTCACTAAACTGGGTGCCCAGAAAAAGTATTTCTCACCCTAATTGTGAAAAACAAACACCAGAATCTAGCTAAACAGGGCTCATTTAGCTAGGTTCAGGTGTTTGATTTGTAAAATGACAACATTTTTATGTATTTTCCACGTTTTTAGTTTGTGGAAAAAAAACAAGATGGCAGCTGACAAAAAAAAGGATTTTCTTCTCACAAAAAAAGGAACGGATCTTGCAAAAATGAATCCTTTTTTGCAAGATCAAATCCTTTGTTGAACTTTTTACCTCTATCCTGGAACGTGATCTTCCCATAGGAAATAATGGGAACTTAAAAACTGAATAACTTTGCAACAGAGTAATACTTTTTCACCAAACAAACACTGGCAGTTCTGTTACCCATGTTCTTACTACCATAAAAAAAACACACCAAAATTCCACACCATCTAGGCATGAGGCAATCAAGAGCAAACTGCAAAAAGTGAAGACTTTTAAGGTATTTGTACTATCCAGATCTCAGAATCTGCACATCGAACCAGAACAAACTTGCCACATCAAGAGACCTACCCCACAGGACAGCACATACCAAATTATGTGCAAATCCATTGATTGGTTGTAAAGTTATTAAAGTACAAAATTTTAGGTTTAGCATTAAACAGGCTATGCAACTTTAACTATAGGGGCATGACTGTGCCCCTATAATATGTATTTGTCTGTCCGTCTGTCTATCTATATATAAAACTGTGTTAATGGACCAGTTGGGTAACGTAATGCTGCAAAGTAGGGAATGTGGTGTTAGGGTTTCACACCACTAACTCCCCACCCACACCCCCAAGCAGAAAAAGGAAAAAAAAATAGGATTTCGGGTCTCCAGAGTCTTGGCAAATCAGTGGTGGGGTCTTCCTTGGGGTTGTCAACCCTACTGATCATCCCCAGCCCATAGCCTCCAGTCCAAAGCACAAGGTACAGCTCCACACCAGTGCCTCACAGTGATACACTCTAAAAAGGTACAGAAGTACTGTATGTCTTGCCACATGTTGCCAACACAATTTGTTGAGCTTTCTTCATGCAGTGCCCTGTGTGAAGAAAGGTGATCATGTGAACCTTTATTTGCTCAGGGAAAGGGCTAAGTATCAGGGTTGACAACCCCAAGGAAGATCCCGCCACTGATTTGCCAAGGCTTCAGAGACCCAAAACCCTAATGTTTTTCCTCTTGCTGCTTGGGGGGTGAGGGTGGGGAGTTAGTACTGAAACACTAATGCCACATTTTCATACTTTTGTGGCATTAAGTTACCCTAACTGGTCCATTAAAAAGTTTTGTAAAGAAATTTCTTCCTTTTGAGACTGTGGACTATCCTCATTCACACAGGCCCCAAAGGAACCTGTGTGAACAGCTGCAGGTGTGCAGAGCCCTTTGGGCCCTGCACCATGGGAAGACCCCATCTACCTATGGAAGTGCAAAGCCTGGCACATCCACTCTTGACACATTCATTCATTACACATTCACTCTTAACATACTGAGAGCTTGATTCTCAAAGGTGTTGGAATGCTGCAAGCCCCCAGTACACTGGACAGATGGCAAATAGGGCTTGTGGCATTCCCTGGTTTGCATTCGTGATTCTCAATCTCGTGTTCCACATGCTGCATGTTAGACCAGCTTTTTGCTCGTGTAACTTTGCACGAATCATGGGACCTTTTTACAGGGTTTGCACCAAATATTTGGCGCAAGCCACCATAAAGGGGGTAAAGTGGTGCAAGGTGCATTAATGTGTTTGACGCTGCACTGGGTTTGATGCAGGGCTTGTTGCAAACCTGCATCAACCTTTGATAATTGAGCCCTCAGTCTTCACACATTCACTCTTCTCACATTCACTCATTTTCTTAATTTTGACCCCAAATTTTCAAGATAGTCATTTTATGACTGTCCTTATAAACATTACTGATAACAGTTATAGTATATTGGCTGAAATCACCGGGCAGGTGACCTGGAGGAGAGGGGGAGAAAGATGCAGTACTGGGGGGTGGGCACCCCAGTCCACTTAAAGGAGAACTGCTTTGATTTCAGGTGACCTATGCGCATACAGCTAAGAAGAACAGTATATGTGTCTACTATTAACAGTACTGCAAGTTTTCACCCCCTTTTTTTGAGTTTAGAGCTATGGACAAAATGCACTGACAATATTAATTTCAGTTTCACACCATGTAGGTAATGATGTGCATCTTGACCTACTCATGAAGTACAGTAATTAAGAAGTGAAGGAAGCTATTAATCCTGACCCATTCATACTTTTCAAAAGCATGAAACACAATTTTGTTTTTATTTATGTGAATGTCTGAGCATTATTCATACAAGTACAACCCCTTATTCCAAGCTGTTAGCAGCACAGTAAGCACTTTAATGAAGTAAACATTAAACTGTAAGTTACAGTAGCTTCCTGATTTTCTTAATTGCAATCAGTCACAATAATGTTATATTTTATGCTTACACTATTTCAATCAATGTTTCTATTTTCATGCATAGCATATTGATACTGGTTCATCCGTTCTGATTTTAGAGACAGTCAGGGTGGTTATGCAATTGAGAGTCATACATTCAGCTCACAAAGTGTGTTCTACTTTAGTTGAATAATGCCAAAATGCTGCATTTTTTTTATTTTGTTTGTAGCCAAACTCTCATTTTACTTTGTATGATCTTCTGCAATAATGTTAGCCTTAATGGATTGTTCATTGTATATATGAAACTCACCATTTGAGATGAGTGCCAGTGAGCGACACAGTTTGTGTGTAGGGGTGCAAATTACTTGTTACTGTATTATGATTGTGATTGCCACTGTTGCACAGATTCTGCATAGTCAATATTTGAAGACTGTTATGATATGTCAAACATCTTGAGATAATTAGTAAAATAAAGATTTATTTTTAGTGTCCTTATAACTGTTGCCGCTGACCACCTTCTGGATAAACTTTGATTAAATTAATTAAATTAAATTAAATTTAAATTCAGTTCTAGGCACACTCAGTAGGGAATCAAACATGTACCCAAAAGAGTCTACTGAGCATGCTCAGAATCAAAATATCATATCCTTATAACATGGGAATAGATTAATACTTTTTCACCAAATCAAGAAAAGGCACCATTGTAGGGGAAGCCCTTTCTACCCTGAAAGTTTCAGACCAAAATTACAAACTGTCTGGGTTGTAGGTGATGAAAAAAAAAAAAAGCAAAAACAAACAAACAAAAAAAAGACACAATTTTTCCTAAAAACATACTCAGAATCTGCACATCTGATTGGAACAAAACTTGCTAAATCAAGATACCTTGCCCCCAAACCTTACATGCAAAATTATGTGCAATTCCATTGAAGGGGTGGGGGGGGGCAAAGCTATTAAGGTGCAAATTTAGAGGTTTAACATTAAACAGCCTACTCAGCCCTAACTATAAATTTGCTACTGTGCCACTATAATACTGCATGTAGATATCTATACTGTATATAAATATCTTCCATTCCATTCAGTGGAATTGCAGAAAAATACATTCAGTGGAATAGTACAAAAGTCTGCATGTGCAGTCTGTGGGACAAGGTGTCCTGATTTGCCAAGTTTTTTTCCACTGAGATGTGCAAATTCCGAGATCTAGACAGTGTATTTTTTTTAGGAAAACATTTGAGTTTTTAGGCTGGCCCATGGGCACTGAAGATTGAGGCACTGGACACCACACCTCACTCCACGCCAGTGACTCAGGTTTGGGAATGAGCCCAGATCATTGGGGGTCAGCAGGGGAGGACTGGGATGGAGCATCTGATGACTGCTCTCCCAGTTCTGGGGAAAGGGTGGGATCCACACCACACTCTGGCAGTCCCTGGGGATGCCTGGCGGTACTGCAGATGTATGGGTGTCTGGAGGGGGGAGCATAGTGGATGTCTGAATGTTGATGTTTGGACATCATTGCACATCTGTGCTCCCATTGGGGGAAAAATGGAAAAGGCTGGGTGTGACCAAGCAGCTTGATGGCCATGCCCTGCCATGTGGGGAGGACTGTCGTGGAATCACGCTGGGGGGTTCAACACCAGTCCAGCTGGCAGGGATGGGGGAGCCATCCAGGGATCAGCCACAGCTGTGCCGGACCCCCCCATCATGTGAGTGAGCATGCTGATTTCCCCATGGGCAGGGCCGGTGGCTGCATGCCCCTGCCAGTAGGCACCGCAGCAGGCATGAAAAAGAAAGTTGCTATAAAAAAGAAAGAAAAAAATGGGAGTTTTTGAGTATTTCTTTTTTGTCAACATACAGCCAAGACTGTTTGGAATTTTGGTCTGAAATTTTCAGGGTAGGAAGGGACTGCATCAGAATGATACCTTTCATTGGTTGGTGAAATTAATATGAATCCATTCCCAAGTTATAAGGATTTTAAATTTTGGTTCTAAGCATGCTCAGTAGGGTGTCAAATGTATATTCAAAAGACCCTACTGGGAGTGCTCAGGACCAAAATTTCAAATTCATTCAACTTGGGAATGGATTAAATATTTTTTCCCCAAACCGATGAAAGGCCCCATTCTGGGGCAAGTCCTTCGTACCCTGAATATTCAGTCCAAATTGTCTGGGCTGTAGGTGATGACAAAAAGAACAGCAAAACCCTCTGATTTTTCCTAAAAACACACTATCACAGAAATCCACACATCCAACTGGAATGAAACTTGGAAAATCAAGAGACTTGTCCCCAAGACTGTGCATGCAAAATTGCATGCAGTTCCATTCAACAGGGGGGTAAAGCTATTAAGGTGGAAACTTAGGAGTTTAACATTAAACAGCCTACTCAACCCTAACTATTGTGGTGCTACCACACCACTATAATATGTGTGTGTATATATA